>JAGPOW010000261.1:222901056-222914189 GCA_030014935.1 Caiman crocodilus | reverse complement strand
TAGGTTGGACATTAGGAGGCACTACTTCACAGTTAGGGTGGCTAGGAGGTGGAACCAGCTTCCTAGGGAAGTTGTTCTTGCTCCTACCTTGGGTGTCTTTAAGAATAGATTAGATAGGTACTTGGCTGGGGTCCTGTGACCCTGGCACTCATTTCCTACCAATTGGCGGGGGGTCAGACTAGATGGCCTGCTCTAGGCCCCTTCTGACCCTAGGTACTATGATAATATGATACTATGATACCAGTCTTAAACAGCAAACAAAACACAAGCCCCTGGGCTATAACATAAATTCAAGCTGCCCAGCTATAACTTCATTTAAGCCACACCAGGGGTGCTCCATCCCTCACCAATATCAGAGGCTGTACCTGTAGTCAAATCTCACCCCTTTGGTTGCTCTGGAAGAGCTCCTTCCTCTTGGCTGTTGGCAAGGAACTGCCATCTTGGCCTCAGGCCTGGGGTTTATATGTGAGCCAGACCCTGCCCCTTCTGGTCAGCTGACCACAGGCAGGTGTGGGCCGCTAGCTCACTCTGGTTGCCCTGGTAACCAGCAGCTGGGGCACCTCACTCACTGCTAGGGCTATTTCCCTAGCAGTTTCCACTCTTTATAGGAGCAGGGTACCTAAGTGCTCTGCGACATATGGCTTTAGAATGCTTTAAATGGTGAAAATCGTCATGTGTATGGGCACCTAATGGATTTGGTTTTAAATAGTGCTTGATCAAGGAATATCCCAAGTATCATTATCTGCTTAGGACAGACCAGTAAAGAAGTTATGCAAAGGGCAAAAGACTGAGGCAAGTATATAATTCTGTCTTGAAGAGGTGCACATAGCTTGGTTTGGTATAAGAGGAGATAAGGTTGAGGCGAACCTTGTTTTTTAATTAAGTCTATCACAGTTAATGAGCAACAAAATACCACACAGTTGGAACAGAATGTAATTATGTTAGGTTGTGTAAGGCTAAGTGGTGTAATGAGCTAGCAAACTAGCTGTTACTCAAGTTCCAATTTAAAATGAGGTTAATGGAGATACATTATTTAATGTTGCCAAGGCACTGATTGACTTGGCAGCATGTGCCAAGTAGGGACTCCAGGGTAGAAAGGGTGAGCTGCAGGTTGAAACTCTCCTCCCAGTATCTGGCTGAATTCAAGACAGGGCTTTCAGCTTATTCCTTTCATATGCTGCAGTTGTAAAAGAAATTGCAAGTGATACTCTCTCCTCTGGCACATATCACATTTATGGTGTAATCAATATGTTAAGCAAATCATCAGTAGTAATAATACTGCACATGCAGCTGATTTACAGCACCACAAAGTGGCAAACCAGCCACAAGTATATTCCACAAAATATATGGAACATCTTTGTGGCTTGTTTGAAAAGTGCCATAAATAGAAACCTCTTTGGATGATCAGTTGATTGTCAACATCGGCATTGGGATGGGGGTCATCACTAGAGCCAAGACAGCCCTAGTTCCAATGCCAAAAATGGCCTGCTCTGGGAATAGTTTGCAAGACTCCCTAATGAGAGGAGAGATATTCCCCACCAGAAACTTGGAAACCAGATCCCTCTGGACCTGGGCCTCAGTCCTGCAGGGGCTGCAGAGCAAGGCACTTGAAAACACCCTGCACTTTAAAAGGAAGATACTTTAGACATCCTGGTGTAGCAGGACACTAAGGTGCCTGCTACTTGTAGAACCGGAATAAATACTCAGGTGCCAGTTGCTAGGGTAACCAAAGGGAGCTAGTGACACACACCTGGCTGGTCAGATGACTGGAAGGGGCAGGGCCTGGCTCCTATATAAACTCCAGGGCTGGGACCAGGTGGGGAGTTCTCTGCTGGCTGTCAAGGGGGAAAGGAGTGCTGTTGGAGTGAGTATAGCAAAGAAGCCTGAATATCCAAGCAGCTCAAGATGATGAGAGATGGAGCACCCCTGGTGTGATGGGAAGAATGTTGGAGCCAGAGGGCTGAGATTTAGGTTATAGCCTAGGGGCTTATGCTTTGTGTTTGCTGTTTGTAATTGGTGATTTGGGTGAGGCTATTAGGGGTTGGAGGAGGCCTTGTAAGGGAACTTACGGTAATATGAGGACCCCAGACCCAGAGGAGGGGGCAGCACTGTGAGAGGTCCCAGAGAAGGGGACAATGACCGCCATAAATCCAAAAGGGTAGGATTGGGACTGTGCTGACCCTGAGTGCTAAAAGGAGCGCAGCAGCAGGAGTGGGCTGACCCTGAATGCCTGGTAAGGCAAAATGAGAAAAGGTTGTGTGGAACCTGAATGTCCAGGGAGACATGGTTACAAGACCGGGCTACGGAGAGCTTGAGTGCCCAATAGGGTGCCACTGAGAGACTGGGCTGTGATCCTATGCCCTGGACTCCCTACTGGCAGTGGCACAATTGGGATTTAATCCCCAATTCCAACAATTGTGTCTTATGCTATGCCACATGCATAGTAGGAAGCATGACTGTTGGGATTAAAGATTGAACCCCACTGTGCCATTAAGCAAACATATGCTAGCTCCCTGTCTTTTGGATTAAGACAATCAAACCCATTTCATTTACCACTTTGGACTCGGACATATTATCTTTTAGGACCTGATTCTGCAACTTCTCCCTTGAATAATACAAAAGTCCTCCTTCTGATGTCCTGAAGTTTTATTTGAAAGTATGAGCTGCAGAACTGAGCCTTCCCTTTTAAACTCAGAGTGTTACATTTTTTGGGGCCATACATTGGTTGCCAAATGTATGCTTTTGACAGGGCCACTGCTTCTGCACACCTTTAACTTTCTGAGAAATAATATAAACTCTGGAGCTACCCATCTATTTCCCATCCTTTGCGTAACTGACAAAGATGGGTTTTGCAGAGGCAAAACAGAGTTTATTTGCTTTTGAGAAGCTCTGTTACCTTTCTTCCACTTCAAAGTTTCAAATATTTCACAAGCCTGTGAGAGTCTGCATGCTGCTGCTTCAAATCCAGGCTCTACAAATCTCATAAAAAATGGAAATATCCATCTTTATTCAATCTTCTCAGGAAATCTGCAAAGCCTTTTGTAACTGAAAAGGTATTGTGGCTTTCTTAAGGCACTGTGGGAAACAATTTCACATTTTTTAAAGATACTCAGAAAGACACCTTATGAGATTTAAAATAAGAGCATTTGGGGGATTTTGTGACTATCTGTCTCAAATGTATAGGCATAATTTATGTCAGTACCTGTATTTTAATACCCAAACCTTAATTCCTTAACCATTCAGTGCATTTTTAATGGTTATGTAACTTTACTCCAAAACTTGTTAATTAAAGAAAATTCATCAGAAATGCTTCCATTATACATGATTGGAATTCTTCAAGAGGAGACTGGACGATCACCTTGTTGGGGTCACTTGACCCCAGTTGTCTTTCCTACTTGATGCAGGGGGCTGGGCTTGATGATCTTCCAAGGTCCCATTCCAGCCTTAGAATTTATGAATCTTACAGCTAGAGTATGATTTTTTGCTCCTTTTGTCCTTTACTTGCACTGTAAAAAAAAACAACAAAAAAACCCCCCAAAAAGTGGGCCAAAGTGCTACAAAACCAAAATGGTAACACCTTACAGTTTTTTGGCATTCATTCTGCATTGGTGGAAATGTTTGCACATAAGGTGATGATAAAACCAGAACCATATATTATATCTATTGCAAACTGGCAAGAATAATAATAATATATAATCACATATGGCTAGATGATATATAATGTTACGCACAGTTGTGTCATAATGATAATAATACAAGTGCCACAAACATTTAGATAATCAAAAAGCAAGAGATTACTACAAGAGGCAAGAATTATATTATAGTCTTGGTATTACAGATAGCCTTATATTATGTTTTAACTATAGTTGAATAATAGGGGTGTGTGTACTGGGGCATATTCAATTTAGATTCAGATTTGATCCAATTCAGGGGACAGTGATTCCATTTGCTGATTTGGATCACTGTCCCAATTCGATTAGGCTGAATCCGAATCTGAAGATTTGATTCTGATTTGGAGAATTTGGCCATAGACATGGCTTTCTTGCCCTGTGGAGTCAGGCCAACTCTCGGGATCTCAATATTGTGCTGTTAGACAGGAGGGTGTGACACAATTGCACATATACAAACCCACACATCAATTAGGTGCACACGCATATGCACATACTACCAACTCAGGCACATACACATCCAAACCAACCTAGGCACATGCATACCTATCACCAATTCAAGCACATACACACTACACACTAAAAATTAGACAAAAATCAATTGTCAATACCCACACACTCAATACACATAAACAGATCACTAATTGGTATATCATGCACATAATGAGATATATACACTCACCAGTTCACACACATACAACCCACCTACACATAGGTAAGTTTCCATCTTGGACGGTATGGTATGCATGTGTGTGCTTGGGATATCTGGGGGACAATTAAGGTGAAAGAGATTAAAAGTGCAGGGAGTGAAAGCTGCTAGAACTAGGACTAGACAGAAGCTGGCTGAGGAACTGAGGCTTGGGTTTATTTAAGCTCAAGTGGCCCCAGGATTACTCTAGGTCACTGGTGCATGGGGAGGGAAGAAGCCTAGTGGCAAGGAGGAGACAGCCAGGAAAGAGAGAGCGAGACAGAAACCTGGGAGCTTGGGGCTGGAAACTGGGGCAGACAGCTGAGATATTTGGAGGTGGGGGGCAGATAAGTGGTGGCAAGAAGGAAACAACCAGGAAATAAACTGAGGCAGAAACCTGGTTGCTCAGGAGAAAAGGCAGTGGGGATAAGACAGTGGCAAAGAAAAAGGGGGTTTGGAGGCAGAGAGGAGCTCAGGACAAGTGTTGGAGGTGGCAATGAGCCAGAAGCAGGAGAGGGAGAAATGAGACAGAAGTTAGATGGGTGAGGAGCAGAGATTGGACCAAGGCTGAACCATAGTAAAGCAAAACCCAACTCAGGGTCCAATAGCAGGTTTATTAAACAGACAACACACTACACAACCCCATGAAGTTATTGGTTCACACATACATAAGCACTCACAATGGCAGCAGGAGAAAGAAACTCAGTGGAAGGGCTAGAATCCAAGTAGGGAAGAGAAACAGAGTCCAAGTCCTTGGTTGAAGAGAGGGTGGGAAATGATAGCTATCTATCCAGGCTGGAAAGGGGTCTTTGTCCAGCAGGTGTTGTCCAGAGGGGGGGGTCAATGGCAGGACCTTTGGGTGGATAGGTGGCGTGGCATGATGCTGGTCCAGATAGGGTGTCCCAAGGAGTCAGTCTTCGCTACCCCTTTTATAGGGCAAACTACCTCTGATCTCCCATGGGGAGGGTCTGTCTGGAAACCGGACATGACTTATGATAACTTACATATAGGCCTAAAACAGTAATCACACAATATAAAAGCAGTAAAAAAATCACTGCAAAACATAATAATTATCACTTATAAAACAGTGGATAGCTATATCAAAATACCAGGGCACTTATTTGCAAAGAGGGGAGAGAAAAATAAAACCTACTACCTAAAATAAAATGTTAAAGCTTATCCTACATCTTAGCTTGCTTATACTTATCTACAGGGAATAGAGAGGGAGAGAAAAAGTCAGAAATGGTTGGAGAAGGGGAGGGAATGCATTTTAAAATAAAAAAAAAAAGAAAAACTGGGAGTTTTGCTATAGCTTTATATGATTTTTCTACATACCTTGATGTACCAGGCATGGCTCATGAATGCTGAGATGGTGGGGCAGATGGAGCATCCCATATGTCTGAATCATTGAATGTCTCTGAATCTCTCTGAAGCAGAATTGAATTCTGATTCGATTCAGAGAGATTAATGGGTCTCCTGATTTGGTTCAGATTCAGAGCTTCGGTTGCCAAATTGGGTCAAATCAAATCAGCAACTGAAGCTTTGCACAGCTGTATTGAATAATGCTTCCGGCACTATGGCACATGGACCCGCAACTAATTTTATGTTCACTGACGCATCCTATGACAGATTTTCAGATACTGTGTACTTAAGCTAAATTTGACTAGTGATCTAATGGTGAAAGCTCTGCATTTTCTCTTCCTCTTGATGTCATTTACCAATAGACATTTTATTTTATTCTATCAAAATTCTTGTACCTTACCTATCACTGTGGGACCTGAATGCTCCCCAAGACCACACTAAGTAACATGATTAGGATTTTTTGTGGGGATATATGATATGCTATGTGTTTTTACCAGAAAAGGCAAGTTAAAAATACTGTGAGGCTTGCAGTGATTCTCCGATTCTGCAAGGATTTAATTTAACAGTTTTGGAGCTGCTTCCAAGAAAACTGTTTCCTGCACAAGCGATTTACCCTTGCTTTAAATAGTTCCATTTTGCAAATGCAGCAAGGTTGTCAAACCTGGTCCTTTCCCTAGATCCAGGTAATCTTTTAAATATTCTGGTCTCAGTTTGTTGAGTGACTTCAAGATGGCTGGAACTCAGATTTTGATTTTGATAATATACAGAGAGCCAGAATAATAAACAAAAGTCAGGTTTGATCAAATCACATTGACAGGATGCAAGGCTGTATTATGATATTCATAGCAGGTTTCCTTAAACTTGATAGTTTCTTTCTTAGCTGACAATGTTGTTATAAAGCAGCATATATATATATATATATATATATATATATATATATAGTTCTCATGTATAACCCCTCACGAACATAATTTAGCCAAACATTTAATTACCTGCATTAGTTTGTTCCAAGGTCAGTCCTCAGTTACATCTTTACAATCTCATTGATGTCCAGAAGTTTAATACAGGTCAGATATTGGCCTTGTATATTTGTTTTGCAATATCTCCCTTATGACATAGTTGAATGATGCCAAGCATTTGGGCTTTTGCTAAACATTGGTCCATTTTTAAACAATATTGCATTCTTATTCAGTTCTTATGAGATTAGTCAGTTCTATTTTATGAGTAATTTCATGGGCATAAATGCCTGGCTTGACTCATTCATAGTGTAACAGGGTCAAAGGATGGGTTATAGATGGTATAAAGGTCAGTAGAAATATGGTCCCATCTAAGAATAATTATGCAGTGATATAGGAGGCATATACATTGAAAAAGAAGGTAAACACTTGTGAGAGAAGAAAGTTATTGCATGTAATTATATCTGGCACAGCCAGATAGGAGCTGGCCTGTGCAAAGAGGCAAGTATTGGCTGAGTATTCAGATTCAGCCAATTTGGAGGGACAGTGATTCAATTTGGAGATTCAAATAATTGTCCAGATTCAATTCAGCTGAATTGGAATTGAAGATTCGGCCATAAACTAAACAGGCAGCTGTCCTTGACACTGGACACAGCTGCCTCCAGCTGGTAAATCTGTTGTGGTGGGCAGAGTGGGGGTGGAAGGGGTGTGGTGGGGCAGATCAGTGCCCCCACAGTAAGGGAGGGATTGGGGCTGGGGCTGGGAGCTGGGACAAGCTACTCAGCCGGGGTGGGGGGCACGGGACTTGGGGAGGAGGGGTGCAGGATGCGGGTGCAGAAGTGCTTGGAGCAGGGGCTGTGCCTTACTGCCAGTTACCCAGCTGGGGTGGGGGAAGTGCTATGCAGGCATGGCTTGCTCTGGGCAGAAGAGGGCAAGCAGCAGCAAGGCTTAGCCCCTACTCCCAGCGCTGCTCTGCCCACAACCCATGCCCCCCACCACAGCTGGGCAAGTGACAGCAGGGCATAGCCTGCTGCTTGACCCACCGACGTGGGGGTGGGATGCGGGTATTGCCACCACTTGCCCAGCCAGGATGGGCAGTGACCACACCCACATCCTGCACCCCTCTGCCCTGGCTGGGCAAGTGGAAGCTGTGCCCACATCCTACGCCCCTCTCCCTCCCGCTCCTTTCTCTGAGTCCCATGCCCCCCGCCCTGGCTGGGCAGCTTGTCCCAGCCTCAATCCCTCCTTTGCTGTGGGTGTGTTGATCTGCCCCTTCCCTCCTCCCTCCACCCACCACAACAGACTTACCAGCTGGAGGCAGCTGTGTTCAACTTCAAGGACTGCTGCCTGTTTAGTCTGTGGCCAAATTTCTGAAATTATGCTGAACCTTTTCTGAATCGATTCAGAGGCTTCCAATTTGATTCGGGCCTCTTAATTGGTCTCCTGATTTGATTTGATTCCGATTCAGAGATATGGCCACCGAATTGGGCCAAATCTCCTCTGAATCAAATTGGCTACCGAAGCTTCACACACCCCTAATAGGAGCATGTAGGAAATTAAGAAATTAGATATACATCTGTGATATGGCCATCTTTCCTTCGTGGGTGAGATGTAAAAATTGCCGACAAAACAACACTAAGTAATTTAGATACAAGCACCAGTGTGGTAACAACTACTATGTTTCAGTTCTTTCTTGCTGTGGTTTGGAATTTGGAAATATATTTAATAGAATGTGTCATATAAGTTGCAAAAGTGGCTTTCCCAGGTTAGTTACTTTTCATTTCAGTTTAAGGGGACCAGGAAAATAAAGAAGAAATATATCTTTGACTTGTCACCAGAGAGAGCAACATAATGCTTCCTCCTCACTCTGTAACATTCTTTATCTGAACTAAAACACAACAGCTGCCTCACAGCAGCCCTTGCAGGGGGGAGGGATATTCTTTTACAAGTAAATATTCAGTACAGAGTACAGCAGAATAATGGCATCCTCTTTCACTGTTATACATATCTACTTGCCCCCACCACTCAGGTGTGCTTCTTTTTCACATTTTCCTACTTTTTCCTTGCCTAGACTGGCTTCCTGAGGCTTTGTTTTCTCTGGTGTCTTTGTCTTTGTCTTGTCATTAGGAGCCTGTTACCTCTTTAGTAGATTATTTGTTTTTCTTCATAAAGTCCTAACTCATTTTGTATTACTTGAAAGAGTTTGATGGATTTGAATTCATGCATATATAGCAGAAGTCCATGAACTGACCTGTTTTTGAGAGATAGAGGGGACTTGTATACATGGCTTCTGGGCTGTGTCCAGGAATTATTCTGAGAAGTGTTGCCTACTCACTCCTACTTTCCACATGCCAAATCTTAAAAAAGAAGTGACTTAGCTGCCTTAGCTCAGCCCTGAATACAATAGTTAGCACCACTCTTTAGCCCTCTGTTTCAGGTGTTGCTTATGGCATGTGATCAGAGCCACTTTAAGGCGGCTCCATTGCTTCGTTTCTTGGGGTGGGGGGTGTAAAGGGCATGGATTCCAGCAATGCTATTAAGCTTAGCAGGGTAGACAAGCTCAAACTGCTTCATCCAATAGTATAGGTCACCTTAGCTATTTTGTGATTGTGCCACCACATAAAACAACAAGGTTCTCTGCCTGTGTCTGTAGATGTAAATCACTGAGTGGTGCAGAATGGAGGTTGTTGGTTATTATTTTATATTATACTATTATCCAGAGCTCCTAGATCTTGAAGCACCATTGTGCTAGGCTGTACACTAATGCCAAACAAGAAGAACCCCTGTCCAAAAATGTTTTAAACTAGATGTAAAAGACAAGACAATAAGTAAGCACAGCAAACAAATAGTGAACACAAGCGAATGTTTATATAATGCAGTCACTGCAATGCCTTGTTAACTTTTATTGGTCTGTGCCTTTTCACTGCAGCGTCCATCTTTTGATTTCTATCTCAAGCCTTCGAATTTCGACTTACTGATCTTGATTCTACAACTGAGGTATAAAGTAAGCTTAGCAATACATATAAAGCTGGAAAGAAAACATTTATTTCTAAAAAAGCAGAAGTGAATATTCTTCAGTACAATGTTGATTATTTAAGGTCCAATTAACAGAAATACATGATCAACTATAAGAAGCCAAGTCCATGAACAATGATGTGATCCACTCAGCCTACACATTAATTCTCCAGAAGGTTTTTAATGTCTTCAGTGTATTGTGGTCAAGAGTTTGTAGAGTTTGACAACATTACTGACACAACAGTCCTATAGAGGTATTTAAAATAAGCTTCCAAAGAACATCCTACTGTATGAATGTAATTGTATGTGCATTTGCTTGGCTTGTTCTCACATAATCCATTAACATCTTCATAAATAAAAAAGTTTGAATCAGCCCTACTAATAGAAATTCCTTTCCACCTGTTGTTTCCACAAAAATCAACCACTTTGTTGCCAAAGAGTACATGTTTCTTTGTTTTACAGGGCACTTGGTGAATTTGTTGTTCTTGTGCAAGTAAAGGTTTAAAAGCGGCAGTTAAAAAGAGACATTATTCAGTCAGAACCTGGGCTTAACCACTCAACTTTGGTTTGTTTCTATTATCTCACTATGAAGTTGATTGCACAAAGCAGGAAGGAGTGAGAGAAAGAAAAAGGTGCCATAACACCTTGGGAGGAAAAATCAAAAATACAAATACAAAATGGCTGACACCAGACACAAAGTGGCTGGATGGCAGCACCACAGGAAAGGACCTGGGAGTCTTGGCAGATCACAGACTTCATGATGAGTCTGCACTGCAGTGTGACGCAGACATACAAAAAGACGAATGTGGTTTTGGGATACATCAGTAGAGGCATCAGGTGCGAGACGTGGGAGATGTCAATGCCCCTCGACTTAGCACTGGTTAGACCTCATTTAGAAAACTGTGGGCACATCTACGTGTGTCACTATGGTGACAATATTACTGTGCCATCATTTAGCACTTCCTTCTGGAAATATTAAAATATGGCACAGTAACACCCCATACTGCATCATGTGCACCATGCATAGTTATTTTTAGGCACTACGTCACCGTAACAATGCGCTATAATGGGGGAGTGTATCACTATGGTGATGTAGGTGCAACATCACAGTTTGTGACTGCTGACACTATGTCGCCATAGCATGTTGCTACGGTGATACAGCTTCATGTATAGACGTGCCCACCATGTAGTTTTGGGATCCACATTTTAAAAGGGATGTGGAGAAGTTATAGGGGGTCCAGAAGCAGGTGACAAAAATGATAAAGAGCTTGGAAGACAAGCTATATGAGGAGAGGTTGAAAGAAATAGGAATGTTTAGCTTGCAGCAAAGGCACTCGAGGGCTGCCATAAAGAAAAAAGTATATACCTTTCCTCACTTGCTGTTGGGTGCGGTGTTATATCTTGTGTTATGTCAGGGCTGACTGTGTGTGTAATTTTACTCAGAAGTTAGACAATGGACAACAGAGCTGCGTAGGATGATGCGAATAGGAATAATCCTGCTCAGGCAGACAATTGGATTACAAGACCTCTAGATGTCCCTTCCAGCCCTATTTTTTTTTTTTTATGATTCTATGAAATGTATGTATTCGGACCACAGACACAATTATATAATAATTCACAAGTAGAATACACCATGATTAAAATGCTTCTGCTTAGAGTTCCTGACCCCTGAGCTAAAGAAGAATTTTAGCTGGAAATGCCAATGGTAGATCCTTCATCCTGTCTGTAAGATAATTACTAAAACTGCTTGCAGATAGGGGACAAAAAAAATATGCTTTAGTTTAAACTTGGCTTGCTCCCATGCTGAAACCAATGCATGGCCAGAAAAGGCAGCCCCAGCCTACAGAGGCAGTCTGCTATTGTCCCATGCACAGATCCAGGGGCATGTGCCCCCTAGGAAGAGCCCAACACAGCCCCCTAGCCTGCAGCCCTCCCAGGGGGCACAGAGCAGCAAGAGGCATTCCCCCCCACCCGCCAACAGTTTATTCCACAGCTGGCGCCCACCACTCCTGGGGCCACTGCATTAGGGGCTAGGGTGAGCGTGGACAAGCTGCACTGTGCTCCATACCACCCAGGGCTCTGCTTGTCTGCACTCACCCCAGCCCTTGCTGTAGTGGCCCCAGGAGCAGCCGACACCAGCTGCCTGCATCACAGCACGCTGCATCCCAGGAGCTGGGGTGAGTGGGGGCAGGTGGAGCATGGTGCAGCTCAGTAGCTGCAGGCAACTGGTGCTGGCCACTCCCAGGGCCGCTGCAGCAGGGGCTGGGTTGAGTGCTGCTCTGTTCCCTCTGCTTTGCTCCCTTGTGCAGCCCTGGGCTGGCCCCCCTCCCCTCACCCCTTCCCTATCCCAGTCTCCCTCCCTCCCTCACCACCATGGGAACCTATCCCTATTTGTTACATTATAAAGTGGGTTGCAAATTCAAATTATGAGCCATTCTCCGGGAATGCATGTACCACATAAATTGAGGGAAACCTGTCCTGCAGCAAGTCATTCAAATATGAAAATTGTAATCTACGTGGGCATTACTTAGAAACAGCAAAGGTCTCCTAGAAGAAGCTTATTTCCTAAGCAAAATAAGAAAGTATGGTTACTAATAAATTATCTTATGAAATTTCATATACAGGTTCAGGTTTCTTAGGAGAACTCACTAGCCTGAGTGTGATGGGACAGTGAGTTAAGAAGACCTCTGGCCTTCCTGTCTTCCTGCTATTAATGCCTTTTAAATAGAGTTAATTATAAATACACACCTGCGTCATGTGGGTGGCACATGGTTAGATTTTGTTGCTATGTCACTGTAGTGGCATGCCATAACCAGGGAGCACACTACTATGGTGATGTAGCTGGCAATCATGTGTAGACCTGTGTGATCGCTACATTGCCATAGCATTACTTTGCCATAGGCTGACATGTAGACATACCCACAGTGTGGATGCCTGCAAATACAAAAGATAGGTCGTGATTAACTCCGAAGGCCCTGGCAGTCCCACTTTTTTATAAAATAATCTTTTCTTAAGGCAAACAGATACAGTTGCAATAAGTGTGGCACAAGAAACTGAACAGAAAGTTCTTACAATTGGAGATCAATAATGCCACCCATTTACTATTTATCAAGGGTACCTGCCTGAAAGGTACCTAAGGGCAGAGATTCTGTGGTGCATTTTTTGTTTATCCTTCAAATGGGGTTAGCCCAAAGCAAATGAAGGTCTTTTTACTTCTAAATCAACATGTGTACACAGGATTTTAGAGCACTATAAATAATACTTTTTACATTCTAAACTTAAACTTAACTTCTATGCAATCCCAGCCCAAGATTAGGATATTATTATTATCATTTAATCCAATGTGATATTAACATTACCTTTGACAGCACACAGATAACATTCCATTTGCCTTTCTGGATTCATAGGACAGTATTTTACAATTGTATGTAGAGCATGATTTGC
>JAGPOW010000261.1:222879845-222898571 GCA_030014935.1 Caiman crocodilus | reverse complement strand
CCTGTGACCCTGGCACTCGTTCCTGCCATTGGCGGGGGGTCAGACTAGATGGCCTGCTTTAGGCCCCTTCTGACCCTAGATACTATGATACTATGATAAATGTCAGCATCCTTGCTGAAGCCAAAGTTACCAGCACTGAGTCAGTGATCCTCAAACACCAATTTACCAGACATTGTGTGCAGATGCTTGATTCTCAACACATTGAAAGCATACCTCAAGAAAGTAGATGCTGACATCAGGAGCTGGGAGGAGCTGGCTGCCAAACAACTCCAATGGCACCACAACCTCAACCAAGCAGCAGCCTGTTTTGAGGTAAAGCATCTTGCCCTCAAAGCAGAGAAGAGAGAACACCGGAAGAAAAAGGAGAGAAGTCCTAGCCTATAGCCTACTCTTCCTGTGAAAAGACTTACAACTTCTGCGCACAGGTCTGCGCTTCAAGGATTGGACTCTTAAGTCACCTGAAGACCCATCAATGAGCTATGGCAGAGATCTTCCTTGAATCGAGGGGCCAATGACGAGTACTACTACCAAAAATAAGTTATAATAACAAATAGTGTCTGTCAGTTGATGACATGATCACAAGGCCTATGGGTTCTGTGACTTCATTTCTTTTTCTTTTTCAGAATTGTTATAGGAGATCTATTTCCTCTGTTCTACCCATAAGTCAATGGCTGAAGAAGTACTGTTCTATGAAGGGAAAGAGGCTTGTATAACAAGTGGAAACTTCACTCAATTTGCTGCTCCTCCAACTTCCTATTTTGGTAACTTGAAAAACATGTTATAAGAGACCTCTCTACCATTAAAGAAACCACCTTCTTTGAAGACCACAATACAGCCTGGTGTAGACCTCTTCAATTTACTGTCTGACTCCTTGAAGGGAAACTTTTTGTGAGGAGAAAAACTTGGCTGCTTAGTTTCCTAAAGGGGGGAGTGATAACCCTGAAGTTAACATCCTGTCGAGTACTAAACAGTTTTGACTCCAGAGCACGTTAAATGATGTTTCTATACTACCTGCAATGTTTTATTCATGCATCCATTAAGGAAGCACTTTTATGGTTCTGTCTAGTCTGTCTGTTGGGATACCAATAAGGAGAAGAACAGTGATTTGGCAGCAGTTTCATATATCCATGTGGAAATACAGAGGTTTTATTGCTACCCCTCTCAGCTCCATCAGTGGTTCTCAACCTTTTTAGCTTCAAAGCATCCATAAGAAAATGCCAGCTCTTTGTTTTTCACTCATTTTTTGACTACAGAAAAATAATAGAGCATTTTTTCTGTCTTGGTGAACTTACACTACAACAGGTCAGAATGTCTTTGATACTATGGATTCTCTTTTCAAATCTTTGGATAAGTGCTTGCATACCTAAAAATACTAATCTTGCACGGCACCTTTGAAAGAATCTCATGGCACCCCAGGAGGCCATGGCACACCGGTTGCAAATCATGCTCTACATACAATTGTAAAATACTGTCCTATGAATCCAGAAAGGCAAATGGAATGTTATCTGTGTGCTGTCAAAGGTAATGTTAATACTTTTAATAAGCTATTTAAAACATACTTTTCTGAAACAAATGCATAATGATTTTAGAGTATCAGAGAAGAAGCTTGTACTGAATTTTTCAGCCACCTTTGTTGGGAGATGATACAGCTGTTCAGCACAGCTGTTAGTATTGTAAAAACATTTACTCATGCATTTAGATAATAGGGTTAATAAGGCTACAGGCAACATATTTGTCCTGGGAGAAACCATTTTATCCTGGGAAAAAGTGCAATTGTTCAGATGTCCATTGTCCTGGGATCAAATAATTCACAGGGTAAGAAGTACTAACAATTTATCCCAAGATATTGCAACGTGTATTTGAATGATTATCCCAGGTTTGTATCATTGAAGCAAAATAGAAAAGTGGAACTACATTCAGCTGCTCGCTAAATCCTGATTAGAAAGGTGATATATGTACATGTTGCTTCTAGATTTCTGTTCCAGGACAAACATAGGCACAACTTGTCCAAGGACAAATGCAAAGTTTGTTCCTAGGTAAGAAATAAACAGATCTACTAAATTCATTTGACTATTTTGTTTCTGAAGGTGAGTACAGATGAGATTTTCCACCTCTGAAATGCTTCCTAGAATACAAATTTTAGTGTACTTCATTCAACTTTGTCTATTTTCTAGGAAGTACTACCTCTTTATCTAACATTCATTTTTAGCTTTAAAATATATTTACAGGCCTTGTTTAATTAATTTGGTTTTTTTTAACTTTCTTTCCCTTTTTCCTTTTTTTAGGAAAAGTGTGGAAGAAGCCATTACAGCTGTTAAGTAATATAAATGAATTTTTCCCCCCTTGGAAAGAATGTTGGAATAGTGTTTAAAAAGGGGGAGTAATTTGAAGTATTTTTTTCCAGACAAAACATCCATTTTCCAATTTTTAAAAACATCCTTTAAAATCATAGAAATAATAGAATTCAGAGAGAAGTAGGGCTGGAAAGGGCCTCCAGAAATCATCTAGTCCAAACCCCTGCCTGAGGCAGGGTCATCCCTATCTAAACCACTCTATACAATCCATAATCTCTTTTTTTTGTAAAACTACCATCAGCCCTGACACAGTACAAGACATAACACCCTACCCTGCCACAGGTAAAGCAGGGGAGTGTTGGCAGCCAATGTCCTGCTTGTGTCAAAAGTTTTTAATATATCCTCAAGAGATCCAGAAAGAGGGCCACGGCCTCCACTGCAGAGGAAGGCAAAATCCCCGGACAGGCCACACCAATCTGACCATGAGTAACATTTTTTTCTGACCTCAAGTATGGCAATCAGTCTGACCCTGAGCAGAGAAGCAAGATCCTCTAGCCAGGAACCTCCAGCTTTGGTCTCAGCAAGAGCATTGCCAGACCCCAGTCAAAATTGCCAGCCTTGGCTGCAGCCAATACCCAATGCCTCTAGGTAAAGTTTAAAAACACTCTGACCGATGTAGCAGAAAAGGGGCAGGGGTCAATGAGCAAACCCAGAAGCATGGAAAATACCTGTAGTAGACCATGGGCATAGCTATGCCTAGATCATTCCCAACCAGTTACTGTCCAACCTCTTCTTAAATATCTCCACAACTTCCCTAGGCAGTCTACTCCACTGCCTCACTATTCTAACAGTGCAGAGGTTTTTCCAGCCTACACCTACTTTGCTGCAACTTCAAGCCATTGGTCCGTGTCCTACTCTCTGCAGCAAGCAAGAAAGAAAAGGTGCTTTCCCTCTTCTTTGTGGAAGTCCTTCAGGTATTTGAAGACTGCTATCATGTCTCCTCTGAGATGCCTTTTCTGCAAGTTGAGTATACCTACCTCCTTCAGCCTCTCCTCATGCAGCTTGCTTTCCAACCCCTTTTTGATCTTTGTCACTGGTCTCTGGACCCCCTCTAACTTCTTTAAGTCCTGTTTAAAAAATGGAGCCCAGAACTGCACAGAAAATGTTTCCATTTAAAAAATCCTCAAAATTTTTATTAGATCTTATTGGGAATGTATTACATAAATCTCTGTTCACAAATTGTGTAAAAGACCTTATTCCTAACCACTACAGCATCATTCCTATATAAACAGTAAAAACTATATTCTCAATCTTTTTTATCATGGTCATCAAAATATAATTAGCTTTTATTGTCCCACTGCTTAAGAAAGAAAGAAATCCTCACATAAGTTCTACATGATCATATGTATTTCTATCATGTTGATCCTTATATATACGGACAAAGCTTTCATCCCTGATTGGGATGCAACTTTGCTGCAACTTCAAGCCGTTGGTCTGTGTCCTTTATTAAGAACACCCATCCCTGATTGGGTGTTCTTAATAAAATGATATAGAATTAAAAAAAATTAAAACTATTTTATTTTTAACAAGAAATATCCCAGTTCAGTTAAGTGGGTGAGCGTGGCCTGCTGTAGTCTTTAAAAAGATTGCTGCAATCTAACCAAAGACATTTTCTTGTTCAGAACTTGTAACATATAAGATGAAAATTAACTTGGGTTTTTTTTTTATTAAATGTCTATTGTGGGTGAAGGATTTTGGTGTTCATAAAATTACATATAAGCATTTAGAAAGCTATTTAGTTCACTGTCTTTACAACTACTGTTTCCAAATAGCTGTGGTCTAGCCACCTACTTAATTCCACTGATTATTAAACCCAAATTATATAGCCATAAATTCCATTCATCATAGAGCACATATTGTAGGTTTATTTTGTAGTGCCCAGATCTACAAGCTAACAAAGGTAAAGGCATAACTGGGCAGTTCCTAGGTGGCGGCAATACGTGGAGTCATGAGTGCTGCTGAGCACCCCAAACCCAGAATTGGTTTAAAATACTTGTGGATACTTTATTAAAAAATGTAGTTCGAATTCTGCATAGCTCTACACATTCAGTTTCTGGCTAGAGTGACGGAAAGACTAATGGCATGATGTATCTGAGTGGAAGCAGGAGATGCAGGATATTTCAGTAGAATTCCAGTTTCTCATAGTGGTAGGACCAGAGCAATTCCAGTATAGTTGGAAGAAGCATTGACCTATAACTTTGAGGCTCCCTCATCATGTCTACAAGGAAAAGGATGGACCAGTGATGGAGTTTAAGCAGAAGGTGAAAAATAGAACAATTATTTTACAATTCTTTTAACTTCTTTATGATATCCACCTAAACTTTATATTCTCCTTTCTTAATCCCATTGGCTTCAGTGGAGATTGGAGGCCCTTAAATGACTGTAGCCTGGGACTGTCATTAATTTTTAATTGCAAACAAAGATTTTCATTTAGTTTGATCAATAGATCTACAATTTCTGTATGTCCTCAAATGCCTGGCTCTCATTCCTGACAGAAATGGAAAAAATCTGTATTGATTATATCTAGCCTTACTCAGTAGATTAATTTGTTGGCATATTGCTTCCAATTATTATTTTTTATTTTGTTTTAAGGAAACTCACTATTCATTGGGTCTAAGATCTCATTAGAGCTTTTCATCCTATTCTAATAAACATTGGAACTGAACTAGGAAATTATGATAGACGGTCAGTCTCTTGAAAACAAAAAATACTATACTTAATTTACTTGCTGCCTCTGCTGAGTTAGTTGAGTTATTATCCATTTATATATGAATTGTTTTGGGATAATAATGCTTTCTACTTGCTTATACATTTTTCATCAGACAAATCAGGCAAAAAGGGTCATATCATACAGATCTGTTATAGTAGCTCCTTTCCTGTCCTGTAGCTGCAAAGGAAAGCTGAGATACATTTTTATACTTGGAGAAAAGAGGTCACAGGAGGAAAAAGGAATGAAAGTGGATATAAGCAGCTAGCCCCTTCTTCAGGTGGTAGAAAACCATCAGAGTTGTGGGTATAATAGACAAAAAGATATAGTTGAAAGAAGAGAAACAGGTAGAAAAATAGCAGTACACTTCTCTTCACCAGGTATATAACAACTGATGAATCATTGTTATTAAATGTGTGTAGTGGACTGTCCTTCCATGTCTGCCAGTACAGACAGAATCCAATTCTGACTAGGATACCAAAACTCATTTTGATGGAACAGCTCTTCATATTTTTAAACTGAATGCATGTGGGGCTGCTAGTTCTATCTCTTGTTCAGGAGGGCTGAACCACACCCATGTTTGGCAGCTTTCTGCAGTACCTCGCAGTTATGAGATCAAAGATCCATATTTGAATGGGGAAAGATACCAGTATAAAACCACCTTACAATCCTGTCCTTCTATTGTGGGATGGATATTTATTTTAGTTTATAAATACAATTATTCACTTAAGAACTTTAGATTCTGCTGACATTCAGGTACAGTGACAAATCATAGACGCAGCAGGTTAAAGCTATCACTTCCCCTCACAACACAGAAGTCAGTTCAGAACAAACACTCCCACAAGTCCTATCCTTGTACAGGCCCCACTACTTCTCTCTTCAAAAGCCTTAGCAAGCATTTATCCTATGCAGTATCTCCTGAAATTCTATTATGTTCGTTAGCTGAGAAATATCCAAACTGCATACACTTTTTTTTTACTTGAATAGGGTTCAAATAATTAGTGCTGATAAATTTGAATTGTTGGAAACCAGCACATTTCATGTCCTTTGTCTATGTAATAAGTAATAGTTTCAGTTTTTTTACATCTTAGATTAAGAGGGATGAACTTGACCTTGTGGAAGCAACTGCATAGCCCTGTGGTACATTGTGAACTGTGCCAATATAGGCAGATTTTTTTTTGTGCAAGAACATCATTTGGAAACAAGAAGTGAGAAGAAAGACCAGGATATATTAGCTGATCATAAGATCATTATGAACCATCAATGTGATGTGTGGTATAGCCATAAAAAGGTAAATATATTTCTAAAATAAGCAGAGGAGGTAGTTACAGTAAAGATAAGGAAGTATTAATGCCATTATGTAGTATGAGTACATAACGATAAAATCAGAAAGGCCCAGGTACAAATTGAGATATAGCTAGCAAGGGACATGAGTTAAAATGAAAAAATTAAAAATACATTAAAGGTAAGAAGATGACCAGAAATGTGAGGGTCTCTTACTAAGTTGGGAGGGTAAGATAAAAAATGGATTATGTGGAGAAGACTGAAATATTTAATACTCTTCTTACTTTTTCACAAAAAAGATTAATTGCCAGATGACAAGAAAAATTAAAAGCAAGAAAAAGTGACAGGTAATCAGCCTACAATGGGACAGAAAAATTTAGATATTTTTTAGATAAGCTAAAAGTTTTCAGATTGGTAGGGCCTTTGGAGATTCATTATAGACTATACAGGGAACTGACTGAAATAATTGCAGAGCAACTTGTGTTCCTACTGAGAACTCATGGAGGTCCCACTAGTCCCCAGTGGACTGGGAAAGAGAAAAAAAGAAGCCACAGGGAATTACAGACCAATCAATTTAAAATACCTGGAAACATACTAGAAATATCATCAAACAATTGATTTTAAGTACTCAGAGTATAACAAGTTGATACAAAACAGGCAACATGGATGTGTCAACAGTAAGTCACACCTGATAAACACGGCATCCTTCTTAGCAAGGTCACAGGCCATGTAAATACTGGGGACAGCGATGGATGTGATATACTTCAAATTTAGTAAGGGTTTCAATACTCTCTCATGTCATTCTCTTAAGGAAGCTGGGGATATAGTCTAGATAAGCTTAGGATATAAGGGCACTTCTACTTGTGCTCTGGGGTGGGGATGGAGATGCTTTAGAGCAGCTCTGAGAAAGATCTTTTCTGAATTGGAGAGCTTTGAATCAATTCAGACATTTTAATTGGTCTCCTGATACAATTTGGATTCAGAAATTGGCTGCCAAATCGGGCTGAATCTCCTCTGAATCGAATCAGCACCTGAAGCTTTGCACAGCCCTAATGTATGTGTGTGTATATGTATGCATGTATATATGTATCTGTATATATGTATGTATATATGTATATATATGTATGTGTGTGCGCGCGTGTGTGTATGATGCTTTCAAAACCTCTAAGCAGCATAACTGTAGATCAATTTCCTCAATTGTTCCAAGTTTTCCCTATAAAGAAGATAGTGACTGATTGTTTTCTATGTCCATCTGGGACAGGACTGAAAGTAATGGGCTTAAGTTATAATGAGGTTGATTTAGGTTATATATAAGAAAAACATTCTAATTATGAGGATAGTTAAACACTGAAACGCATTACTTAGAGAAGTTGTGGGCTCTCCATCCTTGGAAGTTTGTAAGAGTAGTTTTGAACAAATACTTGACTGATACGGTTTGGATAGGGCTGATCTTGCTTTAAGTAGAGGGCTGGACTAGATGAGCTCTTAAACTCCTGCCCTTTTTCTATGATTTTACGTAGTGATAAGAGCTTCTCTGGAATACTGTATATAGTTCTAGTTACGTTCAATTGTGTATAGTTCTAGTTTTGTTCAAGGAGGATGAATTAAAAATGGAACAGGTACAGAAAAGGGCTACTCTTATAGTAGTCAGAGCCTATTTTACAAGCGTAGACTAAAAGGGCTTGGCTTGCTTAGCTTAGCCAAACAAAGGCTGAGCAATGATATGGGATGTGACTCTTCTTTAGAGGTACATTTCCCAGGGGAGGGAAAGGAGTATTGAGGCTAAGTGACAATATTGGCATAAGAACAAATGGGTATAAGCTGGCCTTAATAAATTCAGGTTGGAAAGCAGCGGAAGGTTTCAGCTATCAGAGGAGTAAGGTTCCAGAATAGCCTTCCAATAGGGATACTATGTTCCAGTACGGATATTAGAGGTTAGCAATCTAACAAGTCTTAAGATGCAACTTGATACATTTGTGAATAGAATTTACAAATACCTGAGATTCTGCAAATCCATTCCCTGAGATAGCAGGGTTCTGGCTTCAGAGACTCACAGAGCCTTCTGATCCTATTTTACATGTTCCTAAGATCAGAAACCCCATATAAACAGATATATGATGTACCGTTAAGGGGTATGGAGGGTCTCAGATCATGCTTCTACCTGGAACATAATACAGTTTTTCTTTTATTCTGTGGGGAATCGGACAATGATTTGAGCTATTTTTTTTATTTTTTGTATTTTTTTACTTGTTTAGAGGGTCATATTCAGATCCTTCTTTCATCATTCTCTCCATATATTCTTCTGGAAGCTGGTTTTACAAACATTTCTGTGGGTGGACTCCATCTCAGAACACATGTAGTTTTCCAAGATGTGTCATCCAGCACAACTAATTAAAGAAATGCAGCTGTGGTGCCTATTAACAATTTTTAAATATACATGGGAAGAATTTATGGAAAAATTATGTTAAGTATATTTTCTGTTCAGTTACCTTATGTATTTCCTTTGTTGCCTCTCTTTTGTGTGAGATGCTTTCTTTTTCATATGAAATAAAGATGCCTACATGCTATTAATTAAATTAATTTATAGAGAAGATGTTGCCAGGGGAATGTAGACCTGTGTGTAAATATGCTGTGAGCTAAACTAAATGATTAATTCTGTGAGAAGACATGTTCTTATTTTACAAACTATTCTTATGAGCATGTTATTTTTTATATCTCTCTTTGGCCTCTTGTGCTGTGCAACTTCAATGGAAAAACTATAGCCAGATTTTGTGCTATTTTATGTGGACTAATGGGCAAAAGTATAATAATCTAAAGGAAGAGCTAGTAAAAAAAGGAAATTGAAGTACTAAAAAATGTGGTGACCAAAATAGATTTGGCTCTGAGCCTTAAGGACACCCTCTTTACAACTGATATTTTGGTGTTTATTCTAGATATTACTTGCAATCCTTTTCCTTCTTCCCTTTAGGTTCTACATTAAGAGCAGAAATTCTAAAAATCAAGTTCATAAAATGTGGGGTTTTTATGCTAACTGACCTGCGTAGGTCATTGGTAGCAGCCTGTAAAACAAGTGGAACAAAAAAAAAGGAAAGATACATGCATGTGATGTATATGCACCAATATATATTTATTCATTCTTAGAAAGAAGTGAGCCAAGAACATGAATCTCCATGCAATTACTCTGCTCACTGAAATAAAAAAGTCATTTCCACTGCCAGAGGCCAAAGAAGGCCATTTTCTTCATTACTTGACAATTCTTTCCACAAAGACATATGGGATACCTGAGATTTCAGCAGCACCCAAGGTATTAAAAATGAACTAAAATAGTCTGTCCCTCCCATACATGTTATTTTGTTTCATGTTTAGAAACTGCAATAACTGAAACCTCAGTCTGCTATTTTCTTGGTCTCATGGTACCGAAGAAAAAATGTTTAATCTGAAAACAAGCCTAAAAGAAAAGAAAAGTGTGACAGGGATATTGTTGAGATTGATAAAACCCGAGACCTACCAGCTATGCTGGTTTTGTGTGCAAATACATGTGTGTTGCGCTGTCCCACCAGTTATACTCTAGTCTTTCAAAGCATGAGTAGTGGATTATTTGTGTGGGTGCAACACACACAGATAGAGAGAACAGCATCGCATGTTCATACCCTGTTCATGATCCTCAAAATGTTCAGCTGAACATATTGCAGTGTTTCCCAGTAAAGTAGTTTTATATTTTATTTAACATTCCAGCCATCATTTCAGGACATAGGGGAGTGTGGGTTAGAGACTAAGAATGTGGTTGATGCTTTCTGGGTTATGATAGAAAAAAATAGTAAAGCCTGTCAAAGTTTTCAGCAGCTATGTTAAGAGGGTTTTTTCAATTAATTATAATTGTGCATTTGTGGCTCTTGGTCTTTGGATTGTCTTCCTGCATCTCCTTTGATTAGACATTGCAGCAACATAATTATTTTGTGGGTTGATTACTGGTTAACTACTGGTTACTGGTTAACTACTTCACATGGGTATGGTAGCCTGTTGGTAATAAATCTGTGTGATTATTGTGTTACAAAGGCAAATAAATGAATAATATTTGTTTTTCAATTTATGCAGTGCAGCCATCTAGATGGAATCAAAATTTGGTTAGAAGAAAACATTTTGTGAGATTAATGTCCATAGTTTATTCACTTGATCATGATATTTCTAATGGAGATTTGGAAACATAACATAACATAACATAACATAACGTCATTAGTGGGTTTTACATGAGATGTTTTACTGAGAAGTAGTGTAGTTTACTGTGCAGTAAGCATGCACATCTACATGTGCACATGTGTAGACTGTGCAGTAAATGTCATTAGTCATGAGTAAATTTACTACCTGCAAATGCAAGTTGTAAATTTACTTTGCAAGTAGTTACTGCACAGTAACACATGTGAAGACGCTAAGCTGCAGCTTTTGGTCAGCTCTGCCACTAGTGAGCCAGCCTGAGTTCAGGCCCAGGGCCCAAGGGCTGAAACCTCTCCTGCCTCAGGGCTAGCTCCCCTCTATGGCAGCCCCAACCATAGGCCCTTTAAAAGCCTTCAGGCATATATAGCCCTGGGTCACAACAGCAGAGCACACGGGGGGAGAAAATCTGCATGTGTAGATGCCTGCCTGGAAGTGTTTACTCATGAGTAGTTTACTCACGAGTAAACTGCTCCTGCATCCATTGCATGTGTAGACACACCCAGTGTAGCTAGAATCAGCATACCATTAAGGTGGAGCTTACTAGATATATTTTTAATGCATTTCCTTCAACAGAGCTCATCCACATGTAGTGATAAATTTTAAGCTTTTTTCTCTGCTCTTGTTTGTGGCAAGGTAGGAAAATTCTTTTTTGAGGCATTAGGATATTAGAATAAGAAGTCTCTCTCAGCGAGTCTAGAAGTGCTATTTTAAAAAATGTTAATATGATAGGGATTAGGAAGAAAAAGAAGCAAACCTTGCTTGTTACCAATTTTCCTCTTTTCTTCTTGCTTTCTAAAGGAAAAAGGTCTCTTAAGCAGTATTACTGTACAATATTGTGCAAAGACTACAGGTGGACTTTAAGAAGTGGGGGTGGGGAAAGGGAAGAATTCATGAGACCTACAGTAAAGGGAATTATTAATCTGTAGAAATATGTGCCTACGTTACTGCTATCTCTGTGAAAACTGATTTCACATGTTATAATGTGCCATTTTAAACTTAAAAAATAACATGTTGGCAATATGAATGGGTGTGGAAATGTACATTTGTACAGCACATGAACCCTTTGATCTCTTAAGAAGGCAGATGTAAAAAAAGAATAAACTAGATTTGGAAAAAAAATGGAAACCAATGAGAGAATCAAAATTAAAGACCAAAAGTCAGGTCTTCTTGTTTAACAGTAAGACTTGGCAATAGTCTGTCCGGGCACTTCTGAAAAGGAGAAGTAGGATGATCAGTTCAATCTACATCCTTCAATATAAATGCTACCTCAGTACTCCTAGTCCAGTCTAAGAGCTCCATTACTGTCTGGGAAAGTGTTAGTGCATTTCTTTGTAGTGATGATTTGAGTCAATAGTTTATTCAAAAATAAGGAAAATATTATGAACATTATTTACTTAAGTAGGGCAAGTAGAAGTAAAGAAATGTGCTGTGCTAACAAGGGCTTTTTTCTGAATTGTTCTAAAATGGTATATAGCGCTTTGTAGATTTGCAGTGATGCTACTAAAAATAATGTTAACTCCCTTGTAACTTACAGTAGCACATCTGGTAATAAACTGTTAGTTGTTGTGTTACTGAGTTCATAATACATATGGTAATACTTTTTATGATCCTGGCAATTTAGAAATGGACTTAAATGTAGTGGTTCTAAAACAATGGCCTACGGACCGGGACCACAGGAAATCATGCCGGAAGTGCATGGCATGATGAATCCTTTAATCTTGCAGTTTCTCTTGCTTGCTCCTGACTTTTGGGGAAGCAAAAACTGCAGTTTTAAATAGGTTGCAGTTTTTGCCTCCTGCTGTTAATTTTCAAAGGGACCCCAGTGGCCCTGCCGCTTGCTGCTGACTGGATGGGAGAAAAAACCATGGCATATTTAAAACCACAGTTCTCACCTCCCAGTCATCAGGAGCAAGCAACAAGCACCAGAGCCAATGGGGCCCATCTGCCAATCATCAGCTGGGGGACACAGAGGGGGAACTGCAAGATTAAAGAAGCCACGGTGCTGCACACTTCTGGCACGAAATGCAGTGGGCCCTGTGAAGTGCTTCTTGCTGATTTACGGAATGAAACACTGAGTAATGGGAATGAGAAGTTTGGGAAAGGAGATTAATCTATGAGAACTTTCCCTTTCAAAGTAAAAAAGTTCAAGGCCCCATCATCAGCTTAGTATACAAAATGAGTGTGAGTTAAGTAAGTATTATATATTTTTTGTCTATGTGATGAAAATGATGAGACAGAGTTATTAAGAGATCAATTTCCAAAAAGCTGCCTCTGAAGCTGAGTACATCAGTTTTTGTGTGGCCAGTATAAGACATTTTATGCCCAATTTTGAAAAGCACTGAAAAATGGCATTTTGGGTGCTCAGTTCTATCAAAAAATTACATCATGGATGTGTCAAGATGTGTTCACAAAAACCTAGACCCTCCAGATCCGAGGCATTCTGATTAGACCCTATGGCTGAGTATAGACAGTCAAAAAACATGAAGCAGAATCAATCCAACCTTTATGAGTTTCTCTCAGCTGCAAAGAATAGGCTGAGAGAAAAAAACCCTCACATTCATCCCTGGGAGGCAGCTGCAGGGCAAGGCAGGCAAATGAAGACAGGGGGCACTCCCCCTGACACCCAGCGTGCTGGACATTTCTGAGGGCAGTCGAGCAGGGCCGTACCTGATTGGCCGTCAGGCACATGTCCCCAACCTCCTGCTGTCACTGCAGACCTTCCTCTGCACCCAGCCCTAGGTTTCCAGAACTGGTCACCACAGTAGTCCTAGTAGTCCTAGATGAGGGTGGGCAGGGGAGACGTCAGCCCCTGCCCGAAACCTGGCCCTGGCACCCCACAGCTGGAGTGTACACAGCATGTGGATGCCTACCACAGCAGTTTTTTCCCTCACAGCCCAGCTTTCAATGCTTCAGGCAGGCTGGGTCATTGCCCCAACCCTGCTCCTGCACCAGACCGGGCCTCTCAGCTGTGGAAGGGGAGGGAAATAGAGCCAACTGGGCTGGGGAGCAGAGGCTTTATTGCTTCAGCTCTGTGGCAGAATGAGGTTGGGGTGGTTAGCAGGGACTGCAAAACATCCCAGGATTCCAGGGGACTGTGACCTAACCTGAGTTGGGAGGGGATGTGGAACAGAAGTTTGATAGACCAGTCTAACCTAAACTGATTAAATCTGATACTACATCCATCCAAGTCTATCTTAAACTGGGTTCCACCGTTTTGAAACCCGTCTATATACTCCTGTTTTGTTCTAGGTTCAGATTGTAGGGGCAGTGAGGGGCTGGGCTGGATGCAGTTTCATAGTTTCATAGTAACTAGGGTCAGAAGGGGCCCAGCGCAGGCCATCTAGTCTGACCCCCTGCCAATGGCAGGAACAAGTGCTGGGGTCCCAGGACCCCAGCCAAGTACCTATCAGTTAATTAGTGGGTCCCTGCCCTTTGGCCAAATGAAACTGGCCTGCAGGCAGGCACCCACCAATAAGTCACCTTATAAGTCAACGGGAGCTTTCCTACTTGTTAGAGTGTCAGCAACACTAAATTTTTTGTATGTTCAGAAGTCTTGCCATTTGGATAGGATATGAAGTTGAAGAAAAAGCTTTCTTATTTATTTTCCAAGGCTTTTATAATGTACTCATTATTTTAGCATCTATATTTTTTGGATCAAGATGTTAGTCATTTGGGTGGACACCCCATAATATCCTACTCAGTCAAGTATACAGCCCTGGAAACTCTGAGGAAAACTCTTCATAAAGTGGAATATGGGCAAGCTGAGATAGTGATAGCATTTGAAAATATGCACTCTATTAATGTGCCATTCATTCCTTTTAGATTTATTCCTAAGAGATATCCTGCATTAAAAATACACAAAGCTTTAGCTGTATAACCTCTTCCATGACTAGCTATAACATCTCTATTTGTGCATTTTCTGTATGGGTTCTGATACGTTTGACTCACAAATAATTGGCAGGCTGTCATGGTAATATTCATGATTCCTAGATTAAACCTTGAATCCTTTGTGACAACACATTTCACATTTGGATTATTCTCAGTGAACTCTGCAAATGAAAGCTGCAGGATATTTGTACATATTCAGAATGATACATGGAGGGTTTTTGTTGCCACTGTAAGGTTGCTCATCTTCATTCTCAGGTCCATTATACATTTTGCTTAATGGTAAAGTGGCTGTCACTGAACTGGGTCTTTAAAATGCATTTCTATCTGTCAGTCCTGATGAGTCTCACAGCAGCATGCATTAGCTTATCATGCTTGAAAGTACAAAAAGATTGCACTGTGGTGAAGTGTTAACAAGGTCATATCATATATACTGTAGCTCATTGCACTTTTCTTCCTTTCATCATTCCTGCTAGGCATTATTCCATGCCATGCATAAATAATAGTACTCTAGAGAGAAAGTCACTGTAGTTTATATTACTGGAGCTAATATACCAGCAAGACTGAACTTCTGGAGAAAGTGTCTGTTCATGTCACTTACCAAATTATTGGTACCTAGCCACCAGACAAAAACATGCACAATAGATGCATTCATGAATATAAGATTACTTTTTGTTTTGGATCAGTGCTACAGTTAACATATTGAGATAGTTTTCATATAAATGAAGTTTGGCAAATCAGTGTCTGGTCTCATGCATATGATTATTACAAGACTATTCACAAATGTCTGACAGACTGTACAGGCTCCATATGAGAATGACCAAAAAAAACTGCAGTGAGGACAAGTTACCCACCATAGAAATAATAACAATCTTAAAGTTTCAGCCACTGGAAATCCTAGTAGTAAGTCAGAACTAAACAATTTTCACTTGGCATGTCCTGCAGCTTGGTAGTCAACAGGCAAGTATCTCTACCTAACAGGTCCTGGGTCTCCATGTCAAACATTTGTCAAGGTCACTTTTTCCCTTGGTTTAGCAGAACCTGGAGCTTTCCATTTCAGGTCTGCTCACCTTATGGCCTAGGTTCTGTCTGCCTCAAACCCAAGATCCTTCTGGCCAGGCATCCATCCCAATTTCTTCCTTTGTATACACTCTGGAGGGAAAGTCTGTTTTTCAGGCTTGTTATTATTTCTGGTAGGTGTTGCTGTGGGAGGCTAGCTACAGATCAGCATCCAAGTCTTGATTTAAAATTTAAATAGAAGCAAATCTAAAATGATCCATAGGCTTTTACTTTAGGTTCCATCTCACATGATTTCTTTATTTAATATCTTCTTTTACCATCATAAGAAATAAATTACATAGGGCTAATGTTTAGGTCGAAACCTAAACCTAAAGCTGGTTAGAATCCTGTATGACAAATATTGTATTTCTACAATGTATTGAATAGTGCTGTGGCTAATAATAAATGAATTCAGAGGTGGCTTCACAGGGTGGGAATAAAAACCCTGAATTTCATTGCTAGTCTCCTGCCTTGACTTCTATCTCCAAAATGCTCTCTCTTTCTTTATATGGCTAATCCTGCTTTGTTATTCCAACTTTTATGCATAAATAAGCAATTAGTAATTTTATTCTACTCCATAGTTCTGGGCAGACAAGGGGAGGAAGCTAAAACTGACCCATGCAAAAATCAGCTTCAGAATTATTAGCCTGATGTATTTCATTGATATAACCAGTTGAGGGGGGGAGGAGTTATATGATAATTAACAACTCAAATACCCATCTGTAAGGTTCCTGGCTCCTTAGAAGGAGAATGCAACCATGTGGGTGTGTCTACATTTGCTATTAAGGTGACTGGATAAACTCCAGCACAGTTCACACCAGAGTTTATTGCTCGTGGGTGCCACATTTACACATGTGCCCAGGACCACAACATGTTGAGCTGGGTTGGAGCAGCCTCAGCTGGAAGGGGGCTGGGAGGTCAGCTTAACCACCCAAGGCTGCTCCAAACCAGTTCAGTGTGCTGTGAGAGGCTGACTGGGGCATAAGTGTGCACTAGAGCAGGGCTAGCTGGCACGTGCTTTGACAAGTATTATCCTATGGCAGCATTTATTAGATTACTTTGGCCTAGTAGGGCTGCAGATGTAGACACTGAGACTTTACTGTGGAGCTAATTAGTGAGCTCCGCAGTAAACATCTTGTGTAGACATGCCCTGTTCTCCCTTTTTTGCCACCACTCCCTGCCATCTTTGTTGCAGGCATGATGAATTAAATGGTTCTCTTTCTACAGTATGGATAAGGCTGTTCTTGTCTATGATCACTGGGAGCTGTTTGAAATCCAGAATTTGTGTTCCTTGGAAAATTGAAAACAAAATGTTTTGCTTTGCTTTATTTTTCCCAAATGGAGTGCGCTATTTTTCCCAAATGGAGTGAGTGGGGGGGGAGAATGAAAACTCAAAAAAAGTTGCCTTTAATTATTTTCTGAAATGAGTGGAGCACCCACTGTCCAACCCCTCCACAGCACTTCCAAGAATCACTGAGAGTTGAAGGCAGACTCCCTGCTCTGGAGAGGGCAATATAGAAACTTAGCCTTGGCTCAAACCAAAGCTGCCTCCTGCCTTGGAACAGGGAGCCCAGAAGCCCTGAAGACCAAGCTCAGTCTAGGGTTTTTAGGGCTTACAGGGTCTTTGCTGGGAGCTGGCAGCCTCAGCTTTGAGATCACCTGTCAGATCCAGAGCTCCCAGAACTTTCATGCTCCCAAACAGGGCCCCTAACTCAAAACCGTTATCGCTTCTGTTAGTGAACTCCAGGAGCCTGCAAGATAGTACATTTCTGCAAAAAAGTTTTTGGTTTTGTCAAACAAGGAGTTTCCTGATGAAACCATCTCTTGGTAGTCAGTTCTATGACTAGGCCTATTTGTGCTGCAAAGCATAAGATGGGGCTAGATCAGGATGTTTGCCAGTGACACCAAATTGTAGTTTCACTTTTGCTTCTCAGTTGTAATAGAGCTGTATAGCAGATGGAATTTTGACATTTTAACATGTTTACATCCTAAAACAAGACATTTCAAAATGTTGACAGTTTGATTTGAACTTAAAGCTCTAGCTTCAAGTGTTCCCATAAAATCATAATTTTTCATTAAAATTTTTACTGGAAAAAAATTGATTTTGATAAAATTTTAATTTAGGAAAATGTTCAGTGGGGAATTTTTTCAAGCAGATTCTGTTTCCAACATAGTTCTCGTTCTGTGGCTTTAGTATTACTAAAATGCTACTATGTTTGACTTGCAAACGTGGCATAAAACTCTGTTCTATAGGCTTTGCTAAACTGAAAACTCATGGATTTTTTTAATTGATATTAACATTCATTAAAAAGTTATTTTATAAAATCTAAAGTGTTGGCCTCCATTGTGTCTTGAAAGAGTAGGAATGATCTCATTCTGCTTTCATCTGGCCACTGTATGAATACTAGCACAATAGTGGGGTCTTTAAAATAGCATTAAACAAAAGGGGAGTCTGTGAGCCTGATATGTTTTAGGATTCACTGAACCTCTGGCAAATGAAATACAAGAACTTTCTATAATGTGAATAACCACATTTGGAGATTGTGTATGCAATAAAACATCTTGCTACATGTGGACATACAACATTGACAATATGTGCAAGTCAACAGCATGCATTTGCTATGTGCAGCAATACAATGAAACCTTGGTCTCTTTTGCTTCACTGGGCTCTTGCTTGCATATATTTTGCTACATCATAGCATTTTTACATCTCAGTCAAAGAATACTCTATTTTACAGTTTAACTTATAATGCTCATAATGCATGCCATTTCTATTTTTTGACAAATGTCTTCGGCTTGGGATTCTAGATAAGCTTAGGCCAAATATATTGATTTCTGTAGTCTCTGCAGTAAGGAGGATTACTAATGGAAAGCAAAGGTTCAGCTTTCTTACTAAGAGAGGAATTCTGTACACATTGTGGAATATTCGTGGCTACAAGAATATAACAAAATTGTGGGACCGTTTATTTTCCATGGCTGAATTTGATTTTTGGGTACTGCTGAAGTCTTTTTTGTGTATTTTTAATAGTTAAATTCAACATTAATCTAGAGGATCAAAGCATAAAGGGCCAAATATTACTCCCAGATGTGCATATTTGGCTCCTATTTTTGTGGGTTCTGTGGTAAAAGAAGTAACTTCCCCCAGATTATTGCCCTACGGTGAATAGAGAGTTCAGTATCCAGCATTAGCTTGGTTGGCAATATTCATGTTGTTTTGTGCAATGT
>JAGPOW010000261.1:222857413-222879745 GCA_030014935.1 Caiman crocodilus | reverse complement strand
GTTTTGTGCAATGTTAAGTGACATGGCTGTTTGTACATAGCAATGAGTAATGCAGTAGCAGAGTACACCCCCTCCAGGTTAGCTGATCATGCAGGCAGCGTGTGATCGTGGCAGGTTAAACCATTCTTGGCCTACTCGAGGGCATGATTGGCAGGTCCAAATGCCCTTGCTTCTAGAACCATCTGTGAGAGAAGCCTTCCGATTGGTCTAGGAGGCTATATATAGAGGCTGCGCACTCTGAGGTGAAGGCGCGCTCACGCGCTCTCGCTTTCTCTCGAGTTGTGATTTCTAGAACAGACTGATCACCTGTTCTGAGCTCTGAGAGACCCCTAGGGTGATTTTCTTTTTTGGCCAACAACAATTACGACCGACAGGGGAGATTGCCCTGGCTACTTTTGGGCACTCCTGCTCTTTTGAACATGCTAAGTACTGCAGTACACCACCACCTGGCTGCAGCCACCTGCGCTGAGCTTCACGTTGTACTCTGCCTGCTGTCAGCATCCATTGCTATCCTCACTTGTTCCTGTATATAACTACGTCTCGGCGCTCTTGCATATATTTTGCTTCTTCAAGTTCAGTAAGTAAACTTCTTTTTATTTTACTTCAGCTGTCTCCAAAGTCTCTCTCTTCACCTGCCTAGGACCCAGAACTCATCTGAGCTGGTGTCACCACCCGGTGCCCCACTCAGTGCGTATCTGTGGCAGCTCTCCAACACCACCTGGAGACCTTAGTCACGACAGGTTCCTCTGAAATTCCATATACACTGTCTTACACACAGAAAGCTTACAGCTGCTTTGCATATGGGTACTTGCAATCACAAATTGTGAAACTATGCACTCTGGGCTAGCACCACAAAAGGATTTAGCCCTTCAGACAAAATACTGTATGCTGAAGTATCTGAATAGCCGTGCTTATATGGAAGATGTGCACCTAACTCAAGCTTCACATTTGAGACGTCTGTTCACTTTGGATCTTGACTATCTATTCCTCCTGTTGAGAGTAGGTGTGAACGATCAGATGTGACTGGCCGTTTTACCTAATAGTCTACTGGGTTACCTGGCAAGAGGGAGACCTGGGCTGTAGGCCTACAAGGATTCAAACCTTTATCTCCTATATCCCAAGAGAGCAAAAGTCACTGCCCAGACAATAAACAAAGAAAAGAGCCTGACACTCACTTGGCAGTGAGGAAACTGAGAGTTCTGCTTCTTGGATTGTTTCTGTATTTTTACATTAGCCAGTTACCAAATAAAAGTCACAGTAAATCAGGCAGCTGGGATCAGAACCCAAGTCTTCCCTGTGACTGTTCTAGCCTCAGATCTGTGGCATGGAAAGAAGTTTATGCACCCCCCCATAGTTAAATGATAGGGGAAGAAAGGTGAGTATCTAAACATTGGCCTTAGATACCCATAAATGTTTGTAGATCTAGTCATTAGGAATCTATTTGTCACTTAAATACTTTAGGCACCTGAGTCCAAACTTTTGGCCCTCAAAAACCCTACACCGCTGCCACTTATTCCTGGAAATACCTAGGCTAGGGACAGAACTTACACGTAAACCAGCATAAGTGATTGGAAACTGGTTCAAATCTGTAACACAACAGAGGTTCAGTGCACATAAACTGCTTTCCAAATGGCAAAAATTGATTAAAGATAAATCTGGATAGATGTAGTATCATACTTAACTGATTTACATTAAATTGATTTATTGAACTTCTGTTCCAGATCCCCTCCAGATTTAAGTTAACTCACAGTCCCCCAGCATCCAGGATGCACATCCCTCACACCACCTCCCTTCACAGGGTAGGCAGGAAAGCTTGACCCAACTATCTGCTCCAGCCCTGCAGGGAGGCATGCTCTAGCATCCCCAAACTCTGGCCTGAGCAACTGCAGGCATGTGGCTGCATTTCCAGAATCAAAAGTGAATACATGTTTACTTGCTTATCAGTTCAATCTATGCAATTTAGACTAACCTGTGAAGATTGAGTTCATTCTGCCTCAGGTTTTTTGACTATCTGTACTTAGCCCTGAAGTCCTTAGGTGCCTACATTCATGCCAGTAACGTTCTTTAGCCACCTAGATGTCTGTTTCTGGGTACACCTGGACCTGCCTACATCTTGACAGCACTGAGCTATTCCTATCTTGCACCTCTCTCTCCAAAAGGGCCTGATTCTATAGGCATTTCTAAGAACAAACTTACAAGGCTGGCCTTGCACAAAGCACAGAAGGGCGGGGAGGTAATATCTTCTGTAACAGCAGCCAGGGCACTTGCGCAATGGATGAGTGATCCAGGTTTAAACTTCCCACTTAATTAGGAGGTTGAAGTCTGTGTTTTAATCTCTGGTCCAATTAATATTTAAGTATTATAGTGTCTATTTAAGTAATGGAGCAGAGACTGGAGCCCAAGTCCTCATCCTCCCAGGAAAGTGACCTAAGTGTTCAGGGAAATGATGACATTAGTCTTCAACATCCTGATTTCATGCTCTGTTCACTAAGTTAATGGACAAAAGTACATATCCCAGCTATGCTTTGTGGGAATGGGCTGATTCAGGCATGTAACTCTCAGAGAGAGTGAATTCTCAAGGTGCAGGGGGGCATCTCTTTACAGCCTAGAGTTAGCCTGAAGTATTTTCCTCTGGTTGACTTAGGGAGCACTCTGTTCAGAAGGCTGGCTTCTGTGTGTGTGCCATTCTGAGGTGTCTAACTTTCCTCATGTATTGTAAAGGGAATCAAGGTGCCCAACTCAATGTTGAGAATTTTGCTAGTCAGCAGGGTGCCCAACGCTGCTGAGCAGTGCACCTCTTAAGTTCTTTGGTGGATCTAGCCTTGGGCTCTTAAGTTTGGGTGAAAAAATACAGATTATTTGCGAATTTTCTATATAAAGATATGCCCTGAAATTCTAAAAATATTCATTTGAAAAAATTAGGAAGCAGATAATTGATGCCCAAATTGTATGGCAATTGGTTGCAAAGCTGCCCCACCTAGGTCCATGCAGTCCATGCTAGTGACTGAGCATTAATTGACCTAGGTAGGGCTGTGTACAGTTCTGAGCACCAGTTGGCTCCAGCACGTGGAGACAGAAAGAACTGAAAAAAGAAGCAAATGGGAAAGAAAACACAAAGGAGATAAATATGATTTGTAGGGAGGAAGAATAGAAGTAGACCAATATGGAATGGGGTGGGGATGAAGAGGGCATAAGTGGACCATGGCAAAAACAGATCTAAAACTAGTTCACAATAGAGCTGAGAGAAAGGTATCAAAATGTGATGGGGGAATGGAAGAAAGAGATATGCAAAAAATGGATGTGGCAGCAGTTTATTGAGATACAAACAGGGAAATTATAGGGATGGGCTGCCTTATGTGTGAAAACTTAAGGGAGAGCAGGAAAGTAATAAATAGTAAGGGAAAAAATTTGGGAAATTTTTGGAATGGGGAGCAGGAGTCACAAAAGCAGAAGGATGTGATGGAAACATGACATGAAAGCTTACTCAGGACAGCAAAATGCCTAGAGCCAGCCCTGCTAACACCATTTGGAAATGGTCTATGAGCCAAGGAGTTTTAAAACAAAACCTTAGCACTTAAAAAGCATCTGTTGTGGGTACCTTCGAATCATTAGCTGTGTCTTGTTTTGTTTGCCATTTCATGTCACTAAATTTTAATGAAAAATTAAAAAGGAAATGTTTGACTCAGAAGTGCAGTTAAACTTAGGCCTCTGTACTTTTTGTCCTACCTCTAAAGAAGGTTACTTAAGGTTTCTCCCAAAACACATCATTAGTGTCTAGGGTCTAAACAAAAATTTCTTATGTATTCTAAGGGAATATGGTGCAAGTGAAACTACTGTAGAATAATTGCTTAACTGGCTAGGTACAAGTAGTAAAAGAGTGGTCATCAGTGGTTCAAATGCAAAATGAGAGGCTGTATCAAGTACAGTTCCTTGTGGCCCATCATGGATCCAGTGCTGTTTAGCATCTTCATTAGTGGCTTGGAGAATGGAAATGAGTGTATACACACTAAATTTGCAGATGACATAAAGCTGGGTGGAGTAATAGGCATGTTAGAGGACACAAGTAGAAGCCAAAATTACTTTGAGACATTGCAAAAATGGTTTGAAATAAGCAGGATGAAGTTAAATAAGGCCAAATGGAAGCTATGCTTAAAAATAAATAATTAAGTTCACAAATACAAGTCACAGGAAGTAATTTTCCCATTCTATTCAGTACTGGTGAGGCGTTACATTGAGCACTGAACTTCAGAAAAGTTGTGGACAAACTGGACAGACAATAAAATTAGCCTTGTTATTAGTTATCCTAAAGAAGTGAAGATTGATAGGGAATTGGATTACAGCCTTGAAAGAAAAGAATCAAGCTCATAGCCATCAATTGTTCTTGATGGCCACTGGGAGCAAGACAAGAAATAATAGGCTTAACTGGCAATAAGAGTGACTTAGGAAGAACTAACTAGCTATGAGATTGGATAAGACTGAAACAGATTACGTGGAGAATCTCTGTCACTAGAAGTTTTTAATTGCAGGTTAGACAAACTCTGCTCTGGGATAGTTTAGATAGGGATATTCTTGCTTTGTGTAGGAGGTTGGATTAGACTTCCTATTGAGGTTCCCTCCAGCCCTATTTTTCTATCATTTTAGGAATATTATAGATTGATTTTTCTGACATTCAAATATTTAGATTTAGACAAAAAATATTTATCATAGTATGGTTTGCTGTAAGTCCTTCAGTTTGGGTTTATTAAAAATATTGACAAGGGTTTTAATATTAAATAAAAAGATTGTCTTCTTCTTGGAAAAATCTAAATGTACCATTCAAAAGGAAAAAGATCCTCTTTTGGGTCTGGATTATTTGTGAGTCATACTATGGATTATAAATTTTTGCAATATAGAACATTCTAACATGTTCAAGGTTTATCAAAATCTTTCCAATAAGGGTGTGTCTCTGAAATGTTAACGTATTAAAGACATTTCTCCTTCAGTTAGACTCCAACAAGCCATGAAATATTTAAACACAAAAGTTATTTCTCTGGCTACATGGCAATGCAGTTTTATAGTTTAAATATTAAAAACAATAGTGCTCAAACATTCTCAGCAAAGCACAAGAGTTCATTGGCACCAGGCACCTCTTTTCTTCACTCACTGCTGTGGCAAAAAAGATACTTTTTTTATAAAAACAAAGATGAACTATTGAGGCATGTACACTCCCTGAATTCTTTCTTAGCATAATATGAAGAAGAGAACTATCATGCTGATTTATCTATCTCAGTATTTATAGATCCTTCATCATGGTAATATCCCAAATGCAAATCGAATTCTTGCTATCCTCCCTTTGGGGACTAGTGCACATGTAAAATAATAGTGGGGCATTTAGGGCATAATCCCACTTCCTGATAAAATCAACATATTGACATATTTCTCTTTAAAGCAGTATATTTTTACTTGTGTTGTTGTTGGAAACAAAGTAAAAAGAAAAACAAAATCAAAAAAATATGTGAAGTGCTGTGAACTAAAGATGGAGGCAGAATCAGTGACATATCATTGAATTCCATGACTTGGAAGAATGTTTCACATAGTCATCCACACTGCAACAACTCAGTGATGCTCCCTGTTTACAAGGTAAGGCCATTATACAGAATAAGTGGTAAAGATATTTGCAAGATAAATTCTGAGGCTCACGTACAACATTTAGTATCCCAGGTTATGGTTATTATTACTGAATTCAGGAAAAAAAACCTTAAAAGCAAATGTACCAAACCCCACAAACCCAGGAACTGGCACAGGAAACCAAAAATGGAAGTCCCCCCTTTTACATAGAAAATGGTAGGGGTTAGGGTCACAAGCCAATAGGCTAAGGAGAAAAGGAAAAGGTACAGGTAAATAAGCATTAATATTTAGGAACTAGGTAATAGGTAATTAGCAATAACACTGCAGTGAATTCACTGAAGAACATGTAACAGATAGTGAGTGCTACTATTGTGGTACATATAAACAAGAAACTTTAAACCCTCCCATGTCTCTGCAGGTGCTTCAAACCAGCCTTTAGTCCTGAGAGTGCTCAGTTGCCATCTGTGTGGACTTCCACACCCAAGTCCTGCTGCTACAGCCTGCAGTCCCAGCTCCATCACTCCTACAGGATCTCTGGTCACATTTCCCTTTGCTGCTGCATCCTTCTGTCTGCTGCTGCTTCCTGCTTCCTTTTTCTTTTGTCTCCCTGTCCTCTGCAAAACTGTTCCCCCTGGAGACTCCTGGGAGTTGTAGTCAAGACATAGGCAGTGGAAGGGGTGGGGATAATGGGACTTAGCCTCCCCAAAACGTAGGGCAGCAGTAGGGCCACAAGGCAGCCCAACCACGAGATTCCAGCAGCTGCAGCAGGGGTGAGGAGGGGCGTGTGCACAGTGGTAAAAGAAGGAGTGGGGTTGGGACTGGGCTAGTGCTGGGGGAGTGGCAGATGCTGCACAGCTGGGGTGGGGCAAGACTGAGACTTGAGTGGCTCATGCGGAGCTCACAGCTCCTGCTGCTGTGGGGCATGTGTTCCCAGATCTAAATGGGGCAGGGCAGGATACCACTGTGGGCTGGGGCCAGGGCTGCACTGGGCTCTTACCAGCGAAGGGAGATTGGGCTGGGCTGGGCTGGGCTGGGCTGGGGTGGGCCTTGGTGGCACTAGGAGTGGGGTTATGGGGGGGCTACAGCCACCCCAAAATTTGCTGTAGCCCATCCCCATCCCAGTGGGCACAGCCCAGCCCAACCCCTAACTGGGAAGAGCCTGGCGCAGCCTCAGCTCCAGCCTTCACTGGCAGCCTGTCCTGCCCCATGCTGATCAGGGGGACACATGCCCCCCATGCCCTCCCAGGGCATGTGCAGTGGTGGGAGCCACTGCCCCCTCCGAATGCCCCCAAGATGAGCTGCTCATGGCTCCATCTTGCACCCCACCCCAGCTTTGCAAGGCCTGCCCCATCCCTACTCCCTCCTCCCACCCCATGGCCCTTTATTCTCTCCCAACCCGTCCCCTGAAGACTTACCTGCTGGGGGGCATGCTCACATGCTCAGCTTCCCCCCCCCCACCAAATAATTTTTTCTCCCTCCACCTATGAGTCCAAATCCAGCCAGCAGGGCTTCTTCCCATGCTGTTGCACAGTCACAATATAGGGCATTACATTAAGTTCACACTGTATAATACAAAAGGAACAAGATCAGTGATGTGCCTTTTTGATTCCATTATAGTTGTCACCCTTAAGTGATGCTTAAGTCAGTATATTTGCCAGTTGGTTGCTTTGATTTTTCTTCTGCAACTGTCCAACCACCATGATTTCTTTGATCCCAGTTTTGCTCCCTCTACCCAGGGATGGGGTGGGGGGCAGTGGCACAGCTGCATTCCTCTTTTGGATTGCACTGCACCATGAGAGCCTCTGGGGATTTTATGAAGTCCCTAAGGCAGGTGAAAATCCTCACTCCCTTCCCCTTCCTCTTCAAAGGCACACCCACTTCCTGACCTTTCCCTGCCACTGCCATTTGCCTTTCCCCTCTGTCCCAGGGGCAGGGAAACACCAAGCTATTCCTACTAGCTACATAGAGGCTGGGCTCAATTGGGGATGGGGACAGCAGCAGCAGGGACGGATGGGGTGGTTTCTCTTCTCTGTGCCTACTCTGGGCTATGTGGCGAGTACTCTTCCCCCACACTATTGCCATTGTCCCCTCCACAGCTAAGTCCAGCCAACACTTCTCCTGGCTGGCTCTTGAGCTTCCCTACCCATGAGAAGTGAAGATAGCAGCAGTGGTAGGCAGGGGATTATGAATTGGAGGGGAGGAGCAAGCTTCTGAGCAGAGACACAGGATTTTCAATTGCTTTCAGAACTTAAAAAAGTCTGCCCACATTAGTGGGGGTGGAAAAGGCAGGGGGCATGGCATGTGGTCAGAAGGAGGGAAAGGAGAGAAAGAACCCCATGCAGTTGAAAGGAAGAAAAGGAGCCAGAGACCTGCCTGGCTCAACAGGGACATCAGGAAACTTCTCAAAAAGAAAAAGGAAGCATAGAGGCAGTTGAAAAATGGTTCAGCATCCAGAGAAGTGTACACTTATACAGCCCAGGCCTGCAGGTATGAGACAGGGAAAGCCAAGGCATGAATGGAGATAAAGCTGGCAACTGAAATAAAAGACAGCAAAAAGTCGTTCTATAGATACATAGGGAGCAAAAAAAAATCAAGCTCCACTGAGGGTCCCCTATTGAATATGGAGGGGGAGCCCACAGTTGATTCCCGTGAAAAGGCAGAGTGCCTTAATTCTTACTTCACATCAGTATTCTTGAAACCAGGTGTGAACTTACCACCTGTCCAGGAACCAAATAATACAGCGATGACAATAGTCCACATAAAATCAGCCCTGAAAAGATGAAGGCACTCTTAGAGCATTTGGACGTTTTCAAGTCAGCTGGGCCAGACAACCTGAACCTGAGAGTCCAGAAAGAGAGCCCTGTACTCATAGCGGGGCCTCTGGCAAGGTTGTTTAAAGAGTCATGAAACTCAGGAGTGGTCCCAAAGGCTGGAAGAAGGCTAATGTGCTGCTCATCTTTAAGAACCAGAAGAGAGATGACCCTGTAAAGTATAGGTCTGTCAGTCTGACTTTGATCCTGCAGAAAATCTTTGAAAAAATCATCAACCACAAACTTGTAACTGGTGGGGTGCTAAGAAACAATCAACATGGCTTTGTTGAGGGGATATCATGCTTAACAAACTTGGTGTCCTTTCATGACGAGGTAACCAACCAGCTGGACATGGGGTATGAGGTGGACATCATCTACCTAGACTTCAGCAAGGCCTTTGATACTGTTTACTATGAGATTCTCTCAATTAAGCTGAAGGGTACTGGCCTAGACCAGGCTACAATAAGATAGGTTGGCAACTGGCTCAGTGGGTGATCCCAGCGAGTTGCAATTGATGGGGTAGCCTCATCCTAGAGGGCCATCTCCAGTGGTGTTCCCCAGCGATCAATGCTGGTGCCCATGCTCTTTAACATCTTTATTAATGACCTGGATGAGGGAGTGGGAAGCACAATGATTAAGTTTGTGGATGACATCAAGCCGTGGGGAAATGTGGGCACATCTGACGGCAGGGCAAGTACCCAGAATAACCTTGACAGGCTGGTCCTATGGGCAGAACGCAATCAGATGAAGTTTAATAGGGTCAAGTGCCAGGTCCTTTATCTGGGTAGGAAGAATCTTCACCATAACTATACAATGTGTGGTGGCCCACTGGCTGACACTGCATCTGAAAGAGAGCTAGGGGTGATAATCAACCAAAGGATGAATATGTGTCATCAGTGTGAGAAGAGCTACCTGCATAATCAGAAACCTGGGGGATAGGCCCTATGAGGAGAAACTCTGGGAACTGGGCCTGGTCAGTCTGAGTAAGAAGACTGAGGGACAATTTGATAGCCACCTACAAGTATGTTGGAGCGAACACTAAGATCTAGGGGAGAAGCTCTTCAGAAAGGCATGCCTCAGAAAGATGAGGTCCAATGGGCACGAGCTAGTTAAGGAAAAATCTAGGCTAGACATAAGGAAAAACTTATTTTCTGTAAGGGTAACTAGAATCTAGAACACACTCCCAGAAGAGGTGGTGCAGTCGCTATCCCTGGAGGTGTTCACAAGGAGGCTGGACAAGGACCTTGTAGAGTTCATTTGAACCCAATTATGTCCTGCCCATGGCAGGGGACTGGACTTGATGATCTTACAGGTGTCTTCCAGTCCATTCTATGATTCTATACAGCCATCCCTGCAGTGTGGGGTTGCTGCTCCCACAGCCCCCTTTGGGAAATCCTGGATCCACCCCTGCCTCTACCTACCATGGTTGTCTCTTGTCTTCCTATTTCCTCTTCCATTTCTCTCTCCATATCCTCCTTGCTCCCTCCTTTTCCACTCTTCCATGTCCCGTGTTCTTTGGTCCTGCAGACTCCACATCATGCTGGTATCCTTACTTAAACCCACATAAGAGGCCTTAAATTTCCAATTAACAAACAGTTCTACCCTGAAAAGTTGCTATTTAAAACTGCAGCTTCTACTCTGCAGTTTTGCTGCCTGTGTGTATTCATTGTCAGATTTGCTGATTTAGTGACAAAAATAACATGTTATGGCTTTTTTCTCCTATTAGTGTTCCTGAAGCAACATAGCTAAGAGAACATGAGATGAATTCTATGCTTCAGTGTATGCTATCAACAAAACTGCTTATTACATTCAAACCAGTAACACCTCTGCAAAGTCACTGAAAGCAATGGGGTTGCCGTAGCAAAGAGGTGGTGTTGTTGCAAAAGCCATAATTTGAAAAACATCAAATCAAACAGGCGTAACTAAGACCCTAATCTTCCTTTCAGAGTCAGGCACCACCCACAGATCTGGGGGGCACGTGTCCCCCATGTCTTCCATGGGGACGCACACAGTGGTCCCATCCATGCCCCCAGACAAGCTGCCCGTGGTTCCATCCTGTGCCTCACCCCATCCCAGCTGTGCAGTGCCTGCCCCTGCCCCAGCCACAACCCCTCCCTCACACAGGGGCCTCGATCTGCTCTCCCAAGCCCCTTCCCCTGCAACAGATTTACTGGCTAGATGGTACTCTCCAAGCTGGTGTGCTGCACTCCTGGTCATATGCATGCTGTAACTGCCTCTATGCATGTGGCATTTATTGGTGACATTATCTGCCACATCAACCAAAAAGGCTAATTGCCAATAATGTCAATTTTCCTTTTATCAGTGCCAATATGATATGGACCAATGTATTTGTACAGCTTTACAGATTAATACCAGAGCCCATTTCTTCTGTGTCCTAGTTTAGTATCCTATGTGCTCGATAACACTCCCTTCCAAAGCATGCCCCTTTGTAAGATGGGTAGAATAATATCTATTTCCAGGGATGCTTGAAGGTTACTTGCTGTAATATTTATGAAGTACTTTATGATGCTAGAATAAAAGGTGTGCTATACTGTACGTGCAAAGTATAATTAATGACATTGCAATAAAAAAATCATAAACCTGATTTTATCACAATTTAACCCATTTCTTTCTGGTTTGCCTATAGCAGGCCCAGTAAGCCCAACGTGTCACACTCTAGATACTGCTTTCAAGCTTTCCACAACAGTGTAACAAACATTTATCCAGAGTGCTTAGGGATATGAGAGCACAGCCAGTTTGGGAATATTGGTAGCTAGGCCTCATTAATAAAATAAGGTTAATGATTTATTCATATCCAGGACAATAAGAGGACAATGATGAGCAGTTACATTAGTGATGAGTAGATGCTTTGGGGGGAAAAATGTGAACACTAACAGAAATTGTCTCTGCCTGTTTTGGTGGCTTACATTTTGGTCTGATTTTTCAGACCAAATCAGTACATTAGGGACCCCAAATTCCCTATTCTGCATATTAAGATAGGAACCAGGAAATTATTCAGATTAATATAGGAATATATTATCACTTGCATGTTTGAATAACTCTCTCAATCTCTTTGCTCTATAGGTAATATTTTTTTCTACACCCTCGCTTTCCAGATGTCTTGAACTTGACATTGTAATTATGACTGCAGACATTAATACAGTGAAAAAATAACATTATAAAACAGAGCAGAAAATTACTTTATTTGAAATTACTGAGATTGAAAGATGACTTAATTTTATATTTGAAGTAGTACAAAACACTGTGTTAGTTGTATCGACTATGTTTTAAAACTGTCAAGTTCCAAACAGCATTTCTTCAAACATTATTGATTTATTTCTTCAGTCAATAGAATGAATGGGACCTATTTTGTTTATATGTCTGTGGCTCAGAAGCAGCTGATACCTTTATGCAGAAAAAATAATCCCCAGTCAAAGTCTGCAGTCAAAGGCAAGTAAAGCATTCATACTGACTGCTTATAAATGTACCAGCAAACTACTTTTTTGTGTACACCATACAGCCATTTTGCTATTTTCCCACATTTGTGTGCACTTCATTTCCCCTTGCTCAGAATTCAGAACAAATACTAGAGAAGAAAAATTCAAAGCTGAAGGAAGACTTGAAGAAATCCTGTTGTTAGTACCTCCTCTCAGGGTAGACTAGCTCCTTTCTGGAGCATGTCCACTCTTCCAGAGAAAAGATCCTCTTGTAATTTCACACAAAGCTCTTTCATCATTCATTTTTTCAGTGCTTTGCTGCTACATTTTCCTTAGTAGCCAACATTTGAAAGGGCTGATTTGGCTGAATGTTGCTTCAGCTCCCTCATGCCTCCCTCATGCAACCTTACCAGTCTGCTCTTCTGGACTATTTATATAACCCCTCCAGGTAAGTAATCTCTGGTAGGGATAAATAACAGTATCTTGAGTTCCATCAAGAAAAGGGAAATCATATTACAATTATTTAATCTATCAATGTATTATAACAGTAGAGTCCCGTTCACATTTCTTGGGTAGATGAAAGAGAGTAGCTCTTCAAAGAGACAATGCAGCATGTGGCAGAATGCCATCTCTGTCTCTCCCCAGACTCTGCTATCAGGGCGATGCCTAATCTGACAATTTAGTTACCATAGTCACTGCAGAGGGCAGACACCTCTGGCCACTTAACTCTGAGTTGTAACCTGAGCTGGATACACTCCTGAGGCAGGGGAAACCTGTTCCCTCTGCCTATGTAAGTGGCATCACACACCTGGGTGGGGGCTTAAACTCCCTAAGCAATGCCATCATGACTGGGAGGGGGATAGAGACCTTGCCAGTCTACCCGGCAACCAATGAAGCATTTCAAATTGGTTGGCTGGCAGCCAACAATTGCTGGCCTTCGTTGGATCAGATAAATGAGGTCATGAAGTCTATATAAGTTAAGGGCTGCCCAGGATGCAGGGCACCAGCTATGATGGGAAATCTCAGAAAAGCTAAACAATCTGAAACTCATGGTCAATGAACTACTTGCCTCCAGAGGAAATCTCCACCTGCCTCGGGATGATACTTGTGAGTAAGCTACTTGAGATCTAACTAGATATATATCTTGCAGTAACACAGATGCGTAATCAAAGGCTACCATTCCACTGTTTGCTCTATGTTATTTCTCTGATATTGCTCTATCCTGTACCCTATTCCATACCTACGCTTTGTAACCAGTAAAGTTCTCTTCTGTACCTAGCATGAGAGGCTTATTAGGAGAGGGCCTAGGTTATGCCTTGGGGTCCCCTTGGTTTGGTTGACTAAGGGGGACCACTGTTTGTGCTTCAGACTTAGGGAAGCACCCCAAGTTCTTGCAGTGGGTCAAGTACCCCTCAAGGACTATTAGGTCTGTGTTTCCAAGGTGGCGCAGGGCCAAGATCTGTCCAGACCATGGGTGGTGGCAGCATTATCCCCAGGCTTACTGGTGTGCTCAAGGACTGCACTAGGAGCCTGGAAGGTGGTCTGGTGCAATGAGGCGGGTGGCTCAATGCAGGAGCACCCCCTACTGGCTCGCCATGACAATGATTTCATCTACCAATGTATTACAATGCTAGAGAACCATTCACATGAAAGGAAGTTGTTCTTCAAAAAGACACTGCAGCAACTGTGCACTATGCAAAATCTGTATTTTAGGCATCTTTCTGTCTCCTCAGAGTTCTGGTCCCATATTAGGTTTGCAGGCTTGCTATAAAGGAATGGGAAGAGTTGGGTGTTCAGAAAGGATCCACAAAAATCAGTAGGCTGAGCAAGGAGTCACCAACTTAGCTATTAGGAAAGTCTAACAAGATACACAAACTACTTTTGGGCTTCAGGGAAGCCATTTCCATTACTTGGGATTCATAGACCTGAATGTTCTTACTTTCTTATGCAAGTACTAAATGACTGCGCAGTAACTGGTGTTACTGAACAGTACCATTGCTGCATGTTTTTTTCCCAGTGCTACTGCACAGTAGTGTCTCATGTATATGCAACCAGTTCTTCTGAGCCCTTAACTTATAGGACAGATGGTCAGGTAAAATGGAATCTGACTAGGAAGCCACTAAGTCTGATTTGACTGGGTGACTGTTTAAAAAATGGATAAGCAATTTTGCAAAACATGAAAAAAACCCTGAAGATATTCCCATTTTACAGGTTTTGCATAGAACAATTTCTCACAATTTAGTTTCTCACAATTATTTAGAGAACCATCTCTCCCCACTTTTGGTCATGAAGTACAATACAAAAAATGATATTTAGAATTTATTGGTCGATAACAAGAGCTTCTTCACTTTTCTTTTTCTTTTTGCTACCATGAAAACTTTTCAGACTTGGAGAACATTTTAAATATTACAAAATAGAAAAAGGACATATGCATATTCCTTTTTATCATTTTACAATTTTTTGAAGGAGAGCAAGTTTGGAAAATTAACTCAGTATTAGAATGGAAAAAAGAAAAAAACTGCAGACTTCAATTACTCTAGAGCAATCAGTGGTAAAAATTGGGAAATTAAAATTCAAAATACTGAAAAAAAATTAATACAGAACAAAATTTTGCAAAAAACCACAGCTTTTTACATAATTTTGTCTACTCATTTTTTGGTTATTTTTTGTGGAAAAAATGCAAATGAAAAATTTAAACCAATTCAAGTATGACGACTGGAACATGGAATGTCAACTGGCATACACCACCCGTGTCCCCTTTACTGAGGTCTTGCACTGACCATAACTCATATGGATTAGTCAGTTTGCCCCACAGATGTCATTCCAGATCTAAATGATAGCAAAAACGTGTGTATTTGTCTGTGTGTGGAGGGAGGGGGGTTGTTCCCAAAGTTTTGGTTTGGGAGCATTTTGGTTTGGGAGCTCATGCCAGGAAAATATATCTTTTTTTTTCTTATAGAGATTTATATTTCATCTGTCTCCTGACTAAGAAACATGGACGTTACTCCACTAAGGTCACTGAGAAACTATACAAGTGTTCAGTTTCCTCTGGGAGAATGGCTGCTTTCCTGAAAGAAAATACAAGTGTGCGTGCAGACATACCAGCTTTTTCTCCCTGAGCAACAATGGCCATTCCAGGAGAAAAATAACCCTACTACAACCAAGAGAAACTCTCCCTGGAATTATTTCTACCCAAAAGAATGAATTTCTGCATACTTTCTTATGGCTTCACACCCGTTGGGGACCAGGAGGAATGGAGCTATGGGAGAAAGGTTCCTGTGCCTTCCAGAAATGGGGGTCACCTTAATTTCTTGGATTTCTTTGCTAGTGATGAAGTCTTTCTATGCAATTCCCAGAATCTTTAGTAGGCATCTAGTTTCATGTGTAATGCTTTGATTAATCTGCAGCTAGCTCCCACAATCATATATTAGCACTCACATTGTTTTTGTTCTGGTGTCGGTTGTCTTTTCTAACCTTGTTGTCAATTCTCTATTGAAATTTCTGTTAACTAGTGTGCTACTATCCAGGTAAGTGAAGTGTTCTGGCTTCTGGACAATTCTGCCTTCTAGTATGATGGGTCCTGCTTAATATCTAGGTTTTGAAGATGTTTGTTTTGGCATAGCTGATTTGAAGCTGGAGTTATCTTATTTTTTTTGCTAGGTTGCTGGTCTTTGTTTATAGCTTGCAGAGACATTGCTCAACAGCACAATGTCATTAACAAAGTCTAGGTGATCTAGATGTTTGTCAATCTATGTCTGTAAAATTATGTTGCATGGCCTACATAATTTTATGCTTATCTTGCATTTGATCACTTTACACTACAACCAAATCTACTTGCTTGAAATCTTACCAACTATATGTAATGAACATTTTTAAAGCAGATAAGGAGCTATATTAAAACAATGGAAGAAAAAGGATATACAAATATAATTTATGTAAAAAAGAACCACTGAAATACTATGGAAATTCATCACAATGCCACCTAAATTCTGGTAGCATTGTGAATATTCAGGACCTTGTGGTTATGTCTTATACATTTGGGCAATGATTTTAAAAATGTCTGAACTCATCTTACAATGTTGCATCTGCAAACATTTATAATGGCAGAATTTTACAGGATGCAGATATTTAAGGTATTCTTTCTAACATATAAAACACACCCACATCCATATTCATTTTTACCAACAAAATTGTTCTTGTAATTTCTCTGGAGATCTCATTTCATAATCAAGTGTTAATGTTATTTTCAATTAATTCAATAAATTCATTTCTTGTTGTATAACTGTCCTGTTCACCAGAATTTTTTAATGCTTTCATTTATAGCTGGCTATATTTTTAAAATAAGTTAATGACATAAGTAAAATTCAAATATAAAAATATGGCTAAACAACTGATAAACAGAAATATATTTACAAAAGAAATTGTTCAGGATGGTTGCAAAGTGGAATTGTGAATAAAATAATTTTGAATGTAATAATATTGTTTCCTTAGTAAAAATTGTATTTGGTCAGTACATGGTTTTTAGGGTTAATTAGGCACATCTATATGAGATGTTTACTGCACAGTTAAGTAATTAGCTCCACAGTAAACATCATGCATCTACACATGCCCCTATTATACTAAACTAATTTACTCCATAGCAACACATGTGAAGACACTGCCCTGGCTGGCTGGGGCATGAGGGTGCTTCAGTACCAGGGCTGTCTGCCAGCTGGCCCTGCACCTTTGTGCCCCAGCCAACCCATCCCCAGTATGTCCGGTACAGTATTTTTCAACATCTTTATTAATGATTTGGATGTGGGGGTGAAGAGCTCACTGGCCAAGTTTGCAGACGACACAAAGTTATGGGGAAGCATGGTCACACTTGAAGATAGGCTACAGTTACCTGTGGACCTAGACAGGCTGGCAAGTTGGGCTAATCAGAACCTGATGAAGTTCAACATCAAGAAATCTAAAGTGCTCTACCTCGAGATGAGCAATCGCCAACACACCTGTAGGCTTGGTGACACCAAACTGATTAGCACCGCAAATGAAAGGGACCTACGGGTAATAATAGACCACAGTATGAATATGAGCCGGCAGTGCAATGCTGTAGCCAGGAGGGCAAATAATAGTCTGGCATGCATCAATCGATGCCTCTCCAGCAAAGCCAAGGAAGTGATTCTTCTGCTCTACTCAGCACTGGTGAGACCACAGCTGGAGTACTGCGTCCAGTTCTGAGCTGTAACAAAGACATGGACAAGCTTGAAAGAGTCCAAAAAATGCCACTTGTATGATCAGAGTCTTAAAAGGCAAGCCATATGAGGAAAGCCTGAGGGATCTGGGACTCTTAAGCCTGAGAAAAAGGAGGCTGAGAGGAGACCTAGTAGCAGCTTACCACAACACTAGAAAAGTATATCAAGGGCTCGGTGAGCAACTGTTCACCAGAGCACCCAAGGGGAAAACCAGGAGTATTGGACACAAAATCTTAGAAGATTAATTCACACTCAACATTAGGAAAAACTTCTTCATAGTCAGGGTGTCCAGACTGTGGAATAAGCTCCCTCCAAAGGTGGTGCAATTGCCTACCTTGGAAATCTTCAAGAGGAGACTGGACAGTTACCTTGCTCGGGTCACCTGATCCCCAGTTATCTTTTCTGCTTGGAGAAGGAGGCTGGACCTGGTGATCTTCTGAGGTCCTTTGTGGCCTTATAATCTATGAATCTACGTTGTGCCAGAGGGAGCAGCCCCAGGCTGGCAGGCTAACATCCCAACCCCCTGCCCGCAGGGACTGCCCTGACCTGGCTCAATGTGTTGCAATCCCAGGCACACGTGCACCCAGGATCAATAAGCTCTGGCGTGATAAGCCCTGGAATTTATTGCAGTGAATTAATATGTATGTGTAGATATGCTCATTGAACTCTGAAAAGCACTGTCTCTCTGTCTTCAAGGCATTTTAACCTGGGGTTGTCTGGGTTTGAAGCTGAGTCTTGACATTTAATTTTAAACAAGTTGTATTTTTCTGTCTTTCCAACAAAATGTTTTATTTTGATTTGGGGGCTACTTTTTAAGGTACTGGCACAAAATGCCAAATTTGCTTTTGTTATCTCGGAGAATGGTGTACTGTGTATCCCATGCAAACCCACTGTGTTCCAAAGTAGGTTGCAGGTCACCTGAGGGAAATCATTTGACTACTTCCCCTTGGAAATTTTCAACATCTAGGGCTAGTTTTTAACTTTGCTGTGAGCATCACTGAGCTCATCATGCCTTCTGCTGTGAGATCATCATGCTTTCTATTAGTTCATTTAGTGCAAGTCACAGCTAAACTTCTTCCAGGGTTCAAAGAAAACCAGGTCACTTATTTTGAGTCTTCTTTTGACACAATAAATTCAGGCCCCTCTGCCCAGTACCCTGAACAAAGGAAATTGGAAGAGAATAACATTGCTTCAGTTCATGCCATAAATGTTCTCCAGCTTCTCCAAGGACCAACAACTTCCTTTTCTCTTTCTCTTTTTCTCTTTCTTTCAGTGAGGGCCCTTTTTAAAATGCTCCTAGTTGGGCATTTGCCTAGGGGTCCAATTCCCCACACCTGTACCACCTTACCAGAGCTAGCTACATCTTTTATATTCTTAAAGATTTGGATCTACCCCTTGCTACTAAGCTGAAATCATAACCATGAGTGATGGTCACTCATTGGCTCTTTTAGATAGATTGTGCAATGCTGATGTGTATTTTTACACACCCAGGTAGAAAGACTCTGAGAGGATACATTGAATCAGATTATCCTTTACGCTCCCAGCTGTGCTAATTCTTAATGGGTGCATCTATATGAGACATTTACTGCAGTTGACTAATTAGCTCTGCAGTAAACATTGTGCATCTACATGTGTGGAGCTATTAGGCTGGAGTAAACTAATTTACTCCAAAGCAGGGTAGTACTTGTAAATACAAGTACTATCCTGCTACATAGTTTTTGACTTTGCAGCAGCACACATGTAGATGTTGCCCCAGCTGGCTGGGGTATGTGGGTGCTTCAGTGCAGGAATTGCCCGGCAACTAGCCTCACACTAAAGCATCCTCAGGCCCCAGCCAGCCCCTCTACAGCATGTTGAGCTGAGGGGGAACAGCCCCAGGCTACCAGGCTGACCCCTGAGGCCCCCTGCTAGTCAGGGATGCTCCAACCCAGCTCAATGTGCTACAGTCCCAAATACATGTTCAAATGACGCACCCAGGAGCAATAAACTCTGGTAGGAATAAGCATCGGAGTTTATTTCTTCACATTAATTGCATGTGCAACATGCCCAGCATGGGTTACTGCCTCTGGGGGAAAAGAAGGTCAGAGGAACTTTGAGTCACCATAGGTCCTGTGCAGAGACCTTGCCCAGTGTCTAGAAAACTCAGTACTTATCTTTTAGAGATTTATTTTATATAAACAAATGCCAAAATACATCAGCTTTGTTTATATTACATTAAAAAATAGCCTACTTCTAGGCTGAAACTTGATAACTCTCAACCAAACCAAATTCTTACATCTGAGTTTTTATAAACGCTTAATGTTGGCAGTTCTAATAGGAATGCTAATACCTATTTGGACAATGGTTCTGCCAGGTAACAGTAGTGGAAATACGGGCTACACATCACAAGAATGAAAAAAATGCAGCTAGAAAGATGGATATAATGCTAGTTACAAAACAATGCAAGAGGATTCCAGCCAGAAATCTGAACCTAAGAAACATTTATTTTTAGGCTTTCAGTTTATAAGGAGAGCAAAAGAACCTTGAGGGGAAAACAGTGTCAACAGTTCACACAAAGTCTCTTTTTATGTTTGGGAAAAGCCAAGTTACACTGAAACTATAACTATGATGGAATTTAAGAGAAGACACAATAAAGGCAGCAACAATCTATACCTGTTACACAGAAGGTCACTTCTAGGAGGTTTTGATGTAGTGAAACTTGAAAAATATATTCATTTTTGCCCAAAGGCAGAGGCTGGTATGGTAGCTTGGGGACCATGATGGTAATTGTTCCTAAGAGGGAAAAGAAAATGTTCCATAAAGTTCCAATTGCCTTTAAAAGGGAGAAACATTTGAAGGACTCTTCAGTGCTGCTCTAAGTTCAGCTGAATGAAACCTTTTGCACAGTACTGCTTTCATCAATAGGTGTTGCTGCAGTCAACAGAAATTGCTGTCTATAAAGGGGATTGGGTTGGGGGTTGGAGGAGGGTGATATCAAAGTGACAAAGCAGAATTGGTATATACAGGACTTTAAAAACAAACAATTTATCTATAAAATCCTGAGCATTTTAAAAATCAAATGCTGAAAAGAAAGGAAGAAGAGGGGATGAGGCATGTTGATATTCTTTTTTTCAGAAAGCTGGTCTGTCTGTTATTTTTCTGCATTGTTGATTAATATAATTGAAGTATACATAACTGAAACAGAAAAGGAAATAAGACTTCTTCAGGGACCCATTAATTTCTTAAAGATAAAGTGTTTGAAGGTTCAAAGGCTTTGTTAAAGCTTATTTTAAATTTAAAATTTTCATTGCCAAGGGATTGATTACCATTCTTGCTTTGGCTTTGTCAAACAATAAGTTGATCTCAGTCCTTTCAAAGTTTCATGATGATGTACTTACTATATTCAGTTAACTGTAAAAAAGAGAGGAGTGTCTTATATATTCTGTCAAGGACAATAATTTCACAAAATATCTAAACTGAAATCATTGAAACCTTGTAAATCTAGACTTGTCTCTCATTGCAAGTAATAGTATCTTTGAGATACTGAGCTAATTTCTATGTGTTTCAAGCCCTCTTTTGAAAAATATATCTAGCTTTATATATTTTAGTACATATTATATGGACTGCAGTTTAATAATATACATACTTTTCACAGAATGTAATATAAATTATACATTTCTGAGAATCTTTATTTTACAGTGTTTATGGCAAGCTCAGATATCTGCTTTCTTGCTAAATTCCATTATTTTATTTCATGACCTCTAGCTCATTTCTCTCCTGTCCAACACTGAATGTAAGCCCAATGTCCATGGAAAGATTTTTTTTTTATAGTAGCAAGCACAATACAACCCCAACCATCAATCAGGGTTTAAAGGCAATATGGCAATAAAAAGAAATAAATAAATGCATTGCTTACTTTTATTATTTGTACAATACATTGGGTTATAGTATCTTTTCCTGAAGAAAAAGAGGCCTTCTTAACCCAAAACTCTTTCTGAAAGGGATTGTTAATAACTAAAACATGTTTGGTTTTGGTGTTTTTGAGTTTTCAACAAGAACCAAAATATAATATACATCTGCAAAAAAAACCTGTTTGAGATTAAACCTAACGATTCAATTAAAAAGGTTTGCATGAAGAAATCATTGGCCTACTCTAATTATCTAACATTTGTATTATCATTACAACACCTGTAGCCTTCAAGTGCAGTATTTAACTAGCTGGAGTTTAGGGAAATTCAAAATGGTGTTTTCAGCTTTTCAATCATCATTCTTCAGCTTCGTAGATCATTTTGCAGCATGATTATTTCTATCTGCCTACATGCCACAAGCAATAAGGAACACAATCCAAGCTTTCTCTGTAGAAAAATTATTGAATTTTTCTGTCTAAAGAACAGCCTTTCTGCTCTTCATTCCCTGGACTTTAACATGTTAGGAAAGGAACTGACATTGGAGACTATGAGAAAAGATCAGTCTGGGTGCAGCTACATGAGATGCTAACCTTGCAGTAGCATGATAACACTGCGCAGTAGTGTGGAGGGAAAAACCCACGCTAATACACTACTGTGCAGTAGTTTTAGGCTACTGCACAGTTAGCATAAATAAAAAGCTGTGCGTCGGCACTACTGCACAGTAGCACCAGTCACTGTGCATTGACTTAATACTTGGTTATGAAAGTACTAAATTTAATATGCAGTAACTACAGTGCATTAAGGAATGTGCAGGTGCACCCTCTGTGTTGCAAAATTCAAATTCTTATGATTTTATTATGAGACTTACAAGATTTAATATTTTTCTTAACTCCTCAGCTCCTGAAGACAAATCATTCTCAGCTTTCATTTTAGATAAAGTTTCTAGTTCTCGTGATTGTTGAGGAGAGTTTTAAATGCGACCAGAGTGGAATTCTTGTGGTTCCAAAACCAGAGAGCTAATAAAAAGAAGCAAACATGTATTTTTGAAAAAATATTGTGATTTTTAAGATTGTCTCCCAATGTTGAATCCTATTCTGGATTTCTGAATTGTTGGCAATTGTAATATTAAAACTGTAATATGAATTGTCTTATCATTGGTATCATGAGCAGCAATTGGGAGGAGGAGGAGGAGGCGACGGACCTAGACTTTAGGAGGGCTGACTTCAACAGGTTAAGGAGGATCGTTGGGGAAGCGCTTAGGACCCAGAGGGGAAGGGAGTCAGATGTCCAGGGTGAGTGGTCGCTCCTTAAGGAGACGATCCTCCGTGCCCAAAGGGAGGTAATCCCAACAAGGGTC
>JAGPOW010000261.1:222795222-222847988 GCA_030014935.1 Caiman crocodilus | reverse complement strand
TCAGCTGCACTGGCCCCGCAGCCCCACTTACCTTCAGGGAATCAGCTGCTGCTGCCCCCTCAGCTGCTCCGCTCGCCGCTGCTGCGCCTAACCGTCGATACAAATGTTTGCTATGTTTTGCTATGTTTTGCTGCTGCATCCTATTCCCTGCCTATAATGGCTACTCACCTTAAAGAAGCCAGAGCCATGTAGCCCTGGGTAAATTGAGGCACCAGGCAAGACTGGGAGGGGAGCAGTGTGGCCACATTGGAGCTGTGGGACCAGGAGGGTAAGAGGCAGTGAGTGGGGGGTCTGTGCTAGGGCAGAGGCAGTGGGGCCAGTGAGGGTAATGTTGGGGTGTGGCCTGTGGTGCAGGTCATGGGGTTCAGTTGGGGGTATCAGGGTGTGAAAATGAATAGAGGAACCCTGGGGTAGGGGCAGCATGGCCTAAAACTATTGCTGCAGTCAGGTAAGTCTGAGACTATTCATTGGTTGGGTTTTATTTAATGCTTAATGGTTGAGATTTATCTCTAATATTGCATGTTTGTTCCTTTTTCCCCTGTAATAAACCCTGTTTTGGATGAACATTGACTGTGAGTGGGGAAGTTTATTAACATCAGAGCACCCAATTAACATTTGTTGCCCCAGGTTTCTGGGTGAGAGCTTGAGCTGGTGTTGGTGTTAAACTCCAAATCTGAACACAGCTCTTGTTACTGCCATCCAGGGTCTGGCAGATGGGTTATATTTGCATTATGTAAAGCATATATCTGTAATAACATTTTGTATTCAGTAAAAATCTTACAGATTATTAGTAATTATTTTTTTATTAGTTTGACAACCCTAGTGGTTACTGTGATTGCTAACCTGGGAAGAGCTGGTAGTTAGTCCTTAAAGACAGTGGTATAACTTAAACTGGTATAGAAAACTCATGTAAGTTATACCAAGAGTTGGCGTTCTAGGTCCCGGGGTGGGTTGCGGGGGTTGACTATGAAAGAAGTACTGAGCTGCTTAGAATTGTGAAGACAGAAGTACTGTTGGGCATGTTCAGAAACACCTGCAGGATTAAGCTGTATCTAGACAGGGTTTTTTCAGATTTTACATTTCTGACTTAGATACTTGAAATCACAGGGGCCTCAATATATTTGCAGATATACCCTTAGTGTAATGGTAGTTCTAAAATAATTTATGTTTTATAAGTTTGCTAAAACAGCCCCAACTGCAATCTCTACCCACCTAAGCATTTTAATGACTTTTGGCTAAGCCTTCAGAGTTAAATAGCTAAATCACCAAATGCTTCGTAAAACAAATTTGCAAACAATTTGCTAGTTAATCATCTATCATGAGCAGAAGTGCACAGCTGCTGAGAAATATAATTGCTATTTCATCAGGGTTGGCTATTTTATTTACATAATTCCTTTGCTGATCTGAAGGTAGATTTTTTTTTCTTTTTTGAGAAAGAGAGATAGAGAGACTAATATATTGTCTCATTAAATGCAGGAAGTTAAAGTTACAGCTCTGGTCACAGCTGGTGGATAACAATAGCAATGCCATTTGATGTACTTTCCAAATAATTGAAAATTCTCTGTATACAAATGCTTGCATATGCATAGAACTTTATGTGTAACACACACACATACACACACACACACACACAAACACACACACAATAATATGAATATGTGGCCAAGGCATGTGAATGTATGTTAACGTATTCAAATTAAAAAAATGTTTAAAAGTACAGAAAAATAGGTCTTTATGCAAGTGAAAAAGATAAAACATAACCAATAAAATATATATCAGTGTTTTTTCTTTGATTCTGTGCAGTTTTCGTGATTAAAGACAATATCAGCCTCACGTAGAATTAAAGTTGGAGGAATTAATATGCTTCTCCAGGAAAGCATATTAAGAGGTTTCTTAGACAAAAATTCTAATTAGAAATGGGATAATACACCTTGGTGATATTTGTAAGTGAAAGTGTTAGAATAAACAATTGCTTTCTAACTTTATTGTTTTATACTCAATTTCTAGGAAGCTAATAAAATTACACTGAATCTAGAAAATCAGAACACTCTGAACAAAGGAGCTATTGTAACTGCGGGAACAGCACAAGTAATAACTTTGATACCTAGAGTCAGCCTACTTACCCTTTCTCTTTCATAGTGGGACATACATTTACTAGGTGTTTACTGTATTTGTACTACAGTAGCAAGGTATAAAAAGAGGGAAAGTATAGTAATTAGTTTCCGGTTTTGCCTTTTTCTTTTCTTCATTTGCTTGCTTTTGGTTCGTTTTCCATATTCTGCTTTCCCAGGTTCAGGAAGGAAAGGAGGGAAAGCTTTCTTTTACAAAACTATTAAGGTAATTATTGTTTAAAACTTCAAAATGGCCAAGCAGCCTGTACAGTAATTTGAAGATGTTTCCAAGTCTAGGAAGTAAAACTAGTAAAAACATTAAGGTGGGCTGCTGCATGACAAGGATGCTTCAGCTCCTCAAACTTTCCCATATTCACAATTCAAGGAAGCTGAAAAGTCTCCACTTTCCAAGAGACAACAGCATTGTCTTCTGCTACACAGGGGGCCAACCCAGAAACGTTTTGCTTTTCTTTTGGTTCAAATTCTGATGATGCTTACAAAGAATGCTTCTTCCAAGCGCATACATTCCCCCCCGCTCTGTTCCTCAGAGTAATTTATGAGGTCCTTCTGTGATTTTTTTATTAGTATTTAAGTATGCTTCTCAGGAGTGCTGGAAGGAAGAAGATGGAAGTCTGTTTTTCCAATGAAAAGTTTAACATGGGTGACACCTGTTTCCTTCTCTACCCTATTAATAGCCCTCAATTTTGCTAGGAAGGGACCACATTTCGGACTGAGAGGTTAGTTTCGTCTCCATGCCCAATTGCATTTGGATTCTGCTGGAACTGCCAAGAAGGGTACCAGTTACTATCAGTCATAACTGAAATTTGTAATGTCTGCTAGACCTGGATGGAGACCATCAATTTATTTCAAGTAGTCTACTGAACAACACACTTCAGGGAATATTGGCTCAGCACTGTTCCTGAGCTGAATTTGAAGAGCAACTAGATAAAAAGATACAGGATTCTAGTATGGCACTTGTCACACAGCTATCTCTGATATGCCTGTCACAGTTGTATACATTTATATGGGTATATTTTAAACACACACACACACACACACACACACATGCATACCTGGGAAACAATTTATTAATAGACCATTCAGGTTGCAAAATCAAGAACTCAAAAGTTAAAATGTGCCAGAATTAAGATTGCCTATACAAGCTTTAAGTCATCCCCTTTGAACATAGAAATAGAAGTACAGGCTATTTAACTGCATAATTGCATTGTTTTTTCAATGAGATTCAGTCATTCTTTTTATTCTCATCATTCAATATCTGGTAAGTTGCCTTATTGACTACACCCCAGCCAATCTTTGCAGTGGATAAAGATTGATTTGGTTCTTGTGGATTTTACTGACACTTGACGTTTTCACGAGGATTAATGAATTCCATTTTACAACAAGCCTGCGTGACGAGGTTGTATCAATGTTTATTTTTCAGACCATTAAGGCACGGATGGTGCGTCTACATGTGCACCATTACTGCTCAGTAACTTAAGTGCTTAGTAACTTAGTAATTGAAAATTACTGCATAGTATGGGCACATGTCTACACAGTTAGGTACAGAAAGTCAAAAAGCCCAAGACAATCAGTTCAGTCTTTCCAAGTCTGCACAGACTACATTGAAACAGAAGTGAATTGACATTTACCTTTGATTCAGGATACCTTTGACTAAGAATGTCATTTTCCTGTTCTACTCAGCATTGGTGAAGCCGTAGCTGGAGTACTGCATCCAGTTCTGGGTGCCACACTTCAAGAAGGATGTAGGGAAGCTGGAAAGAGTTCAAAGGAGGGCCACAAGAATGTTTAAAGATCTGGAGAATAGACCATACAAGAAGAAACTGAAGGACATGGGACTTCAGCCTGGACAAGAGAAGACTCAGGGGAGACTTGGTGGCAGCCTTTAAATTAGTAAGGCGTGGACATTAGGGGCTAAAAGAACATCTGTTCACATTCCAGGCATTCCAGGGGAAAAATAGGAATAATGGTCATAAACTGATAGAAAATCACTTCAGATTAAACTTTACGAAAAATTTCTATACAGTTTGTGTGTCCAGAGTGGTATAGTCACTATAGTCTTCACTAGAGATCTTCAAAAGATGACTGGATATATACCTCCCCGGGGTCATCTGACCCCAGCAGTCTTTCCTGCCTTACAGCAGGGGTGGAGGCTGGACCTGATAATCTGCCAGTATTGTCTATGAATCTATGAAATGCAGCCACATGCCTGTAGTGGCTCAGGCCAGAAGCCAGGGGGTGCTAGATCATGACTCTCTGTGTGTTTACATTCTCTTTCTACTTCCCCTGAGGTCTCTGGGATTTGCAGTCCACAATCATAGCAGTAGGACTCTGCAAGGTTGCTCATCACTTCTTTCTGCTTCCAGGTGTCTCTGAAATTTGTAGTCCATAGTTGCAGCCAGCGGTGAGTTTGAGTGGGGAAAGGGGTTTAATGCCCCTCCCTGGCCCCAGACCCTAGCTGGGGTTTGCCTGGGGTGGGGCAGTCCCTCCCTGCGGACTGGGCTGCATCCCCAGCCAGGCCTGCCCCCCGCCCTTATCAGTCAGCTCTCACTGTTCCAGCTAGACAGCAGAGGGGTGGGGCTAGCTCTGGTTTCTGGAGCAGACAGCACAGTTCAGTTCAGGGTTGGAAAGCATACTGGGATGCAGGGGGACTCTGATTTAACTTGAACCAAGAAGTGGTCTGGGACAGAAGTTTCATAAATTGGTTTGACTCAAATCAGTTGTCTGATACTACATTCAATCAGGTTTATCTTAAACCAATTTCAGCCCTTTTGAAATTGGTTTATATGGACTGAACTTCTATTCTGTTACAGGTTTAAACCAGTTTCTGATCACTTAAACCAATTTATGTGTAACTTCTGTCCCTAGCCCACATGTGTGCCCATACTGTGCAGTAACTATACACAACTATGGCAACTTATGCTGCCTTGGCAGTAAACTTGCTACCTGCATCACTCAGGTAGCAAATTTACTCCTGACTAGTTACTGCACAGTCAGACACATGCAGATCTACCTTACTGTGCAGTAACCCTGTTTGTGTGGACTGATTTGGGAGTAACTTTACTCCCAAGTCAGTGCATACATAGCATTACTGCATTGTAATAACTACACAGGTAGACACAGGTCTAAAAATCACTTACTGAGTTGTACAGTAAATGCACATGTAGACATGCCCAGAATATAGGTGATTATGCATTTCAGGGGCTTATGCAAGTTAGGGACAAAATGTTGAAAGTGTCTATCTAAGTTACTGATTTTTCCTGAGTATTAAAATTACTACAGTACTTTATATAACAAGCCATCTGTCTTCTTCAGCAGTTGTAAGTATTCAGCATTTCTGTAAATTTGATACCAAACTACTTAAATGGAGTACCCAAAAATGAGAAACACAATTAAGGGTCACCTATGTACAGTCTGGTTTAACTGATTTGCTCAACAACACACAACATACTTGAGTCAAATGGAAAGCATTAAGCATTCTAACAGGCAGATGCGGCATAGGGCCTCAGAGCTCAGTCCTGGTGTGCTGAAGGCTTGGGGCCCTGAGGCCTGATCCCAGTATGTGGGGCTGGGGAAAGGTGGCATGAGGCCTCAGGGCCCAATCTCAACATACATATCTGGGCAAATATGGTTGGACCCTGAAGTCTCATCTCACTGTACAAAGGTGGGCCCAAGATCCTGATCCTGGGAAAGGGACCCTGCTGGACCCTAGGGCCTTATCCTGGCATGCAAGTCTGAGCAGACATGGTATGGGGCACCAGAACAATGTGCAGAGGTGGTACAGGACCCTGGGGACTGACCCTGACACACAAGACTGGGCAGAGGTGGCACAGGGCCCTGGGGTCATATTCCAGTGCACTGGGTGGGGCAGAAGCTTGGGACAGCACACAGGGGCAGTGTGAGGCTTGATACTGATACACAGGAGCCAGTGCAGGCCCTATCTAGGCACGATGGCTCAGTCCTGGCACACTGAGTCTGATCCAGCTCAAGGACTACCCCTACATGCCACTCATTTTCTCTACAGGGTCAAAAGACTGAGCACAACTCCTGTAAGAGGACTCTGTGATGCCTTTTTTCTCTAGTTCTCTTGCCTTCTACTGGTCCTCTCTTTCCTAGGGCCCTGTTACATGTTGTACTTTGAGCTGTACTAATATTGATTGGATTGATGCTAGCTTGCACACCTTTAGTCTAGAAACTTCCTCTGACTGTCCCCCGCTTGCACAGGATTTGCCACTAGAGTTCTGGTGAGCAGGGAGGTCTCTTGCAGCCCTACTTCTCTATGATTCTCTATGCTTTGTCTGTCCCTCAGCTGCCACAGCAGCACCATTCTAGACTGTAGGGAGGAGAAGGAGGCACAGGGGTCCCTCGAGAGTGAGGCTGAGGGACTCATTGTGGGGTTGTGAGGGAGGTCAATGCCTGCCTGGCTCCCAGCTCCCAGCTTTCAGCTCCTGGAACCCATGTGCTCCAGGCTTGAAGTCAGACATGTCTGGCTGTATCTTCCAACCAAACACATCCCTTAGGCTGTTCTCAGCACCAAAGCAAATTTAGCCTGAGAGGGAATCAACTCCTGCCTCTCCCTTCCACCCACTCCCCATCAGCTCTGCTTCGCATCAGCCATGCCCTCCCTTCACACTTCCTTGGTGTCCTCGGGCCTAGCAGACAAGCAGTGCACAGGGCAAGCAGACAGACACCCCAGACACTGGCCCTGGGAAGCTGGTGGCAATGCCAGTGGCAGCTAGTGCAGCCAGCTCCCCTGCAAGTTGACTTTGCCCAAGACCTGGGAGTGGAATCTACCCATGTCCACACAGGCAGTGGCAGGGGCCTGCACCTACAGCCCAGAGTCAACTACAGTCACTCTGCCCCAAAGCAGTGGCTTCCCCAGCAGCAGGCTGCCTGCCATCCTGCAGAAGTCTCTGCCAGTTCCCATTGGGCTGCATATGGATTGGGTGCATGGAGCAGGGCACTGCTAGAGCTATGGGACTAAAGTTTGGGGCTTTCCAGAGCCCGGCCAGGTCTGGGGCTCTATGAGTCTGGCCACACTCTCCTCCACTTCCCAGAGCTTGGTGGAGGGTTGGAGAGGATGCAAAGGGTTCAACATTGGCCCCACACCCAGACAGGCTCAGCGCTAATGGGGATAGTTGCCTCAGGATGCCATTCCTGAACTGGGGGCAGCTGGAGGCCAGGGGAAATAGAAAAGCTGTGGCTCCAGTCCCTGGGCCACTTCACTAGACAGATGGGGATGTGACAGCCCACAGAACAGGAGGGTGGGGGAGAGGCCACTGTATTCTGAAATACTGGAGGACTTCAATTTAAGTGGCACTTCTGTGGGGAGTGGCCACGCATTAATGGAACAGGATCTGGGGGGGTGCAGACCAGAAATAATCCTGTCTTGGAGTGGCATAACATTGAGCTGCATAATGAGTACTTTAAGCCACTTAAAGAGATTAACATTTGGGTAATCCAGGGGTTCAGAACTCCAGGAGCCACTCAAAATTAATGTGTAATAAGGCCCCTAGTCTGTCCTCCACTCTTATCTCCCTAATCATATATTCTAAACCTAGTTCTCCTCCTAGCCCTCAGCTTACTTCTATTTCCCCTTCTCCTAGATTCACCCCATCCTATACCACCTGGCCTATCCCTTTCCTTTGAACCTTCCTGTTATGCACTGTAGTCAGAATGCTTTAAAAACTCTCACCCCAGCCCCACCAGCCCCTCTTCAACTTATGTACTTCTGGCTGCCTGTGCCTCATTCTGATAAGCAGTGAACACTTATATGTGATGATCCTGACTCGGGTTTAGGTAGCTTAAACTAAGGACCTAGCTAAGCTGCCTAAACCTGAGCTGGGTCCTGCAAATGCTTTTTTTGCATCCTCTAAGACAGTGGTTCTCAACTTTTTTTGTACCAGGCTGCATTTGCAAAGATTGATGGCTTGTCCCAACCCACAAACCCCGACCCTGCTGGTGCCTGACCCACAGTGCCCTGCCCACCCTCCCCACCCTAGTGCAGCCTCAGTGCCCAGCCACCCAGCCACCTTCCCCCAGTGCCGGCAGGTACCTGTCCCACACCCCTCCCCTCCACACACACACGCACACACACATGCACACACACACTGCCCCCATTACCCCAACAATCCCCAAACCCTGGCCTTCCAACCCCTGCTCCCCATATACTTACCTTCATCTGTCTGCTGGCACTACTCCCATGACCCTGCCTGGGTGCGTTCTGGCCACATTCCAAGCAGCCACTGGCAGGCTGGAATGCTGCCAGCCTGCAAGGGGAAACCTGCACTTTCATGTGTTTCTCTGGCACTTGCTCACAATTCTTTGAAATATTCTTGCAACCCACTTCTGGATTGTGACCCACAGGTTGAGAAACACTGCTCTAATATACAGTTTCCATTCTTTTTCTTTCTCTTCACAAATTTCATTGCAGCCCTGGCAGTCAGAAAGAATAACTCTAGAAAAGTCTGGCCTAGCTCTGTGGAACTAAATGTTGCAGCATTTGTTGCTATCGTTTGCTGAGTATTTCCAAATAGTAATTTCCGAAGCTGTATATCATTTAGCTATGGCAGAAACACAAAAAGGCACTTATTTGACACTAGGATGAGCCCCTTGCTGAATATCATCAAACAGAAGTCTTATAACAAATATTCCTTACAGCAGATATTTTCATTGAAATTAGTGTGCATGAAATACGTAATTACAAAAAGTTCCTTTAAGATAGACAAGCAACTAAAATACTGTATCACTCCATGTATTTTACAGTAACACTGAAAGGCAAATGCCCATTTTAGCATCTCAATCATGCAGTGGAAAGTATTCTTGCATTCTAAGTCCTAATTTAAACCAAGAAAAATAGACATTTAGAAAGAATCATTTACAGTGTCACAATGGATTTATATATATCCTACAACTAGCAACATATACTTCTACTGTTCTTTAGGGGTTAGCTGGCTATGTCAAGTTTTCATAATAAAGTAAGACGTTTTTACTAATGTATGACTTTGCTTCATTAAAATCAATAATTATAAGCCTCCAAAAGACAACTAGAACCTATTTTTGCTTAGCAACATGGTCACATATAGCTCTTAACAGGATTTTTCTGATTAGTAGCAGTGCTTCAGAGACAAATATGTCACTTTCCCCTATCCCAAATTTTCTTTATGGTTCACATTTCAATGTAAGTGTGACATATTTACACAGGGCATTTAAATAAATTGGTCGTGTCTCTTTTGTCTGGTTCAATTGTTCTCATGATCTTAAACTGTCTAGACTAATAACTAGCTGACTGCTGATAGAGCTGATTTTCTGTAGATGTCCAAGCTGCTGAAATCAGCCAGCAAGCTGCTCTCAACTCCAGCAAATGTTTTTGCTTTTAAGTTAAAGGAAACTTCATAGTTGGATACATCAGCTACAGTGTTACAGACCTGGCATTCCATTTCTGATTAATGTAATGTCTTGTATGAGAGACTCCTTAGTTCACATAGCATTCACAGAGGAAAAAAATATTTGACAATTAAAATCCTCTCTCCATTTCAAAACACATATAATGACAGTAGCTCTATTGCGTCCAATAGTTTTACCCATCAATCACAGTAAAGCAAATGTCCCACTCAGTGTAAGTTTATAATTCCATTCTACTTATCTAATTCAGAGTTCACAAACAGAGTATCAAATGAGCTCTAGGCCTTGGGCCCTTTTTCCATCACCATCTCATGTTCTTACAGTTGTGGAAGCTACAGAAGTTACAAAAGTACAGTGCCAAATATTATATATATATATATATATTTATAAAGTGTCACAAGCTGTGCCAGTAGCACAATTTCATTCTACTGAAGAAAATAGATTTTGCAAGATCCTCCAATGTGTCTGCTCACACTGCAATGGTTTTAAAATATTATCAGCCAGATCTTCATGTGGTTTAAATCAGTTGTTGATATATGATGCCTTTTTTTAGCTTGTATGCTTATTAGGATAAGGCTTTGATAGTATTATGTTAAGCAGTTAGCCAAAAGCCCACAATGCTGTGTTATATATGTTAAGGGCCTAGTGTCCTATGGCCTTCAGTGTAGCTATAACCTGGTCTATGCTGTGACTGCTGATTTCCTCACCTGAAGATCTGTCATATACACACACATACACACATACAGAGAGAGAACTTTTGTCACGCTGTTCATGAAAATAACTAACTTTATGTAACCCAGGTACACCCAAGAGTGTGCCCTATTCTCAGTTGAGTAGGATGGGTAGGCAGGTGGGGGTGCTGTGAGAGGGATGCCAGAAATTGAAGCAGATCCCTCCTGCAGTTAGAGTTAACTGAAGCCCAAAGTTCTTAACTATATACAGTTTATTGTTATAATATACATAAGCATCAAACTAAATATCATATATATGTTTACACAGAGAACATTAACCTAAATCACAATACATTTCAATTACAAAATATAAGGCGCAAACATGAACAATTTTAATGACATCTATTCCTTAATATAGTCCCTGACCCATGGCAAGATATAGTCCTCCTTCCAATGGGGTCCCTTGGGGGGTGTCCAGGAAGCACCAGGGGCCCTTCCCCCTAGGGCCTTGACTATGTGAGGGGGCTGCTCGCCCAGCCCCTTCTCTGGGTTTGCCTGCCCCAAACGTCTTTCCCCTTTGGGACCCAAGGGTCCAATGAGTCACGCTCCCTCAGGTAGTGGTGGTCAGGGCACAGCTCGATGGGGTCTCCTCTGCTAGAGCGCCACTCCAGGCCTCTCCTGCTCCACTGGGCTCCTCCCCACCCTGTGCCCCGCTCTAGGCACCGAGGGCTCAGCTCCTCTCAGCTGCTGCACCACCGCTGCTGGCTTCTGGGTGCTGAGGCCTCACGCTGCAGCACTACTATTTCCCCACGCCCTGGCTCAGCACTGAGGGCTCTTTTAGCACAGGCCGGGCCCTTCAGGCTCCAGCCAGCTAACCTCACGCTGGGTGGTTAACATAAGTAGCCTCTGCAGCTCCCTGGCTCCCAAGGCTTGGGCCCATTTGCGCCCTATGCACCATGGGACCTGGCTGCTTGCTGGGAGATGGGGCCTGAGCCGCCTCACTGCAGCCCCCAAGGCCCTGCCAGGGTTGCAGGCTCAAGCCACTGCTTGTGGCTCCCAAAGCCTGGGCTCCATGCACCGAACTGTGCACCATGATGGGCCTGAGCAGTCTCACACCGCATCCAGGGCCAGGTCTCTGTGCACCATCCCTGTGTGCCATCAACAGCTCAAGCGGTCTCACACCACTCCCAGGGCTGCTCCCCCAGTGGCAGCTTCAGGAGCTTGGGCCTATTTTCCGCTGGAGGAGAGCTCCGCAGCTTTTCTTGGCTCCGCTTTTCTTGAGCCCCTCGCTGCATCTGGCCTTGTGCTGGGCACGCAGCTCCTTTTATATGCTCCAGAGCTCCTCCCCTGAAGTCTTCCGGGCCTGACAGTTTACAGTCTTCAATCAGGTCCGAGGGAGCTCTTCTTCCCCTCCCCTCAGGAAAGGGATGTGACTATTTCTTCTGCTGCCTTCTGATTGGTGGATGGGCTCCATCAATCAAAACAGCAGGATCTCAAGCCTGCAACGCAACCCAAAGCTCTGAAAGAGGAGCCTGCTACATTTACGATAGACCTTAGCGTAGCTCTGCCATTCCCATTGCCTTGGGAAGGGAATTTTCCAAGTGCTAGCATAAAGAAGAGAAAGCAGTACCATCGTTATAGGAAAAGGAAACAAATTCAGAATTGTGCTGCCTGGGCTATTTCATTCCATTCTTATTTGTGCTGTGATTATCCTATGAGGGGTTCTCTATGAGTGAAGTTATTTTAGTTTCATGGCATATTAACCAGCCAGATAGCATGTATCCTGTAGAATAATCCAATGCATGTTATGTACCTTGTGAACTGAGCTTGCATTAACTTGTTAATTCTCCTGCTGCCATCCCACACTACTTTTTATTTTGTCAGAATTGACACATCTCCTTAAATGTGTGCCCTTTGCTGTTTAAAGGGATGTTGATCCAAGGAAAGAGCCTGCACAAACAACTAGTCAATGTTCTTCTTTTACAGCTGCTGCTGACAGGACAGCTGCTGTCAAAACTTCTGCAAAAGCTGCTTTGTCATCAACATTGGTAACAATACCTCAGTTCAAGGATTATCTCCACCAGGGTTCACTGACGAGCCTTGAGGTGAATTAAGAGTCCAGTCCTTGAGACATCTATCTGTCTTCAGATGTTGCTGGTCTTTCTGCAGAGGAGAGTAGGCTGTAGGCTGGGAGTTCTCTCCATTTTCTTCCTCTGCTCCCTCTTCTCAGCTTTGAAAGGAAAACCCTTTATCTTAAAGTGGGCTGCCACTTGATTGAGGTTGTAACACCACTGGAGTCATTTGATAGCAAGCTCTTCCCAGCTCTTGATGTCAACATCAATTTTCTTGAAGTATGTCTTCAATATGCCCTTGTAGTATTTCCTCTGGCCAATGTGAGATTTCAGGCTGCAGCTAAGCTGTGAGTAGTGCATTTTTTTTGGGAGTTAAGAGCCGAACATCCACAGTCAATGGATGCTGGCATTTGTGTGCCCATCTTCCCATTTGATGCAGAGGATTTTCCAGCAGCATTGTTGGTGAAATGACAATGGTAGGTCACCCCCATTTCACATCCTTAAAGGAAAGCAGAGATGATGACTGCATTGTAGACCTGGGTCCTGATGTCTTTCTGGAGATTTAAATTAATAAAAACATGCCTAAGCAATTTCCCAAAGGAGGTGCTTGTGCACCAGATCCTGTGCATCTCCTCATCAATGGTCACTTTCTGAGAGAGGTGGCTATCAAGGTAAGGGAAGTATTCAACTACTTCCAGGCTCTTTCCCTCAATGCTAATTTCTGGAGGGGGTCACACTGATGGCCTGGAGAAGGCTGATAGAGCACTTTAGTTTTCTTGATGTTGAAAGAGAGATCTAAAGTTTGGTAGGCTTCTGCAAAGAGATCCAGAGTGAGCTGGAGGTTTTCCTCAGTATCGACAAGAATGACACAGTCATGAGCATACTGACGGACAAGAATAGTTGTTTTGAACACTTTGGAGTTTGATCAAAAAATATCCCAGATTGAAGAGCCCTCCATCTGATCAGAATCCATTGTTGATTATGGAAGGGAAGAAGTCCATAACGAGAGCTAGGATAATTGTAAAAAAAAAATGGAGAACAGAATTGGGGAAAGGTAGTAAGGTTTCTGATCTGCAAACCTGAAACTACTTATTAGTGAGATGCCAAATACACTTTCTTGAGCCTCACAGTATTTGTGACAACCCATAGCATAGCATGGCGACCTTTTAATCAACACTTCATTAATTAGAATTATAAACCAGCATATGGGAAACCTAAGTTCAGCTTCTTTCTCTCCCTGAAGGAAATTGTTTCTACATTTCCCAAAAGACTGTGAGACAGTCTGTACTGAGAGTCTGTATGATCTCCAGGAATCCTGGTTTTTCTCTGATAAAAAAAGCAACACAAAATCCACTTTTTTCCATGATTAAAAAAATAGTGTGTCATTTTGATCATGAAAAAATGTGGATTTTGGGTTACTTTTTTAATCCAAAAATTGTGGGGGGCAAAGGGAGGAGTTTGTCAGAGAAAACCAGGATCCCTGTTGATCTCATTTCCTCCTGTTACAGTTGCTTCATTGGGCCAGAGAGAGAATTACTGTGTAGCCTCATGCTTAAGGCAGTAACACAGGAGTGGGCATCCTGCTCCACTGAATGCTTTGAATTCACATTTTCATTCCTGCAACCCTGAAAATGTCTTAACCATTAGGTGGCCACAATATGTATTTTGTATTAAAAATTCAGAACTAGAACCCAAGACTTCTCATCACTAGGTCACAAAGTCTTATTCCTGTTTGCTTATTTTTTCTCTGGTCCCGTGAGTTTTGCATTCCTTATTACTGAGCAATACAGAACAATAGGAGAGATGGATGTTTTCATACCAGCCTCCCTCTAGCCTAGAAGTCTGAATATTCCCCTGGGACATGATAGATGTTAGCTTGAACCTCTCAGACTGAGAACTCAGAACTCAAGTCTCTCACTTCCTTGAGTGAGTTCTCTGTCCATCAGAGTGTTAAAATGTGGGCACAGCTGTCATTATTTCCTGATGAAAGTGACTATGACTCCCATGCTATATGCTGAACTCAGTTCTGTCAGGTCTGTTAGGTGCACACCTAGACTGTGTCTCTCAGGGAACATAGGTGTAGGGATGGGTAATTTGTTAACTTCAAGTGGATTTAGGTAGGTGACAAATATTGTCTAAACTCCACATTGGCACTTATGTCCTTTTTTTTTGGATCTGGATCTAACCAACTTGTTTCACATATTGTAAATAATCCACTTTGATAGTAAGAGTTACACCGTATTCTAGAACCTACATGATAAACGGACAAGTTTCTACTGTTAAGAATAGCTTTTAGATGGGGCATTGTGCAACCACTGATGATTATTCTTTGGGGGGGTGGTTCTTCTTCTTTGTTTCCCTCTTTCATTTTCCCATCCCCAGCATGGCTTGCAGGAAGTGGTAAATGAGGTGCATGAAACAGTAATTTAGCTTATTGACACAGGCTAATTGATGGGGACAATTAGTTTGTGTTACATAAATGCCAATTTGAGTATTAAGTAGATATTTATTGAGACTGAACAACTGAGTAATAGCTCCCAGATCCCACAGTGAAATACTTCGTATGTTCCCACAGCATTACTTTGCCTCTAACAAGTAGCACTTGACACTTATTCTCACTGTATTACTTTGTCACTTGTAAGACAAAGAAAGAGAATTCTGTCTCCCCAAATCCATCTGATGTTATTAGCTCACCCCAGCTCATGTGTACTATTCCTCTACTTCTTTCCTTTTCTAGTTGTGATTTCTTCGATTTTTCTACTGAAGGACTAAATTGAAATTCAGGAATATTATACAGGTGGACACTACTGTTCATCCCTACAAAGTGTGAGAAAACCTGGGGTAGGTGGCAAGTCAAGCAGACCAGTGGGAAAGAAACATTTGCACACATCCTTTGGTTGCACCAGTAGCACCATTTGTAAATCTTTGATCTGTGAGGAAGATCTTTATAGGATACAGCTACAAAGGTGGAAAACATCAGAGGAATTGTGAGGACTTAGAGGCACGTAGAAAACATTCAGAAGGGGAAAAAAACACAGTTGAGGAAATGTTTCCTGTCCCTGTTTCACATCTTTCTTGTCCTCACAGGTGACAAATGCATATTAAATTGTTTGGAAAAAATTATTGTAGTTGATCTTTTGTCCTTCTCAACCAGTTTGATAAGCATTTTGAAGAACTAAATAATCTATCATATTTATTCAAATATAAGATGAGATTTCCCTCCTCCTCCCAGTTAGCATGGGGAAACAAGTTTCTCCTTTTATATTTCCATTCCAGGAAACCTCATTAAATACATTGTATATCATTAAATTGCTACCAAAGGCAACATGTACTCAGTAATGGAAATCAACTATAAAGCTGATTAAATGCAACCAGCACTGAAGAAGACTTAAAAAACATGGCTTATATTGGGTAAACATACTGATAAGAACCTAGCACAGGGGTAGGGGAGTGCAACCTCGCTGAGTAAGATATATACTGCACAAAGTGCCCCTCAGCACCAACTCTTTTTCAAGTCATGATGAACCACTACATTAAATATATTTCATCTTCATTCCCACAGCTGAGCTAAGCCTTACTTTCCCATTTCTAATAACTCCTATTTCTTCACCAACCTTAAATGTCTGACAAACATCACCAAATGGGGCCCCAAACAGTTCACCCAGAATCCCTCTACCACCTGCCCCACTTTCAAATTGTCACATATGACTAGTGTGACCCTGCTGTCCATATTCAGCATTGTCTTATAGTAGAGTGAATATGGTAATATATTGTATTCAATCTTACAGTAAGAACATAATATAACAATTGCCATTTGCTGGGTCTGACCATAGGTCCATCTTGCTCAGTGTCCTGTGCCACAAAGTGACAGAAAGTGGATGCTGAAAGGGAGACTGAACTATGTGGTGCCTATACATGTGTTCCATGCTGGAAGCAAGGGTCCCTCTAAGGTGTGCGGCAGCGCACAACTAAAAGTGTGGCTGCGCACAACCTTTTTAAGGAGCACTTTCCCAGAGCCCACAGAGCCTGCATCAGCCCCTGGACTCTAGCCCCTGGCCCCCGGCCCCTAGCCTCCAGCTCCCAGCCTCTTAGCTCCAGCCCCCGGACCCAGCCTCCAGCCCCCAGCTCCAGCCTCTCAGCTCCAGCTCCCAGCCCCAGCCTATGGCCCCTGGCCCCCGGCCCCAGCCTTTCAGCTCCAGCCCTCTGCCCCAGCCTACAGCCCCCAGCTCCAGCCTCTGACCCCCGGCCCCAGCCCCTAGCCCCAGCCTCAGCCTCCAGCCCCTAGCTCCAGCCTATGGCCTCTGGCCCCCAGCCCCAGTCTCTTAGCTCCAGCCCTCTGCCCCAGCTCCCAGCCTCTTGGCTCCAGCCCCTGGACCCAGCCCCCAGCTCCAGCCTCTGACCCCCAGCCCCAGCCTCTCAGCTCCAGCTCTCTGCCCCAGCTTCCAGCCGCCAGCTCCAGCCCCTGGCCCCAGCCCCCAGCCTCTTGGCTCCAGCCCCTGGCCCCAGCCTCCAACCTCCAAACCCCAACTCCAGCCTCCAGCCTCCCTCAGTCCCCAGCTCCAGCCTCCAGGCCCCAGCCTCTCAGCTCCAGCCCCCAGCTCCAGCCTCTGGCCCCCGGCCCCAGCCTCTGGCCCCTGGTCCCCAGCCCCAGCCTCCGGCCCCCAGCCTCTCAGCTCAAGTGCTGTATTGGTATGGGCTTTCATTTTCTGAAAGGAAAGCCAAAGACCTTGAGGTTTGTGTTGGAATTAGATTGACCACATCAGTGATTCCGGTAAAATTCCTGCACAAATCCAACAGCCAGTAGCAGTTATACGGAGCTATCCAACTGGTGGCTGGTGGCTTCTATGCACCCTACAAAGGGTTAAGTTGTGCCCCCCCCGGACTTGCACCTAGCCAATGCTCCCCTGCTAACCTCTTTCCCCTCACCCCCCCCCATCACTTCAGGATCCCTTCCTTCTGCCAGCTACCACTTCCTCCTTCCATGCCAGGGGGGCAGTACAGTGCAATGCAGGGAATTGGGGAGAATTTGGGTTGTAGGGAGAAGAGATTGGGGCTGCAAAGGGGGAAAAATCTGGAGGGGCCTCCGAGTGCAGCATTGAAGGGGTGTCTGCACCCCCGTGCATTGCAGTTGGGAGGGTGGGGGGGTATAGCACCTTGTGTAGCAGTTGGAGGGTGCCCACACAGGTGTGAAGAGCAGAGTGAGAAGGGTCTTGTGTGAATATTCTAAAATACTATAACAATTGCTCGCTGCATATTGGATGTCAGTGTTACAGCATTTACAAATGATTGCACCGACATGGCAGTTATGATTACAAGCATTTGATCAGAATACTCACAGTTGGGCTACCAAAGGAGTTTTTAGCTGTTCCACAGTGCTTGGTTCCAGTAGATTCAGCTCATATTAACAAATAACTCATTTCTCTTGCTCTATTTTATTCCCCTAGGGAATGGACACAGGAACACTTAGAACCATTTCAAAAGGGGGATGATCCAAAAGGGCAACAGCTGGTACATTCTGTTTTATGTGAACAAGCTGAGAACAATTCAAATGCAGCAAACCGCTCCAACTTGAACACTCCTTCATCCAAGGTTAAAGTTGAAGTGGGTTTGCTGCATTGATTTCTCATTACAACATGTTTGTCTGAGTTCCAGAAACTGATAGCTCAAAACTTCCATGCAGGCCTATCTTGCTGTTTCCAAAACTTGCCTTGTGTAATCCATTCTTGGTGGGTTTTTGTAGACATACTGGAGCCAAGGGGCTAACACAGCAATCTGCTTGCCATAATCTACTGCTTTTCCTCCTAGATTTAATAACTCCTTTCTTTGTCTAAAGCTTAGAACCTCCACCTTAACATTAACATTTTTACAGTCTCTTTGTCTCTGTTTTTCTTTCTTTCCACTTAAACCAGGGATTCCTGAAGATTTGAGCCATGCTTAGTACATGACAATACGGTATATTCAAACATACCATTACCTTACATAATACATTTCCTGCACTTACTGCCTATGCCTACATTCCTACAGTTTGTCACAATGAGTACCCTGCTTTCTTTCTTTTCTTCAAGCACAGGCAGTCTCTTGCTTATTAGAAATTCTGGATCACACCTTCCAACAAGCATCTCCTGGACAAAGAAATACTGTAATAGGGACCCTCACTAAAAGGCTTTCCCAATAGTGCAAACAGCTTGTTTGGAAACATCACTAACAGCCCACCACATTCCATTCTCACATCACTCATTCAAATTTTCCACTACCAGTACCAGACAGCAGGCTGTTCCATCATCAGATTTAGCTGTAATATTTCTGGAATGTTCTTAGAGCTAAATATAATTTTTATGCCTTTGGAAGAACACCTAAATTCAAGGTGTTCTGTCTACTCTTCAAAGGTCTTTCAGATGAATAAAGTGTAGGCCATCCAAGATTAGAAAAGAAACAAAGAACACAGTCTCAAGTAATCAGTCACACAGTTCAAGATGGAATTTCCAATAGTCAAACAAAAAACGATTGTGGGAACATTTGGTAAATTCATAGCTTGAAATATTAGGATAAACCATGAAACAATTTTGAATCATGGAAATATTTGTAAGAATTGTGACCAGCTGGTATATGCTTTCTGAATAGAAAAAAAAGATAGCTAGGCATTTGAGGAATAAAAGCTTTGTAACAAATAATTCAACTATTAAACCCAATCCAGAGAAATTCCCATTAGCAAAGAGTATCTTCTGAAATGAAGTCTGACAGTACTTCACAGTATTGGTAGAAAGTTATGTCTTTAATGAAATTTGCAATCTATTCAGGAATACATTTTTTTGTTTGTTTTATTCTTTATTTTATCTTTTTACAATGTTCATATTGGCTTTAGCTTCACAATCAAAACAAATACTTTATTAATATAATTCTACTTAGTAAAGTCCAAAGCAGCTATTAAATAGCTACTTTCTTTAATTTAAGCTACCGTGCCAACAACCACAGTATTAGACTTACATCGTACATTCTTTTAGTTTTTGATCATAATGTCTGAAATAAAAAGAAAATAAATGTCTTTTCCAAAAAGGTAGCCTTAGAAGGTGAAGTCATAGTAAAAAATGGAACTCATATTTTCTTAGTCAACAAAAAATGGAAGTCATAAAATGGGTTGCAAATATTCTTAGCAAATCACTATTACAGTGACTAAAGGAAGGAAATTAGTCAGTGGTGATTAATAGTTCTTAGTTCTTACAAGGTGAAATTCACTCAAGTTGCATAAATCCAATGTAAGTGAATTCTGTGTGCATAGAATGAAAAGAGGTTCAATTTCTTTTTGCCTCAACATAGAGTTCAACTTCATCACAGCTGCTACTCTTGTCCATAAGATAGGAAAACAACTTCAGCCTCTCCATGCTAGCTATCCAGGGAACTGGAGCCATATACATGAATGAATTCACAGCTTTTTTCTCCAAACCAGTAGTTCTAAATGATTTTGGACTTGAGACACCCCCCACTGGACTTGAGAGATCCCTTCATAACTTTTGTGAATTGCATGACACCCAATTTCAAAAACTAATTTATAGATTACAGTGTTTACCTCCTTGCAGAGGGTCTGGGGCACTGGGGGTAGGGGAGGAGTAAGGCAGTGACAAACAAGCCTGAGCCCACACATATCTGCTTAGCTTATCTGCTTCTTTCCTGAGTCCTCACATATCTTCTTACACATCCTGGCACCCTTCAAAGGATCTAATGCCCTGTTACCCTGGTTTCGAATCACTGCTCTGAGCCAACTTCTCCAACCCACCTTCCAAGTGACTTTCTGTGCCAGTCCTATAGCACATAGAATGGACATTTTTACACATGTTCTGGGGTGGCAAGGGGGTGGAGGGGCATTTTAATTAATAGATTCATAGACACTAGGGCTGCAAGGGACTTTGGAAGATTGAGTCCAGCTCCCTTGCTCCAGGGGCAGGAAGTCAGCAGGGATCATAGGATCCCAGCAAGATAAACAGCCAAATGCCTCTTGAAGGCATTCAAAGTAGGTGCTTAAACCACCTCCAGTGGCAATCTATTTCAAACCTTGGGGGCTTGGACAGGAAAGAAATTCTTCCTTATGTCCAGCCTGAAATGGTTCTGGAGGAGTTTGTGACCATTCAACCTTGTCATCCCTTAGGGAGCTCTGGTGAACAGACGTTCCCCCAGTTCCTGGTGAGCACCCCTGATAAACTTATAGGTGGCCGCCAGATCACCCCTGAGCCTGCATTTTTCCAGACTGAAGAGTCCCATGGCTCTCAGCCTCTCATTATGAGGTCTGTTTTCCTGACCTTTGATCATGTGTGTGGCTCTCCTCTGGACTCGCTCAAGCTTCTCCACATCCTTTTTGAATTGTGGAGTCCAAAACTGGATGCAGTACTCCAGTTGAGACCCCACCAAGGCCGAGTACGATGGGAAAATGACGTCCTGGGAATTGCTTGAGTAGCATCTATGGATGCAAGCCAGCATTTTACTCACTTTACTAGCTGCAGCATAACATTGAAGGTTAGTGTTCATCTTGTGGTCAATCATGACCCCCAAGTCCCTTTCATCCATAGTGCTAGCCAGCATATTGCTACCAAGTCTATAAGCATGCTGCAGATTTTTCCTCCCACGGTTGAGAACCTTGCATTTTTCGGTGTTAAACACCATCAGGTTTTCGCCCGTACATTTCCTGAGCCTTCAAGGTCTGCCTGGATCGCCCTCCTGTCCTTAGGTGTGGACGCTTTACCCCAGAGTTTGGTGTCATCGGCGAACTTGGCCAGTCTGCTTCTGATGCCAATGTCTACATCACTAATTAAGATGTTAAACAGTATAGGTCCTAGGACAGAGCCTTGAGGGACCCCACTGGTCACAGGGCACCATGACAATTGACTTCTGTCAACCACCACCCTTGGGTCCTACCGTGGAGCCAATTCCCCAGCCAACAGATTGTGGTGAAGTTGAGGCCACAGTTAGCCAGTTGTGCCAAGAGGTGATAATGGGATACCAGATTGAAGGCATTTTTAAAGTCAGGATATATGACATTAATCTCTTCTCCCTTGTCCAGGTGATAGGTCACCTGGTTGTAAAAGGAAATAAGATTGGTCAAGCAAGATCTATCCACAACAAATCCATGCTGGATATCCCTCAGGATGTGGCCATCAGCTAGTCTGCTAAGGATGGCCTCTTTGATAATTTTTTCCAAGACCTTCCCCAGGATAGAGGTCAGGCTGATGGGCCTGTAGTTTGCTGGATCCACTTTCTTCCCATTCTTGAAGATAGGCACCACATTGGCCTTCTTCCAATCTTCGGGCACTTCACCAGAGCACCAGGAGTTCTCAAAGATCCATGCCAGGGGCTGAGCTATGATGCTAGCCAGCTCCTTGAGTACCCGGGGATGTAAACCATCAGGGCCAGCTGACTTGAAAGTGTCCAGCCTCTCAAGGTGTTCCTTCCTGAGGTCAGCACTGATGGAGGGTAAGGAATCTCCCTCACCCAGGCCTCCCTCTCCTGTAATGGGTAGGGGTGCCCCATGTGACTGGTGAAAAACCAGTGCAAAATACCCATTTAGCAAGTTGGTTTTTCCCTTGGCATTGGTTGTTAGTTGTCCCATCTGGTTTAGCAGGGTTCCAATGTTGCCCTTGCTTTTCCTCTGGCTCCCCACATATCTAAAAAAGGACTTTTTATTAACCTTGATATTTGTAGCTAGCTGGAGTTCCGTCACAGTCTTGGCTTTCCTGGTTCACTCCCTGTAGGTTCAGACCAGTGCAAAGTAGTCCTCCTTGAAGGTGGATCCAGTCCTCCATCCTTTGTAGGTCTTTCTTTTTTAGGCAGAGGAGATCCACTAGTTTCCTGGAGAGCCAAGGGGGCTGCTGTGCCCTTTGCTTCTTTTTCTCTGAGAGGGAATAGATTTTGCTTGCCCACCTAGGATTACTCCCTTGAGGAGCAACCATTCATCCCCTTTGGGTTGTGGCTCTTTAGGCCTCACTGACAAGCCTCCTTAGCTTGTCAAAGTCAGCTTTTCTGAAGTCAAGGACTTCTGTTTTACTGACTGATTTGCCAGCTTTACAGTGGATGGTGAAGGTGATCAGCTCGTGGTCACTGTCACCCAGCTTCCCTTCAGTCGTTAGTTCACTGATTAGGTTGTCCCCAGTTGCCAGTACAAGGTTGAACAGCACTTTACCTCTTGTTGGCCCATAGACTTCTTGTGTCAGATAGAGCACATCCATGCATGATAGAAAGCTTTGCGACATCTCAGATTTGGCTGAGTGCTCTTCCCACGAGATATCTGGGTTGTTGAAGTCTCCAATGATAACCATGCATCGGGAGAGTGTGGCCTCAGCCAATTCCCTGGTGAACTCTTGGTCAAGCTCTTGATCCTGGGTAGGGGTCTGTAGTAAACTCCCACCATTGTGTCCCCTGTGCTGTGTTCCTCATGGACTTTAACCCAGAGGGTCTCCAGTCATCTACCCTGGGTGCTAATGTCAGCTTGCATAGTGTAGCTTTCCTAGACATAGAGAGCTACACACCTGCTCCTTTTGTCCACTTGGTCTCTCCTGTAAGAGGGTATAGCTGTCTATTCCTATGGCCCAGTCATGGGTGGTGTCCCACCAGGTCTCTGTTATCCCTATGACATTGTAATTATTTGTGTTTAGCAGGAAAACAAGTTCCTCCTGTTTATTCCCCAAGTTCCTGGCATTTGTGTACAGGCACACAAGTGTCCCTTTGGAGACCCTTATCTTGCCTACAGACCATTCCAGGGCTGGGGCACGGGTGGCTCCCTTAAGTGCCTTGGCCTGTTGGCTTTGCAAGGGTTGCTGAGTGGGCCAGCAGTGGCAGTAGTCTACCTATCCCCTGGCAGGCTTAGTTTAAAGTCCGATGGAGCAGGTCAGCCAGTCTGGCTGAGAAGATCCTCCTCCCCAGCAGAGAGAGGTGGAGGCCATCCCTTCCCAGAAGCTCACTGCCTCTCACACCAAAGAGCAGACTGTGGTCATGGAAGCCAAAGCCTTCCTGATGACACCAGCACCGCAGTCTTTGGTTCACTATCTCAATCCTCCTCTCCCTCCTCAGCCCATAGCCTGAAACTGGCTATGGCACGATCAGTGAAAACACCACCTGTGTCCCCAACCCCTTATGCTCCGCTCCCAAATCTCTGTAGTGCTTCATGACCCAGCTGGGAGCACTCCAAGCCGTGTCATTTGTGCCCACATGGATAAGGAGCATAGGGTAGTGGTCAGTGGGCTGGAGGAGCTCAGGGATTTTCTCCACGATGTCTCAGATTTGGGCTCCTGGGAAGCAGCAGAATTCCTGGGCTAAGGGTTCAGGGTGGCAGATTGCCCCCTCATTCCCCCTCAGGATGGAGTCTCCCAAGATGAACACTTTGCATTTTGTCTTAGGGAGAGTGGGGGCAGTAGCTACAGTTGAGCCTGTTGCCTGCAGGAGCTGGCAGCTTGGCAGAATCTGCTGGGGCTGCAAGAGGTTCATACTTGTTGCAAAGCTCCAGCGGGGCGGGGACCTTGGTGTGGCAGGCCTTGGGGCCCTTGACCACCTTAGTTCAACCCCTTGGCCTGCTCCTGGCCCTTGACCACCTTGGTCATCCCTTGTCCTGGAAGCTGACCGTGGTCTACCCTCTGCTTCCCGGGGGAGAAGTGCCTGGCAGTATGAATCTATCTCCTGCTCACTATTCCTGATGACACGCAGTCTCTCAACTGTGGCCTGGAGCTCCTCCAGCTAGTGCCTCAGAGACCCCAAAAGGGAGCAGACCTTACAAAGGGAGGTGGCCATGCTCTCAGACCCCAGAATCTGAAAAAGTGACAGGCAGCCCCTGCAGCCAAGAGCCAGGAGCTCTGTCTGCATGGAGCCTGGAACCATGGGCTCCATCTGGGTGGAGGTCTCTGAGGTGTCAGAGTGGGAGGCCGCAGACCCCAGGGGGACCCTCAGGGTGCACCATATGCCCATCTTCATCATGCTGCTGGTAGGCTGGCTGCAGCTGGGACTGCCTACCCTAGGCAGCTGGGACTGCTCACAAGCAAGGCTGCAGGTCCTCCTGCTCACCCTCCTGCACAAACTTCCATGCTAACTTGCGCACCGGGCCCAGGAGCATGCCTGTTTGTGCATCCTGTTTGTGAGACTCCAGTTGCATGGCTCCCTGGAGGGCTGGGTGAAGTAGGAACCGGGGTGGGGGGGTGACCCTCCTCGGCCCACTCAGCCACCTCCAAGCTGTCTACATCCCTCCTACCATGATCCCCTGCTTACCTGCAGACAGGCCAGGGCTCATCAGGTGTCCTGGGGGGTCCTGAAGTCTCTTATGAGGTCTCTGGGCTCATCGGGGTGCAGCAGAATTTCACCTGTGCATCTCACTCTGGAGCCAGGACCGAATGTGGCTTCTGCCATTGCCGGGCCCTTTTTAAACTGCATGCATGTGCAGAAAGGCTGGTTGGTGTTGCGCTGCTCGCAGGAGGCTAAAGGGGGACTCTCCCCCCCACCAAAGGAGTGGACAGGTAAATACCCCCCACAACCTGGCTTGCGTGCCAGCAGCCCAGTTGCGTGGCTCCCTGTGGGGCTGGGCCAGCTACGAGCCATGGGGGACGTGACCCTCCTCAGCCCACTCAACCACTTCCCAGCTGTCTATGTCCCGTCCACCATGGGCCTCTTCTTACCCGCGGGCAGGCCGGGACTTGTCAGGGATCCTGGGGGGTCCTGGGATCTCTCCTGGGGTCCCTGGGCTCCCAGGGCCACAGTGGGCTTTCGTCCGCGCATCTCACTCTACAGTCAAGACCCGAAATTAGAGTGGCTCTCAGCATTAATTCAGTCTGCTCCGACGCATTCTGCTCTGATGTCCATGTCTGCAGGCTGACCTGTGGAATTACTCGAATGAATGATCATTATGTAGATTTAAAAAGTCCTGGTAGTTTTAATCCCAGACTGGGAGTCACATTTCATCCATATAACAGTATTTATCCAAAGATCTCCAAGCACCTTACAAGGAATAGTATCATTACACCTCCTTTGTATACAAGGAAAGAAGGCACACAGATGATGAGCCTGCTAAAGTGCATACTCACTGTTAGAGCTATTAACACAGACCATTTCTCCTAACTATTTGTCCACTGTTCTATATCACTGGACTCTGTTACTTGCTACATGGATTATTTAATCATAATAAGCAAACTTAAAAGTTCACAGCATTAGGCGGCAGTGGAGATGGGAATTCATGGTTTCTGTTGAAATTAAAGGGCAGCTCGGAGAGCTGCTCTAATTAAAGCGCCTGCAGAGTATCGTGTATTCAGCATCCTGTGCTTCAAAACAGTGGCAAGGGCACTTTTACTGAAGCTCATTGGACAAGCTTTAATTAAAGTGCCACCATCACCATTTTGAAGTGCAGGGTTGCTAAGTACATGAGATGTAGAGGCTGCCAGAACACGGTAATTAACACACTCCAGCAGACTTGATTAAAGTAGTTACAGCATATCAGAGCTGCATCCCCGCACATCTACAGACACCCAAAGAGTCGAGATATATTAAGAGCTAAAAACGCTGAAGTACTTCTATCTCCATCCTTGCCATCTTAAACTGCTTTTAAATTGCTCAGATGCACTGTTTTTAATTAATTAAATAGTTTACCAAACAAAAAGAGCCCTGCAGAGTGGTGCACAAAAGCAATTAATAAATTATTCAGCTCAGTCCCATGACTTTGTGCATTAATACATGAAGCCTCTGACCCCCTACAACATGAAGGTTTTAGTGATTAAAGAGGCATTCTGGCATAAATAGGTCACAAACAGAACTAGGGGACTTCCTGCACCATCTGAATCTGTGCTGGGAGTGTTTCTTCCTTAATTATAAAATCCCAGAAATTGTGGGAAATATAGAAATGCCTAAAAATCCTATAAATAACACATAGCAATGCCTGACTTCATTGGGGCTTCTCAGGTGTTGTCATGTTCTGAACTGTGCAGCCAGCATCCTTCATGCATTAATAATCAAGAAGAGAAACATTAAAGTAAAGAAAATATCTGAATAATACAAGAGACAAGGGGAAGAATAATGAAAGCAGATGTCCTTCACCTAACACTGGACCTGATCCATCAGGCTCTGAGTAAGTACATCTCCAGTTTCAGGATTTGATACTAAAGCCATTGGTACTGAAAAATAATTTCTAAAATAGAGTTAGTTCTGTTTAAAAATGCTGGAAGGCTGCCCTGGGTCAGTACAAAGGATTGGGCTCATTATAATAACTGCATCGGTAAACTAGTAAAAAATTAAGACAGATAAATTTTCAGTTTTCTGTTTTGAATATTCTGATTGGATTCTGATTAGATCTCATCAGGGCAGACTCGAGTAATTGAGTCTGCTAGAGTGTTCTAATCAGAATGCTCCACCGTGCTGCAGCATCTCATGTATTCAGCATCCCCACATTTCAAAACAGCATCGGGGCACTTTAACTAAAGCCTGTCAAGCAAGCTTTATTTAAAGGACACCCGCTGCTATTTTGAAACATGGCATGCTGAGTACATAAGACGCTGTGAGCGTTTTAATTAGAGCAGCTCCCAAGAGCCACTGTAATTAACCCCCCTCAGCCCCCATCCCCAACCCAGAGCACATGTAAAGGCATATTAGTTTTCAATTAATTGGTCATGGTATAGTGTAACAGGGGGCCTTCCTGGGGCTGGTTAGAGTTGGTCTGCCCACCTGTTTCTGGGCCAACTGCCTGCTTCTCTTTCCTACAACGCCTTGATGGAAAATGATTAAGATGGTACTCAGGTGGCAGGCTTCCCATTTAAGACCCTGATGACTAGGGGTGGTATCCCCAGCTTCAAACCTTCCCTTACACTGGGGCCCACAGTAGGTACCCTAGGCAGCCCTTCTCCCTTCCTGACTGTGGTCCCCTCTCTGGGACCTTTGGCTCCCCCGTAGGCCCTAGCCCCATCCCTGATCGCAATCCCAAGCCTTTTGCTCTGGACATCCCTTGCGGTGGACCCCTGGACCTTTTGACCCCCCTTGGGGCCTGGCCCCAGCCTGGATCAGTTTGAGGGTCCATCCATTCAGGTCTGAGCCACTTGCCTTCTCTCCCTCATAACTCCACTGGATAAAGTGAGCCTCAGACCTCTCAAAGATCTCCCAGGTCTGGGCTTTTCCCAGCCAGAACTGTGCAGATACTGGAAGTTATCAGGCGCTCCTTGATAGAAGGCCAGCCTAATCTGATAACAAACACCAGTACTTGATAAGCAGAACAAATGATGGCTAGTGGGAACTTAGCTAGTACCAGCAGAGAGAAGCTGGCAGTATCAAGGCTCATAAAGCAATGCTATCTGTCATGCATGGGGGTAGCTACCTGTAACTAAGCACAAAGGCATTGTCATCCTTCAGATTCCTCTGAACTCACTTTATGTGTGGTTCCTGCAGTTATATAGCTGGCGTGCTTAGAACACTTCCAGGGACATGATCAATATCTCATTGTGTCTGAAAGGTGGACTCTAACCCCACATTCTTGGACTTGTTTAGACAAGACATTGACTGATGTGCTTTCACCCATTAAGGTATATTATAAAATGCTGGTGACAATTGTCCAATGGGGAAGAAACCTAAGGATCTGAAAGTAGATGTAATCTGCTAGGGTTGGAAGTGACAATTTGTAATATAAATGTCTTACTTCAGTGTATCTTCTCATCTTATGCCCCATTTAAGTATTAAAGTGTTCTATTTACACCTTAAAATGGCCTCCTTCATGACCTCCAGTTTCTTTCTAGGATAGCACTTTTCCTGGTCGATACTTGTTAACGTATGTCTAAATAATTAAGGTTCCTAATCAGAGGCATAACAAGCATGGTTTGTGCGATAGGCAAACTCTTCCAGACAGCAAAGGGGAGTTGGGTGGGGAGGAGCCCCTGAGGGGCTAGGCTACTGAGAGAAGGGGGGGGGGTCCCTGGCTGTTGGTCCTACAGAAGAATCCTTCATAGATTTATGAGACATTTGGGCTGGAAGGGACCCTGAAGGATCATCAAGTCCAGCTCCCTTGCTCCAGGGGCAGGAAGTCAGCAAGGATCATAGGATACCAGCAAGATAAACATCCAAATGTGTCTTGAAGACATTCAGAGTAGGTGCTTTGAACCACCTCCAGTGGCAGTCTATTCCAAACCTTGGGGGCTCGGACAGTAAAGATCTTCCTTATGTCCAGCCCGAATCGGTTTGCTGTGGGGGTTTGTGACCATTCAGTCTTGTCAACCCGTGGGGCGCTCTGGTGAACAGATGTTTCCCTAGATCCTGATGAACACCCCTGATAAACCTGATAAATCATGGTGAGGTCAAGGCCACAGTTAATCAGTTTTGCTAAGAGATGATCATGGGATACCAGATGGAAGGCTTTTTTAAAGTCAAGATACATATGACATCAGTCTCTTCCTCCTTGTCCAGGTGATAGATCACCTGGTCATAAAAGGAAATAAAATTGGTCAAGCAAGACCTATCCGCAACAAATCCATGCTGGCTATCCCTCAGGATATTGCCATCAGTTAGTATGTTAAGAATGGCCTCTTTGATAATCTTTTCCAAGACCTTCCCTGGCATAGAGGTCAGGCTGATGGGCCTGTAGTTTACTTTCCTCCCTTTCTTGAAGATAGGTATGACATTGGTCTCTTCCAATCTTCGGGCACTTCACCAGTGCACCAGGAGTTCTCAAAGATCTATGCCAGGGACTAAACTATGATGCTAGCCAGCTCCTTGAGTACCCTTGGGTGTAAACCTTCAGGGCTGGCTGACTTGAAGGTATCCAGCCTGTCAAGGTGTTACTTCATGAGGTCAGCTTCAATGGAGGGTAAGGAATCTCCCTCATTCGGGCCTCCCTGTCCCACAGTGGGCAGGGGCATCCCATGGGACTGGTGAAAAACTGAAGCAAAGTGCCCATTTAGCAATTTTGCTTTTTCATGGGCATCAGTTGTCCCATCTGGTTTAGCAGAGGTCCCTTGCTCTTCCTCCAGCTCCCCACATATCTAAAAATCTTTGTTTCTGTATATGTGGCTGCTGCTGCAAAAACAGTGCTGTGGAGCTACTTCTGTTGTTGGGGTGCAGACTCCATGGGAATGGGCATGCAACACTAAATTGGTGCCCAGGGCTGGTGCCCTACTTGCCCAACTTGCCCAACTCAAGTTATATTTCTGTTCCTAGATGCACTGACACAGTGTATTCTTGCACCTCAATATTAAGGTTGTGTGTTTCCACAAGGGGAATTCAAAAAGAAGAGTTATGAGTCCCACGTCTTCATGCCTTGATTGGAGACACCTAGGCCCATTTTGGTTGGGATACAAGCACAGAACACAATATTCCAAAGGGTTCATAGAGCACCTAAATGGAAGTGCAGAAGAGGAGCATGTGTCTGGAACCCTACCACTTTCCTAAAGTTAAGCAGCATTTAGGCAGTTCCTGAAGCCATGATTTGTGAATTGCTGATAGATTTGGATTCAGTGGCATAAACTTCTGAAAGACCAGGGCACAAAAATTCACTCATGATTGAACTGGGCAAGAGACTCGTGACTCCATGCGATTTTGTGTATTTTTTTTTGTTATTATCATGGAAAAGTAGGCTGGACCTCAGCCATGAGCTCTCTCCTTGCTCCTTAGGATCATTAAAAGCCTTTTTATTAGCTCCTTTGCTGTTGCATTTTACTCATCCCACTAGATTGTCATGCATTTTGCTTTTGTTGATGGCATTATGCACTTTTTAGAATTATAGAATGAAAGAAAAATAGAGATGGAAGGAACCTCAAGAAGTCATCTACTTCAACCTGTGCTCAAGGCAGGATTGTCCCTGTCTAAATCATCTTATCCAAGCATTTGTATGACCTGTTCTTAAAAACTTCCAAGGATGGAGACTCCAGAATTTCTCTAGATAACCTAAAGATTCCCTCATCTGAAATTAAATGAGACATACTGTTTATAACCTGGAAAAACACACACACATTAGACACACACACACGGTAAAACAAAGAGTGCCCATCAGATATTGAACATGGCTGTTTTCTAATGCAAGTAAGTACCTTACTTACTCACACATCGCAGTTAACAAAGTATCATTCCAAAAATGGCCAAGGAGAATGGCTCATGAATTCTTGTAGTCACTTGCAATATCCTGCCTATCCTCCCAACCCTCAGGGAGTTACAATATACAGCAGAACATTCTAATGAGGAGAGGCTGCAACCTCACCTTATCCCCTAGAAGTGTCCTCAAATCCTGCCTCTGACGCTCAGGAGTGAAACCATTTATTTCAAGTGGATCATGAAGGAAGGGCCAAATTCGCCTTTTAATCAGAATGACAATCTCTTTGAAATTTTTGAAATTTGTACTCACTCCCTTGCTTTCTTATGCAGTAGGAATACTCCAAGCTGCTCTGTCACTTCATTTCTTCACAGAGAAATTTACAGAGGATCTTAAATTCATCAGAGATGAGAGTGCTAAAGGCCCATTCATTTGTTTTGCCCTCAGGTAGGGAAACTCAGAACCCTAAAGGTCTTCTTCACTTCCCTGCTTTTTATGGCCATGTTTCTATTTACATAACCAACATACAATTTCAGAGGTATTAAAACTAATATTCATGTCAGGAAATGCTTTGCGTGTAATCAACACCTCAGGAAAATGTTCATATATTGGTTGCTTTATTTATTTATTTTAATTAATTAATCAAACAATCAAAGAGCTATTTGTGTGCAGAATCAAGCTTTCTTGTGTCAGACTTGGGGGTGATGAAAATGGCTGTTCAAAATTCTGGCTGTTTTCCTTGAGTGATGTGATGACAACTTTTCAGAGTTAGAGATGCTTATTTACAATGAATCAACACAGTCCCCTATTTTATTATTTAAATCTCTGTTTCCCTGCATAAGTCACTAAAAAACTGACAGTGACCAAATCTCACTGGAAATGAATTATTCAATTATCTTTGAAACAGAATACCCGTTAAATAAACTCCTCTGGGTTGTCATGAAGCTATATATCATGATACTATACAGTACTACACATTTTCATGACATCTTCAGCCTAATAGACAAGGCTTATTGAGGAAACACTCACAAAAACAAAACAAATGGCAACCTACTTCATATATGAAATAATATAAAATTTTCTACCCAAATGCACTTCAAGAACATAGAGTGCTGAATTTGTTCTTACCCGATCTACATCAGGAAATTATCTGTGCTGGTTGAATTTGGCACATCCTTTTGATTTGGGTTTAGCAACTGCTAGTGTTTGGTTAAAACTAGTGATTAAATCTTCTGAAGAAAAGGGTAAATCATTTTAGTCACTATGAGACATTAGTTCGGGAAGAGTGTGTGAATGCTGCCAGAGGGAAAAACAAAGAGATGCCACATGATAAAATAGATACATTTCTTGATCCCAATGCAACCACAGTCTCAACTGGGAATGACCTTCCCGGAAAAAACTACACCACTTTTATTTAGAAATGGGTCAGCTGCAAAATTTGAATCCAGATTCTGAGCAACACTCTTTGGCAGAATATGGATTAGGGTTTTTGGTTTGACCAGTTATACAAATAGATTCCAGTGGGGAGTATCTGTTTGCAAGCAAAATATGGGTTTGCACAAGTAAATGACAAGTTATAAGCATGGATGTGCATATATTAATCAGTAAAAAGTGGCACCTGTAAATTTTGTAGGCATGTTTTGAAAGCCAGCTGAACATATGAACTCAGAACGGATTTAAAATTATGTAACTACAACTAAGAATAAATTCCTTCCTATTCCATTAATAATATAGCTCTTCACTTTATACTTTTTATGATATTTAAGAGTCCTCATGGGCAATTTTTTTAGATTACTTGGAGGAAGCTTAGGCATTGTGAAAGATCCTGGATCTGAGTTTTAGCCTTGGCTGGGCCTTTCCTCGTTAAATTCTGAATCTATTGAAAACTTATAGGTTACTTTTTTACTTCATCCAAATACCAACTCTTGACTTTCCAAAGACAACACATGGACTCTTACAGCAACAATAATTTCTTTCTAAATTTTAAAAAAATCCCAAAGCTCATTTTTTATTTACCTATGCTGTAGCAAGTCTACACTAACTGCCCTTTGGACATTTAGCAATAAGTATATGTGCCTATTACTCATGATTTGTAGACTTATGTGACAGGGCGTGCCGGGCCCACCCTCAATATGGCCCCCGCACCTGTCTCTGGGCAACTGCCTGTCTACTCACCTGCCACGTCTGTGATATTAACTGGTAAATTAACAGGAGGCTGCCCTTCTTCTTGCACTGCCCCTCCCCCCACTAGGGGGGCGCTGTCTGCGGCTCCTTCCTCCCCAGTACCGCAGCCCATGCCTCGTGGATCTCGCAGCCCCTCTCTTGTTCTCTCTGGGCCGTCTCACAATTGACCCTCACCTGGACTATGTACACCCCCTCCCACTGGGCTCCCAATACGGCGCTCCCCACTCTGGGCTCACCACTCCCCCACTGAGCTCCTAGATATGGCGCTCCCCTCTCTGGGCTCACCTCGCCCTCGCAGGGCTTCTCCGTGCTTTGCCCCTGCCTGGGGCCTCAATACTGCCCCCTCCTTGGGGCTGACTGTGCCCAAGCTGGGCTCCCAAATGCTATGCCCAATCTGGGCTCTCCAATGCCTGTGGTTCCCTGTCAGGGATTCCCAATGCCTGAACTTAGGCTCCACATTAAAACAGCCCCCTCCCTGGTACTGGTTACGCCCAACTTGGGCTTCCCGTGCGGCCCCTCTCAGGCCTCGGAGTGCTGCCCCTCTTGGGCTCCTCACTTGTTGCCCCGCCATCTGTGGGCTTTCCAAATAGTGCCCCTCTTGGGCTCTCAGTGCTGTCCCTCTTGGGCTTCTCAATCGTCGCCCCCTCCTGGAACTGACTATGCCCAACTTGGGCCTCCAATAGAAATGTGGCCCCCCTTTCAGGGACTCCCAATGCCTAGACTTGGGCTTCTCATTAAAATAGCCCCCTCCTTGGGACTGGCTGTGCCCAACTTGGGCCCCCTCAGCCAATGTGACCCCCTTTCAGGAACTCCCTGTGCCCAAACTTGGGCTTCTCATTAAAATAGCCCCCTTTCTAGGGCTCCTCAATGCTGCCCCCTTCCTGGGGCTTGCTGCACCCAACTTGGGCTTCTCCAATAGTGCCCCTCTTGGGCTTCTAAGTGCTGTCCCCCTTCCAGGGGCTCTCTGAGTCCACCTTGGACCCCCTTCTCAGAGCTGCCCCTCTCTAGGCTAGCTCTGCTATGCCCACTTGGGCTCCTTGTCCAACGCCCCCTCTCTGGGGCTGGGGTCTACGCACCCCCCTGCTGCTGCGCCCTCACTGGCGCCTATGAACACTGCACCCCCACAGGCGCCAAATCACGCCCCTCCCTGGGCGCTAGGGCCCCATGCTACTGTGGGTCCCCTCTGAGGCCTCCTCCACCCCTACAGTCTCGCCCAAACCACCGGTCACATACATCAACAGAACACAAACACAAGCCTCCGGCTATAACATAAACATAAGGCACCTGGCCATAACAGCATAAGCCTCCCAGCTATCCCACAGCATCATTGCTCCTGCCTCTGGAGTGCTCATGAGCTGCTCTCACATTCCATCTCTGGGAGCTCCTGCCCCTTCAGCTGCTGGCAGAAAACTGCCAGCCTGACTCTGGCTTTGGGTCTTATAAGAACCAGGCCCTGCCCCTCTTGGGTCAGCTGCCCTTCGTCAGTTGCCTGGGCAACCCACAGCTACGCAGCCTAATCGCTGCTAGGGCGCCCTCTCAGGCAACTCTACTCCTCTGCAGGCACAGGGCTACCTAAGTGCCCTGTGACAACTTATTTATAGCATTTTATTCTGTTTCTCTATCTACAGGAGGTGCTGTGAAGTATTGTGTAGTATTCCTTTTGGGTCATACCCATACTAGATTGAAAAGAAAGCAGAAAATGGGTGATGGAATCTATTACATGGTTCATTGCTCAGTAGTCTATTCACTAAATTGAGTCACCTTTCAAAATGAGGGTGTGGTGGGTTTATTTATCTCCTCTGCAAATCTCTGAAACTTGTACATATTCAGTAGAGGAAATGGCTTTTTAGTGTTCATTGCTAATGAAGCTATAAAAAAAGGTATGGTCACTGCATTTAGATGCATTTGCTCTTCATATATTATTAAAATAGATATATAGAAAAGCTATATTTCCATTTAAATATCTTTGCTTTTATGCTCAGTGTGGTATTTCAGTGTTTATTTATTAACACACCATCTTCCCAAAATGGGTCATTATTGACTTATTTCTTTCCATGGCAAATTTAGTCTGAGAAGGTTCATTACAGCTTGCATTCTTCTCTATATTAGGACTGTACTCACACCAGCCATTGAATTAATGAGAAGAGGTATCTTTTTGCATTTTCTCCCTCCTGTTTGCCCACCCCAACCTCATCCCTATCCCCCCATCCCCGCAACTACTTTCTCTGACCAGGGATCTGACACTTTGTTGTTCATGAATAATGTGCTACTTTTCAACTCAATTAGTACACCAGATCTAAAGAAGTTTTTCAGGTAACGTTATACACACGCACACATACATACACACACACACACACACACACACCCATTCTGTATGTATCTATTGGACCAGACATATCTGAGCCAATACATACATACAAAATTCATGACTGGTAAATGAACAGGATGAGTCAAATTTTATGCATTAAATATAAAGATTTCTAATCAAGCCTATGCTGAGATATTTGGGCATACATTTGTAAAGGTTTGAGAGCTTTCTTTGGTTTTAAATCTCATTTTTGTAAAACAGGAAAAACCTAAGGATTGGATATACATATGTAGTACTGAGATCTAGCACAGCATTTCCCAACTGGCATGCCACGGCCCGCTGGTGTGCCATCAAGCATGAGCAGGTGTGCTGCGGAATATTGAGCAGCTACGCCCCATCTGTCTGTCTGTCCGTCTGTGATAGCTTAATAATAGAGTAAATTTGCAAAAATAAGCCCCCACATAAAAATTCAATAGTCTGATATATAGGCATGTTAAGCTAGATTTTAAAAAGTCTTTGCTTCAGTATAGCAGCTCAGAAGAATAAACTCATACTCATCCAGTATGGTTTAAGAAAGTAAGCAGCTTGTGTGGAAAAGGAAAGATCTTGGAGACTGAAAAATACAGCACTACTGAGAGGAAGTGCTTCCGGACAGGTAAGGATGAAAAGTCCTAGGACACAAAAATCAACTTTTGCTGTAAAATTGGTTTTATACATTATATGAGTTTGGGGCTTTATAACAATCACTTTTTGCATGTTTTCTTATTAGGAGAGTTGCAAAGTACTGTAAGTAATAATACTGATTCCTTTTGTATTTACAACCTTGTATTGGTGACTTGGAAAAAGAAAAACAAGTAACAAAATGAACAGCTTTAAACTGGGGAAAGAATGCATTAAATTAAATGGACAGTTTTTAAAAAGCAACAGTGGTAGCTGTAAATGGTGGCTGGGAGTATGTGTACATCAGGAGAATGCATTCAGCTCCTCGCCTTCCCCTTTCCTCTTTTAATCCCCTCCTCACCTTAGAACCATCACCACAGGCTCCAACCTTGGTTGAGCTAACTGGAACGAACTGAGTCCATGACTACTGTATATTCTCAGCATACTCCATCAGAAACAATGCTTGAAAATGTCATTCTCTGTGAGGGAATATGCCAATTCTCTTCTGAAAAAATCCAATAATATAATGCAAACTTAAAGATATTCACTATGAAGCCAACATATATTTACCCTGTGTAAGAACTTCAGGGCTTACCCCATGGATATTTTTATTCATCTTTCATTCTGAGACTGTATGCAATGAAGAAGCAGAGGCCATCTGTTACCAGGAAACTCTGACCTAACCTAGATTTGACTGATTTGCCACCAAGTGTAACTTCAGAAAGTGGTTTGTAATCATTCCCCAACCAGTGAAGCATCTTCTTATAGTTTTTCTCAGAAAAACAAATCAATTCCAAATGAATGAGCTGTGGAAAACTCTCCCTTTGAGCCTGACTGATCACCTTTGATGAATGTTATTTTAACACTTTCAATAACTAAAGCACATAGTTGTGAGCACACATAGTCCATGTTTGAAAATGAAAAACTGCTTTGTGAAATGGAAATAAAGTATCTGATGACTATCTTCTGAGGAACCACTTCCTGAAACATGCAATATTTTGCTTTCTCTGCTCCAAGTATGCATCTTTACATAGCTTTGTTTCAATACTACATTGCACAATTATTGATGCACCAGGAAGCAAACACTGTGGTTCTTGACACAAGTACAAAGTGCTCTCCCCAAGAGTCATTTCCTACTTGACTTGCTCAGGGTATGAAATGTTTTCAAGCTTATCTCCAGTGCTGTAGGACAAGCAATAGCAGATGGGCCTGTCTCTGATGCCTCTTGAGTCTGGGGGGGGCACCCACAGAAGCCAGTGGTAGCGGCAGCAGCAAGGACAGGGCTGGTGAGCACCTGGAGAAGCCACTAGTGGAGACAGAGCTGGCAAGCACCCGCAGAAGCTGCCAGAGGCATCAGCAATGAGGACAGCCCTGTCGGGGGGGGCACGTGTCCCCACCACTTCCCCCTACCAGTCGCCTATGGGCCCTCATCTATATATTTTGGATAATTCTCTTATTATTAAATGCCTCAGGATCGATAATAATAACATGCTTATTCTGTCTGTCTGGAGCACTCTGATTGGTTGTTTCAGTAAGCATTGTGATTGACTACCAAAACAACCAATCAGAATGCTCCAGAAAGACAGACTAAACTTATTATTATTATAGATTGGTGGGGGATGTAGAAATGGATGGCAAGTTGGACAGCAGTGACCACAAGATGAGTGAGTTCAGGATCCTGACAAAAGGAAGAAAGGAGAGCAGCAGAGTATGGACCCTCAGCTTCAGAAAAGCAGATTCTGACTCCATCAAGGAACTGGTGGGCAGGATCCCCCGGAAGGCCAAGCTGAGGGGGAAAGGAGTGCAGGAGAGTTGGTTGTATTTTAAAGAAAACTTGCTGAGGGCTCAGAAACAAACCATCCTGATGTGCAGGAAGAATAGCAAATGTGGCAAGCAACTCACTTGGCTTAGCAGAGACCTCTTCGGTGAGCTTAAACACAAAGGAAGCTTACATGAAGTGGAAGCGGACAACAAACTTGGGAGGAGTGTAAGATATTGCTCAGACATGCGAGGATGAAGTCAGATAAGCCAAAACTCAATTGGAGTTACAGCTAGTAAGGGACATGAAGGGTAACAAGAAGGGTTTCTACAAGTATGTTAGTAACAAGGGGAAGATCAGGGAAAGTGTGGGCCCCTCCTTAATGGGAAGGCAACCTAGTGACAAATGATGGGGAAGAGGCTGAAATATCCAGTGACTACTTTACCTTGGTCTTCAGAGGTAAGATCAGCTCCCAGACTACTTCACCAGGCAGCAAAGTTGGGGAAAAGGTGATCAGCCATCAGTATTGAATGTATACAACCTGGATGCGTATAAGTCCATGAGGACAGATGCAATGTTTCTGATGTTACTGAGGGAGTTGGCTGATTTGATTGCACATCCATTGGCCATTATCTTTGAAAACCTGTGGTGATTGGTGTTGGCACTGGATTGACAACCCAGTTCTGATATGCTGCTCTGGGTGAGCACAACCTTCAGACCAACCACTACTCCTCTGGTTGATAATAAGCCAATGATATTGATACACAGGGATAGGAAATAAAAGTAATGCAGGTAAAGCAAACAAGATGATTACAAAACACATTACCCCACTGCCCAGAATATACACAAAGCGAGCAGTACATCCAGCTGGTACAACTTGAGGGTCTTTGCTTGAATGTCTAATGTCAGCAACTTCGGAGGCTGGGGACCAATGTCAATGTGTTGCTCTGAAAACTCCTCCTTTTGTATTCTTTCTCCTTTGATGACTCTTTGTTTCTGGGTACTGTTAATTGGGTTCTTGTGGCCGTCTAACTGTACACATTCTGTTTTGACAGCCAAAATCCTATCTTCATAAACCCATCACACGCACACACCTAAATTTGTTCATTTCATTCCAAACCAGAAATCCCAAAGATTTTTGCAACTGGGCATTCTAAACTTGGAGCCCAAAAGCCAGGCCTATCTCTATTATGGAAGTAAAGTTTGGATGTGGCTAATTTCCCAGGATGTGTATACCCATTGGCCTCAGACACCCTGTATGCTTTGAAGGCTGTGAAACTATTTGACAAACAGGCTTTTAGAAATCAGTTAACCCTTGCCATTCCCCTGGATCATTGTTCTAATGCAATATTTACTTTACCTAAAAGCCAATTCCTAAAAACAAACTTCTAAATATCATTTTCTAGCCATCAGTTGTGGGAGGTCCCAGACAACTGGAAAAGGGAAAATATAGTGCCCATCTTTAAGAAATGGAAGAAGAAGAATCCAGAGAACTACAGACCAGTCAGCCTCACCTTAGTCTCTGGAAAAATCATGGAGCAGGTCCTCAAAGAATCCATTTCTAAGCACTTGGAGCAGAAGAAGGTCAGCATCGCTTCACATAGGGCAAGTTATGTGTGACCAACCTGATTGCCTTCTATGATGAGATGACTGGTTCTGTGGATGCAGGGAAAGCAGTGGACATAGTATACCTTGACTTTAGTGAGGCTTTTCATACTGTTTCCCACAGCATTCTTGCAAGCAAGCTGAGGAAATATGGGGTGGATGAATGGACTGTAGGGTGGATACAAAACTGGATGGATTATTGGATTTAAAGAGTAGTAGTCAATGGCTCAATGTCTAGCTGGCAGTCATCATCAAGTGGAATGCCCCAGGGCCAGTTTTGTTCAATATCTGCATTAACAATTTGGACGGTGGGATGGATTGTATCCTCAGCAAGTTTGCAGATTGCACCAAGCTGTGGGGGAGCGGGCAGTAGTAGATACACTGGAAGGTAGAGCTAAGATTCAGGGTGACTCAGAGAAGTTGGAAGATTGAGCCAAAAGAAATTTCATGAGGCTCAACAAGGGCAAGTGCTGCACTTAGGATGGAACAATCCTATGCACCAGTCATGGGGACTGACTGGCTAAGCAGCAGCTCTGCAGGAAAGGAACTGGGGGTCACAGTGGACAATAAGCTGGATATAAGTCAGCAGTGCCCTTACTGCTAAGAAATCTAACAGTATATTGGGCTGCATTAGTAGGACCATTGCCAGCAGATCAAGTAATTAATCTGCTCTCTATTCTGCACTGGTGAAGCCACATGTGGAATACCGTGTCCCCCACCTACCGTGGGGGGCCACCACTATAGAAAGGATGTGGACAAATTGGAGAGAGTCCAGTGAAAATCAACAAAAATGATTTGGGGGCTGAGGCATATAACTTATGAGGAGAGGCTGAGGGAACTGGGTTTATTTAGTTTGCAGAAGAGAAGACTGTGGTTGGATTTGGTATCAGCCTTTAATTACCAGAAGGGGGGTTCCAAAGGAGAGGAGATAGACTGCTCTCAGTGGTGAGAGATGACAGAACAAGGAGCAGTGGTCTGTAGTTGCAGCAAGGGATGCTTCAGTTAGATATTAGGAAAAACTTTCTCACTAGGAAGGTGGTGAAGCACTGGAAGAGGTAACTTAGAGAGGTGGTAGAATCTCAGTCCTTGGAGGTTTGTAAGGCCTGGTTTGACAAAGTCCTGGCTGGAATGATCTAGTTAGGGATCATCCTGTTTTGAGCAAGTGGTTGGACTAGATTACCTCCTGAGGTCCTTTCCAACTCTAATTTTCTATGATTCTGAAAAACAAATTTTTCATAATTTAGGAGCGTGGGGAGATTCTCTCCTTCTCATCGTCTCTGTTTTATGGAGAGTACACAGGCTGAAACATCTATTAAGGGTAGGCAATGTTCTTCTTTATGCACCAGCCTGCAAATACCTGAACTATATGTAACTTTTAAACTTTTTAAAAATTAATTGTGCCCTGGTCACTGGCCTTGGCCTTCTCCATTGTGCAGGGCAAGAAGGACACAAAAGGCATCCACTTGTGCAACCAGGATAGGGCCAGGGACAATATAACCCCACATACAGGAACATCACAGATACCTTGGTAAAGTTAATTTCACCTCGCAACACTCATTGCCAATTTGTAATGGTGGTCAGTAGAGTGTCTTGGACTTCCTTCCATATGTGACTCCTTTTAAAATAAGAGCACTGAAAAAATGTATGGATTATACTTAATATTGGTATAAATATGTTTAAAGGCAGGATTTCTAGGAGTTGGATACTGAACTTCACTTTATGCTTTGAAATCTCCACCATAAAATCTTCAGGTATCATTATAATTCTCACTATTCTATGAAAGGATTAATCCTGGATTTGAATGTTCAGGCCTATCTTAGATATTGGGTATGTACAATCATTTGGGAAGCTTAGGGGAAAGTTAGATCAGGTTAAAAATGGCCACTCAACCTAAGATAAGTCTAGGTAGGGGGAGGGGTGGGAGGGATGAGGAGGGATATTCAGCCAAGGGGACTTGGAGGATTGTGGGGGCAAGTAGGGTCCACAGAGGAATTGGGGGGTTGGGAGAGTTAGCAGAGTCTACAGGGGAGGCTTGGAGAGATCCGAGGGGGGTTAAGTAGAACCAGAGAGGCTCTCCAATCCCAAAAAATCCTCCCAGACCCTCTGCCCCCAGACTACTTCTTCAATGGTGGTGAACTGCCTCTGATCTTGCAAACTGCTTGTAGGACCAGTTTTACCGGTATTCTCCTATCCTGGGAACCTGACAGAATGAAGTCAGCATGTGGGGAGGGGCAGGAGAGTCTGGTAGCTCTATGGGGAGAGATTTGGTGGGATTCAGACAGCTCTCCATCCCTAGGACTAGGGGCTATTTTAGGGGCCAATCCCGCCCCACTCCTAATCTTGCCTGTCCCTCTCCCCACCCTGACTTACTCCCTGCACTCCTGGCACCAGTGAATGCCAGTAGAACTGGCTCCAGGAGCAGCTTGTGGAATTCAGGGTTTGGCAGGCTGGGGAGTGATTGGCTGGTCTCAGGAAGTGGATTTGGAGGATTGCCCATCTGAGGATGGGTAAAGGGGCCATGGAGCTAAAAACATTTCGGTGTTGGGGTAGGGAGGGGTACGAAAAAACAGTCCCAGGGCTGAGGCTAGCAGCTGGGATTTTCCAGCCCTGGGGCTGCACTGGGAACACGTACCTGTTTTTTCTAAGTCTAATATAGAATCATAGAAAATTAGGATTGGAAAGGATCTCAGGAGGTCATTTAATTCAACCCCCTACTCAAAGCAGGAGCAGCCCCAATTAGATCAATCCCAGCCAAAGCTTTGTATAGCCAGGTTTTGAAAACCCCCAAGGCTGGAGCGTCCATCACCTCTCTGGGTAACCTGTTCCAGTGTTTACTACCCTCCTAATAAGAAAATTCTTCCTAATATCTAACCTAAACTTCCCTTGCTGCAAATTGAGACCATTGCTCCTTGTTTTGTCATCTGTTACCACTGAGAACAGTCTAGCTCAGTTCGCTTTTGAACCCCACTTCAGGTAGTTGCAGAGTGCTATTAAGTCTTCTCCTGGTCTCTTCTACTCTGGACTAAATAAGCCCAGTTCCCCTGGTCTTTCCTTATAAGTCATGTGCTCCGGCTTCCTTACCATTTTTGTCGCCCTCTGCTGGACTCTCTCCAATTTGTCCACATCCTTTCTGTACTGGGCCCAAAACTGAACACAGTACTCTAGATGTGGCCCCACCAGTAATGAATAGATGGGAATACTAACATGGACATGAAATACTAAGACAATCCCTTGCCCTGCTTACAGTCAGTGAACTTCTTCATATGTTTGGATAACTGTATTGTGGCTTCAGGGGAGAAGAGGATGTGAGAATCTCCAAATGGAGTAACTTGGAGGAAAGGAAACTGCAAAAAGAGTGGACTGTGATGGAAGTGAAATAAGGGAAAATATAGAGGTGATGTTTGTTATGTATGCCCATCTCAATGAGTAATCACATATTCAAGTCAAGTAATACTTCTGCTAAGCTCAGAAAATTATTATGCAAAGTACATACTATATAATAGACCACATTTCACAGTCCCAATAATATCAATGAGTTTGACCCAGCATACAATTTGTATGGAGATGACCTGGACAGAATTATGATTTACTTTACAGCTATGTCTGTAGAAATTATTCTTTTGCTACAAGCAAAAGAAAATATTAGTTGGGCTAAATTTTATCTGGGAAGAGCTTCATTAGAGGATGTGAAATGTGGAGTGTTGGCTTAAGACTGAGCTGAGTCATCAAAACTCGTTGCACCCAAAGCACTGTAGCATGTTATTTTTTTAGCCAAAGCGCACAGAGGTGAAAAGTGAGTGCTTTTATTCAGCAAACCACGCAGTCATCTGAGCAATTACTTGGTTAGCAATTACTTGGCAAATGATGTTCAGATACCATAAGATGGTAAAGTTAAAAGTCAATTCATTAAAAATATTTTCTTCTTCAAGAAATAATTTGTTTTTTTGAAGTAAATTTAACATAAAAAGCAGGAAGGAAGAAGAAAAATGTAAAATGTTATCATATCATTTTAAGTTTGATTATGTCACAGAAAATGTAAATGGCAATAGAGTATAAAGGAACCTAATCCATAAAGGAAGTGAAAAAGGTTAAAGAAGTCAACAGTAATTAAATGGTGATTGAAGCTGAAAGAAAATTGATCGGTGTTAGCTGAAGGCCATTCTTGCCTTTTGGGATGTTATGCATTGGTGAAGAGGGGAAAGAAAGGTTCTTACTGTTTTGATATGGAAATATATGTCACATCTTCTTAGCCTATAGTTCTGTGACTCAAGACTGCAGTGAATTTTTGGTACACTGATTCTAGTTTCCTATACATCCTTTTGGGCATTGTGTAAAGATAAGATGCTCTAACAAAGCTCAGTGAGGTCAAAAGTCATGGGAGCTTCAACAGTTTGCATGCCATTTTGTTTCAGGCAAGAAAGAAAAGCATCCTGAAGCAAGAGAATATAAATAGGGGTTATACTGACAGATCCATCAAAAAACTATCAATATCCAGAACTTATAATGATGCAATAATACAGCTAGTTATTCAAATCTGAAAGTATGGTATTGTATTTGAGACAGATAAATGCTATATTTGTATATACTGAGTTTCAAAGGAAGTTTAAAACATTAACTCTACTGGCCATTTTCAGAATTTTAGAGATTTGGGGTATCCCGTGCTAAAACTTCAGGAAAAAAGAGGTTGATAAATTAATATATTCATAGTAAGCACTTGAGAGACTGCTGTGCTTAAGTTCATGAAGAATCAAAACTAAACCAATCAGACTAGTCAACTTTCTATTGAGAATTTTGCTTTTCAGATCATGCAAAAAGAATCATCTTCCATGGAATTCTGCTATTTTTATCCAAAGACCAAAGCCTTCTCCAGATAAGCATATACAGCTTGACACTCCCAAATGATCAACACCTGCAAAGTATTGAGTACCCTCAACCTCAATAGATGCCACAGGTGATGCTCAGTACCTTGGAGGACCAAATCACTACAGGGTCTAAACTGGATGATAGCTTGTACATGGTAGGTATAGCTGATGGAACACTACATCATGCCACTGAATTACAAAGCCACTAACACTTACTGACTACATGATCAAATCTGACAGACCTTCCTCAGTCACTGTCTCTAATAAAACTGACTTCAATCAAGTCAATTTTTCGATGACTACATTCTGAATGATTAAGGTCATGGTGTGGCAGGATTTGGCCCTAGTTGTGTTGATTTGAAAAGATTAGTGAATTAAAATGAGAACATCAAGTCATTTGCATTACTTAAGGAATAACAGACAGCTTCTAAATGATCTTAGCTACAGTTTTTATGAGCTTTTTGTCACTAGAGAGAGCTGTAGATACATACAATTAATAACATTTATGTTAAAAAATACATTAATTCCTCCCTCAGTGAAGAATTAAGACAAATAACAAATAAAGCATGACAACCTTTTCTCTCATAAAAATCTAGTGGGAATATTTTCTCTTCTGCAGTTTATGTGGTGTTAAATACTTGGCATTGTCTTGTTCAAGCTTGTCAACTGTGACAAAGATAATAATCTTTTGAAGGGGCCACTTCAAAAACAACTTAAAAAGGAAAGCAAATTTATTATAAAAAAGACATTTGCGATCTGTATTTCCTTCAACCAGGGGAAACAGAGACATTTTACATTTAAATGAAGACCTGGGTGAATATTAGCCTTCAGGTTTTCCCCAGTTAAACTGGCATGTCCTTGAGAAAATTCTTCATGTCAGTCCTGGATGTGCTGATGTCTTAGTTGAAATTCTGGTCTATTCACTCAAGCATAAAACAGCAAACGTTAAATCTGTGGCTCAGTAGGTGGTATGGCTTTAGGCATCTTCTAGTTCAGAGGTCACGTATGTTTCCAGCAGCCATATAAATATTAGTTCGTATTATAATAACAAAAGGATTTAAGTATTAATATCAGTTTTCAACAGTTATAACTAAGTAAAATGTTGAACCTTATTGACCTAGCCATCCATACATTGTATGACCCTGATTCCGATTAGCTACTCACAGATGCTCCTCTGCTGAGTTCAATGAGGGCTTGTTTATATATCTAAGCTTTGGACAATTAGGTTCTTAATCCATGTCTCAAAAAATATTATTAAGGAAATGCTAGAATTAAAATCTTTACAATAGTATGGTAGAGTTACAAGAGAAACAGGACTGCACATGTGGTAGCTACATAAGAACCAAGTTGTGGGCTATTAGAGCTGTCTTATCATTTAGTTAATCATGCATACTACATTTGCCTGGGGTAAAGTAATTAAGAAATCTTCATACAATGCTATGGTAATGAGACAGACAAGACCCAGAGCATGGTAGCTGCATTACTACATTGTTGTCATACTGAAAGGCATTCTTAGGCATTGATTTAAACATGCAGTCTACGTTTGCCAGGGTGAAGTATTGTCCATCGGTCTTTATTAGAGTCTTACGGAAAGAGGCTTACGGAGAGAGAATCTTTTTCCGCCCACCTCCCCACTCTCACTTTTAGCAAGTGGTCTCAGCTGGCTCTCTTCATGTTGAGGATGGATGGTGATATAATCAATGCAAATATCCCATAACTACCTGATGGTGTTTGATACCATGAGCCACCTGAGAGCATTGATAGGGCACCCAATCCAATTTCCCTTGCTCCACATTGAAGTATACTTCCAGGAAGCATGCAGACTTAGGTAAAAATGTGCTTTCACCTATGCTTTTTTAAAGTAAATACATAAATAATTAAATTATATCTAATGGCAAAATTAAAAAATATTTTTCCAAGAAAAGTATAGGAAGTAATAAGGGAGGCTGAAGCCATTTGGTCAGATTATAAATAACATCCTTTTTACCTCTAGTTTGTTGGTTCAAATCCAAACCAGATTAAAGGTGCAAAAACTATTTGTAGTGAACAAATCAGCCAGTGACCAGCTAAATACACAAAAGAACTGAGGGAAAAGATGCCCTGCTACCTAGCAAAACTTTCTGACCCAAATAAGGTACCCAAACTACTTCTGTGGAGTGATCATGGACCCCTTGACTGGTCACACATGGCTGTATTAAAGTTATAGACAGTAATAAAGTTTAAACAGCCCTCAAGGAGGGGCAGATTACAGCACACATGATGGCTACACGTACCTCTGTCTCCCTCATACTGTACGGTGTCAGAAGTTGGCCTTACCCCTCTCTCTTGGGAAAAAAAGAGAAAGAGGGAGAGAAAAAGGAACTCTCAAACTGCCAGAGTGCAGACGGAGTAAGGGAGAGGGTGTGTGTACTAAAGCAGACAAGAGACAGGCTGAAAGCCCAGCACAGCTCTGGAGGACGTAACACAGATGGCTCTGCGACAGAAGTTTCACTACAGGAATGCAGTTGACTGTCATTGCTGGATTAGAAGTGTTAAAAGGTTCTCTATGATTTCAGAACACAGGAAAACCAGGTAAATACCTCACATTTGCCATGGAACAGGCTAGAGATGATAGTTTCTGTGCCCTCACCCTCACTGAGGAGGAAGAGAAAGACTATTAAAAAGTGAAAGAGATTTTTGATGCACATTTTATAAGTAATATAAATGTTATATATATCTCAAATTTCATATGATATACCAGGGAAACACCTGTATCTTTTATTACTGTATTACACACTCTTGCAGAGCACTGCAATTATGAAGTTTTGGAAAAGGAATATGTTGTAGGCATTGTTAGCACTGGGTTTAGGACCCAGATGCCCTGTTCTGGGGGGACCCAAAACCCTTTGACCGACCACAACCTTTCCATCTGATAATCGGAAAATATATTGATACACAGTGATAGCAGAAAAGAATAATGCAAGCAATTTTATAGCTACCAATCCTATGGCTGTCATCAGAGTCAAGATGCATCTGGCCAGGAGGCAAACTTCACTCTGAGGTTCTCTCTTGAATGTCAAATGGCAGCTGCCTGGAGTTCAGAGGCTGAGCTCTGCTTCCCCCCACCATGGTGGGGTGGATGAGATGGGCTGGTGGCATGCCCTCTGTCCATGGTGCCTTGGATTCCCCTCTTGGGGACAGGGACCCTTCTCAGGGACCTTTTGTTGCTCTAAAATCCCTCTTTTATATTCCTTTTCCCTCCTAATGACTCTCCATTCATGACTATCACTGATTGGTCTTTCTGTGGTCATCATATTGTCTACATTCTGTCTTGTCAGAATATTCCTTTGTTTCATAAGCCTATCACATGCATACATCCTAATTTGGACTTTCTGGGTCTTTTCCTAATACAGTCTGTTCCCTCAAAACTGGAACCTCGGGCCCCTCACCCTCTTGGGTCTTGTGAGCTGGTGCCACTTTATCTCATGTTATGGAACAATGTGGTATATGCCCACAATTTTCCAAGCTAGTGTATATCTATTGGCTTTATTGTGTTAGACACCCTTGCTGCCTTAAAGGCTGTGAGAACTATGTGGCTGTGTGACCAGGCCTTTAAAAATCAATTACCCTTTGCTACCACCCTGGACCATTATTCTAATGCGCATATATATATATATATATGTATACACACACACACACACATATATGTATATATATATTACCTATAAGCCAATTTACAAAAACAAACCTCTAAATACCATTTTCTAGCCATCACAGATGCCAGTTTCTCAGCAAAACTCAGATCCAGAACTCAAACTAGCAAAAGTCATAACAAAAATTAAGATGCAAAAAACAATAAAGAAACAACAGGATGTCATACAGGCTAACTGTACCTAAAACTTCATCAGAAACAATTGACATGGAAAACAGAGAAGGTCTTAGAGGTGAAAGGAACCTCATATACAAAATACTATATAAAACTAAGGCAAAAAATGAGGCAAAAACAATCAAGAAATGTTAATAGTGAAAACAGTGAAACGTGTGGCAGATTCGGCAGAACACCAAGCTACTATTGGCAATAATTTTCAGCAATAAATACAGAATGCATGAGATGCCACAACAAAGGATGTTTTTCAAGGCAGAGCAGATCATTCAGGTTAGTAGAAAAATTCAGGAGGGCATCAGATGACAATGTGTCTATGCTACTAGGAACTATATTCTCAATAAAAGAATCCACAAGTAGGTACACAGATATAGATCTCAATAGTCAAATCATTAAATACAAAATGGACACTGGAGCTATAGTTATTGCCACCCTTGCAAAATAGTATGATTAATCCTGGGACAGAGATCTGCAAAGGTCAGCTAATATTCTCAGAGGGACAAGTAATACTGCATTAAACATATGTGGCCAGTTCAAGGGGAAATTGGAAGAAAGAGGAATTTATTTTTACAGTCAATTTTGGACAAGGGTTAAGAGTTCCCTTACTGGGATTGCCAGCAATACAAGAAGTGCACCTAGTATGGAAACTGGACTCAATAGCAGAACTTAAACCATACAAGAGAGGTATCCTCAGGTCTTCAAAGGCTTGGGGAAGCTGTCAGAGAATATACAATGAAAGTGGTGAAGTATTTAACCAATTGCTCTGACAGCTCCTTGGTGCATCCCCATTCCTTTGCAACAGAGAGTTAAGGAAGAATTAAAGAGAATGGAAGCAAAAGGAGTTATTTCCCAAATTGTTGAATGCACAGACAGGTGTGTAGAAATATTTAGGACTGAAACTCAGTGGAAAAGTTCACATCTGCATGGATTTTACTCAACTTAACAAAAGGCTATGCAGGGAAAGATACATTTCCTGCAGTAGAACAGACATTGGCTCCACTGTCATAGATAAAACTGTTCTCAAAATTAGGTGCTACAGTACATTATTTTTGTAAATCTTCTTGCTAAAGAATCTAGACTATTAATTACGTTCAGTACCCCATTTGGGAGATATTCTTTTCACTGGCTTCCTTTTTGTATATTGTTAGCACCAGATCATTTTCAAAAATAAATCTCTCAGATTGTGATGGGCTGCCCAGCATCCTTTGCCATGCAGCTAATGTGTTGGTATATTGCAAAAATAAATAGGAACATGGTGAATGTTTACATTTTGTTTTGCAATGCTTTCAACAATATGGTCTCTTTGAATGAAAAATATGAATTCAGGAAGCAACAAATAAAATTTGTTGGACATATCATTAGCAAAAAAAGAATTCAGTCAGACCCAGACAAAATAAAGCCACTACGTGCCCTACCTAAACCCTAAGACATTCCTGCCAGAAGACAATTGCTGGGTATGGCCAATCAGTTTGGAAAATCTTTGCTGAATTCAGTACAGTTAATAAAACTCTTAAGAGATTGCCTTAATGGAAGCAATGTGTGAATGTTTGGGGAACACAGAACAAGTGTAATTCAACAGAATTAAGGAATTATTGGCATTACCACTTATCTTAACACAATATTCTGTAAAATACCTACAGTAGTCATAATAGATGCATCACCATATGGTTTAGGAGCAGTACTCATTTAAACACAGGCAGAAGGACACCAGAGGCCTTTTGTATTTATATCAAGATGTTTTACAAACACTGAGCAACACTATGCTCAAGTAGAAAAAGAAACCTTGGCAGTCACTTGGGCATGTAAATGGCTCAGTTCTTACTTGCTTGGCTTGAATTTTAAAATAGGAGGGGATCTAAATCCCTGGTGGCATTCCTGGGATCCAAAGCCTAGGATGACCTTCCACCCAGAATTCAACGATTTCAGCTATGACTAATGTGATTTTCTTTCAGAATTGAACTTTTACGAGGGAAACTTCTCATAGCTGCAGACACTGTATCCCTAGCATCAGTTAGACAGCAACAGAAGCAGTAACCTTGGGGGGGAAAATAAGTAAATATATACATATATAGAGAGAGAGAGACCATGTTCTGACAGCATTGCCAACATTTGTTACTAGACTTGGGCAAGTTAGAAATGAGCAATGAAAGGATGGCATCTATCAGAAACTATTTCAAAACATGGGGCCACAGGACACAACTTCCAAAAGACCTACAACAGTGTTGGCAGGACCAAAATGAGCTCCACATTGCCAATGGTCTGCTCACTAAAAGTAGATCTACTGTGACCATTTAGGGGCTTTGGGAAGAAGTGATTTTGAAGATCCATGATGGATAACATGGTATAAACAAATGCAGGGCCAGAGTACAACGGTCTATATGGTGGTCCAGGCTGAATAAGCAAATTTAAATTTTAGTAGAAGGTTGTAACGAATGCAACAAAGAAAAAAGACTGTTTCTGGAGCCATTACTTTCTAAAAAGATATCAGCTAGACCTTGACAGGAGGTAGCAACAGCTTTACTTTTCTGGAAAGGATACCCATATGTTATTGTACTTTAGCTTAGAAAAAAAAATCGAGGAGGGAGGCACCTAAAATAGGCAGTAGGAAAAACCAAGGAGATGGGCAGGGCATAGACCAGGGGTGACCAGGGCTGATCTGGCCGGCAGCCGGACTCCATTTCCCAGCAGCCCCTGTCTGCATGTCTGGGGCCAGTCTCCATGGAGACCCCAGAAGCAGCTGCATGAAAGGTCAAGGCTGGGGTCGCCATGGAGACCAGCCGCAGCCGTGCTGGCAGTGTCTGCAGCAGAGCAGGGCAGGGGCTGCTCCAGAGCCACTGGGATCTTGCAATGGTGGCAGTTTGCTCCAGTGCCAAGGCAGAGCCAGGATCTGTAGCTTGCATGCTCAGAGAAGGCACACATAAGCAGGGAATTGCAACTCTGCCCTGCGGTGACAGCCTGGTCTGGAGCAGGGCAGAGCTGTGATCCCCTGCTTGCACGCCTCTGCGTACTGGCTCTGACCTGGCTTTGGGTCTGCCTTGGCTTTGGAGCAAGCTGCCCCCATCGCAAGTTCCCAGTGGCTCACAGGCTGCCAGCATGGCTGTGGCTGGTTTCCATGGCAATCCCAGCCTTAGCTTTCCTGCACAGCTGTGGCTGGGGTCTCAATGTGCAGGGGCAGCTGGGAAATGGAGTCCACTTCCGACTGGATCCAGCCCATGGACTGGACTTTGGCCATCCTTGGCATAGACCCTGCCCTTCAAAGAAAGTTAGGCATCTATCTCCAGGCTAGAGAGAACTATTTTTTTGTATTCAGGATTCTCAGAGATTGACCCTCTCTTGAAGCAAAGTTCCTATACCAGGCTATAGCTTTCCTACCAAAAAAAGAAGGTTCTTACCTCATTATACCAAATAATCAAATTATCAGAGCACTTGTCAAGAAAGTCTGTTTTCACATTGTAGTCTGCCTGATTTGGAGCAGGGACTTGAATCCAGATATTCCACACCCAGAGAGCATAAACTATGGATCTGAGCAGAGATTCTGTGAATCCCAATTTTGCCTAAGTTCTTATGTGGTTCTGACCTTTAGTCTCAATACTGTCCATAAATGATCCTACCCTTGCTGATGGTTTCATCTGAGAAAAGTGAAACAATGAGCTATTCTTTCATTCCAGCAGGGGATTTCTTCAGGTTAGGCAGAGACATATCAGCAGTATGATGGTAATGCTTGTTTTGCAGATGTCAACATGTTATTGGCTCAGTTTCTAAAGAAAGGCAATATTCAGATAAATGTGGTAAGCTAAATAAGTCTAACATTTGTGCATTATTTGGTATGTGCATGTAAATGATTTGCCTTGAAAATCAAGTCTAGCGTGTTTTGTTTGTTGGGGATGTAGCTTTGCTCTTTTCCAACACACTTGAGTTATGTTACTGCATTTTTTTTGTATTCCTATTTCTATATTACTTTAGCCTGGCCCCTCCTTTTCAGTAAAAGAGCTTTTCTCGCTCTCTGGCAAGGATACGTCCTCAATATTGATAAGCTGATGTTCCTAAATCCTAACCTACCAAAATTTAGCAATATGTTGTGGGATGGATTCTTGTTGTTAAAGCAACGTAGTATCACACTTGGCAGCTGTCTTGTCTGTGCTATTCCCCAGCATCTGCACAATGTTACTTTCAAAGCCAGAAATAAAAATAATTTCTTCTTTGCAAAACAGAAATGGAAAACCATATCTTGTTTTATTGTCATTTAGATGAGGTCATTCAGCTGAAGCCTATTATGCTTGAACTCCTGTTCAAACACTAGTGATATTTCCCCAGGACCTAGTCCAGCAAATGCTTAACTCTAGGTACATCTGCACATGTGCTTTAATGCACAGTAGCCTATTTTACTGTGTATTAAAGGATCACATAAAAAACATATAATTACAATAATGTAAAATAGCCTACTGCACATGAAGCATGTCTTTTAAAATGCACACTTTCAGTACTGTGCATTAAGACACCCTAATGCACATTTATTTACTACAGGGGCAGGCAAGTATTTGTGCCCACAGGTCACATAGGCACTTCTGGGGAGTTTCTGCAGGTCAGTCAACACCGCCCCCTCCTCCTCCTGCCCCACAACACCCCATAGCCTATGCGCCATCAACAACAATGCACAGCCCTAGACCCAACCCAGCTACCCCAAGTCTGCTCTGGACTCATCTTCCCACACTCAGCACCAGAAGTGGCTGGGCAGAAGTAGCTGCTGGGCCTGGGGGAAAAGTGTGCCTCTCACCACTGCCAGGCCCTTCTTGCTGAAACTGCCAATAGCCCATGCCCAGGCTGCCCATGGCTACTCTCCACTGCCAACACCACTGCCTCCAGATCACACAGTGGAACAGCAGTGGCAGTGCATTGGAGCTGCAGGGCAGCTTGTGCGTGGGCTCCAGGTGGCTGCAGCAAGAAGAGCCCAGCAGTAGCAAATGGTAGGAGCTGCTTTCCCCCCATGCCAAGCAGTAGCTTCTTCCTGGCCACCACCACTGTTCAGCATGGGCAGACAAGTTGGGAGCAGGCATGGGGTGGGCCGGGTTGGGGCTGTATATGCAGGTTCCAGCTGGTCTGCTGGACAGTACCTGGGCCAGGCAAGACCAAGGGACACACCTTCGGCGGGCTTTAAACTAGGCTCGCCGGGGGAGGGGGAAGATGAGGGCGGAGGAGACCTTGAACTGCCGGGCCTTGAGACAGCCAATGAGCCCGGA
>JAGPOW010000261.1:222776640-222795122 GCA_030014935.1 Caiman crocodilus | reverse complement strand
CGGTGCTCTTTCCTGCCAAGGCAGGGGGTCGGACTAGATGATCTGCCCAGGTCCCTTCCGACTCTAACTACTATGATACTATGATACTATGATACCATTGGTCAGACAAGGTCCCTATGCTAGCTAGATCCAGCCCACAGGCTGTATTTTGCCTGTCTGATTTAGTATGTCACACTGGAGGGCACTTTTACATGTGCTTTGGGGATGAGCGGGGTGGTGCTTTCATTAGAGCAGCTCTGAGAGCCACTGTAATTAAAGTGCCATTGTGTCTCCTTTATCAGGACCACCACACTTCAAAATGGGGGTGGGGGTGCTTGAACTACAGCTCGTTTGATGTCAAATGAGCTGTAGTTCAAACACCTCTGCCACCTTTTTTTAAGTACAGGTGTAACTCGAGTACACCTAATCAGATGGGATGGGTAAGCAGGACGGGGTGATGTGAGAGAGATGCTGGAATTTTGGGCGGATCCCTCTTTCCTCTATAGAGTAAGCTTGGGCCCAAAGTGCTTAACTATATACAATTTATTGAGTTACCAACATTTACATATAAAACTTTTTATGATAGATATAATTAAAGATATAGATACAAATATACATATAAAGGTCTGTTAACAAGAGGAAGTCTGCCCTAGGGAGAGCATTTGGGTAAGTACCCGTGCCTCAGGCCCAGAAGAGGGGTGGATCCCAGGACAGTAAATCTAGCAAGTTTGTACCACAAGTGTGTTAGCTAATAAAGACATCCTTACAGAGCCCATTATACAGAATTAATACACCCAACTATTTATAACACTAACAATAAAAATAGATACCAACTAGGAAACATAAGTATACCAGATATTAGACTGGATTCCAACCACTTGGTCCCTCAAGTGGGATAGGGTCTTCTCCCCCTAGGTCCCCTGGGGGTTCCACAGAACCCTCCCCAGTATATATTTGGGGTCTCTTCTCCTCTGACCCTGGACAGCAGATGGTGTGTGGGGCCTTCCCCCCTGCCCACTCCTCCTGCAGGACCCAGGTTCTCAGTAACTCACGGTTCTTCCTCTGGGGGCTCTCGATCTGGCCTCTGGGGCCCCACACCATCTCAGGCATCCTGGAGCCATTGGCCTCAAGTTGAGGGTCCTTCCCTCTGGGCCCTGGGCCCCACGTTAGACACCTAGGAAGCTCCTATGGGAGCTGAGCCTGCACTGGCCCCAGTTCCCCAGCCTCACACTGGGGGTCTTTCCCCTTTCCAGGCCCTGTTCTGGGCACCAGGGCTCTTTTAGTTTAATGCTGAGCTACACTGTGGGGCTCTGGTTATCTGGCATAGAGCTGAGGCTAACTAGAGCAGCCCCAAGCAGCTCCCATGACTGACTCTCCATGTGCCAACCTGCACACCATGTGGGGCCCAAGCAGCTTCAAGCTGTTCATGCGCTGATCCATGTACTGCCTCACCTAGCCGGTTGCTGGGTTTGCAGGTGCAAGTCACCTTGAGCACCTCCCAGAGCTTGAGCACTGTGTGCTGATCTGTGCACTGTCGAGGCCCAGGCAGGGTCCTGATGATGATCTTCCCTAAAGCTCCTCTCTCCAAACCATCCCTCACTGCATCTGCCCAGTGTGCTGAGCACACTGGGCTTTTATTTACACCAGAAGCCCCACCCCTGAAGTCTGCTGCACCTCCAAAGCTAGTCTTCAATCAGGTCCAGGGGCTCCTCGCTCCCCAACCTCTGAGCAGGGGTGGGGCAAGCTCCTCCCAGCTGTTGTCTGACTGGTGGAAATGTTTCACCAATCCAAAGTGTCCTTCTCCAAACCAGGCCTGCTGGGCAAAAACAGCGAGCCCACCATACAGGGATCTCAATTAATTGAATCTGCACTGACATGCTGGAATTCCCTCTGAGTACATAGCCCCCATGACCTTAAGTCTTCGAGTCAGCTACTCATAGGATTAAAAATAAGGTTGTGCTGAAATATTGCAACCAAATTCTTTCCCAATATACATATTGAGTAGCTTTTTCCACTCCTGTTGAAATAAAGGAATTATTCAAGAAGAATTATTCCCCACAATTTCTCATCTATGATGTGAACCATAGATGATACAATAATAGTTTGTCATCTGGATAATGACAAAGTTATCTTAATTCTGAGGGGCATGTCCTGGTGGGTCATGTAAAATATTCACAGACACATCATTGATTGTTTATTAAAAATAAGGTATCTGAAAAATGTTGATGGCCACAGCTACTCAAAATGATTAATTCATCATTTATTAAAAAATGAATAGGCAAAAATATCAAAAAGCTATTTATAAACATAACATGGTCAGTTTGTCAGGAATGTGCATGAGTGCAGCTGCCATAATGGTGACGAACAGTGCAGTTTGTATACGAGGCCACCATTATTAAGTAATCTCCTGTCATGACAGCAGCAACCAAAGCATTCCTCAAGTGTACATGGAGCAGGTCTGCTCTATATTTATCAGTAGGCCACCTCCATTAAAATGTTATTTTTGCCAGTTCCTAGAATTACATTTTTAGATGGGTTTCACCATACATGGGTTAAGCCATAAAACTCTAGTACAGCAATTCCCCATTAATGATTAACACTAATATATTAACAGTAAAGGAGTTTAGTGCTTGTTACTCCCCATGCAACACCCTGAAAATGCTCTCTGACTGTCAGTGCCTTTGGAGAGCAATTGTGATCTGAAGAAACGCTTCATTCTTGAAAGAAGTCTTTTTATTCACAGTGGAACACTCCTGAATTTTACAGATCATCAAGAAAAAAGTTTTTTGTTAATAGTTGGTGAAATAAGCCTAAGGAAAATGTGTACCTAATCCTATTAGCTGACTTAATATAGAATTATTAAAAGCCTAGATACACAGGATTTAACACAATCTTTCTAGCAGGGTGTGATGTAATCTATTTTTGTTCCTCAGCTAGCAGATGGCTTACCTTTAAGTAATTTCCAATATGTTAGGAGATCAAAAGCCATCCTCTCGCCACCGAGGCAGTAATCGTTCCTCTCTGCTGGGGGTTGCTTGGTACTGAGGTGGGGATATGCAAAGGCTGCTGGCATTTCCAAACATAGAAGGCCGACATTTCTTCAGACTTTGAAGTTAATAATCCTTCAGAAGTTGAAAAACTGAGAGATTTTCAAAACCCTTTTAATGTTCTATATGCCATGTGCTAAAGTAAATATCTGTAAGTAATCACTGAAGGCTAGTGCAAGGAAGTACTTTACAACACCAAGTGCTGAAGCCCAGTGCATCCTATTCCAGAGTGTGCAAAGCACACTGTGTTTTGCTGTGGTAATGGTATTCTTAGAAAGAGGGAAGCTCTACGTTGTATAATCCATTGTCAAGAATATTCTAATATGCCGAATGCACAGAGAAAGGCTTGACTGCAGCTGTATCAGAAATACTATAAACTAGCCCTACATGTGGCCTCAAAGTGGTTTGCTTTTATACTCTTTTCATTGTGGAGGATTTATTTGTGGTATATGACTTATATTAAGAATTCTGTTTGATCATTTCCTCTTTGCAGAGAGAATAATGTTTTGTTTTCCTACAGCCAGGAGGCTTGGGTCTAAAACACATTTAATGGGACTGTTTCAGACAATAAAGTGAATGCGATTAAGATTGTTAGTGACAGCCTCATTGATAGCACACTGCTAAGTCTCCAATGCAGACACATTAAATTAACTCATATCTGCACCCATGCCAGATTTAGATCATCATTTTGATACAGATCATTTTAATTTCCCTTACTGGATCATTTACTCTTCAACTTAGAGAAAGAACACCTAGGACTTGGAAGAAATGAAATACCACATGTTGAAGAACATTGTCTGATGTTGGCATTGCCCTTAAACCAGGGATTTTTCAGCTTTTTCATTGTGTGAACCACATCTCAATCAGGAGGTTGTCTCATCTTACCCATTTCTGATCATATCAAATGTTTGTAACACTACAGTTAATGCCTACCTGTACTATTAGGAAGTTAATTTAGTTGTGACTACTTTTTAATATGATTTAGCAGCAGGAAACGAGATTAAGCAGCACAATGTGACGAGGAAGATTTTTGTTACTTAAATCCATTGGGCCAGAAGCTCTTCCACCCTGAGAGAGTACCAGAAAAAAAAAACTGTTAATACAAAGATCGATAGGTTTTCCTGCTCCTTGCTTCTTTTTGGTGATTCATTCTGAAGGGTAAAAAGGTGATTGTTACAAAATTAGATGCATTAATGGATTTTCCAGGACTTGAGCAGGGTGGAATAGAATTACATTTAGGCATCCAAGCAAATTACACACCTAATAAGTAGAATATAATCTGGCCCATTATTCTCATTAAGAGTAAGTGTATTTGAAATTATGACAGTGCATACTAAGGTCTAAATTTATAGAATTCTATAAAATAATTTAAATTTTAAGAATATATTCAATCATCCAGCATTTGCTGCTAAAATTTTAAAGGAAGTCAAACCACTTAGTTGAAAGAAGCCACTGAATAAACACTAAGATTTATAGTTTGTTGAAAGAACAACTGGCTTTTGACACTTGTAGCCTCTTCTGCAGGTACAAAGAGAACAATTCCTGTTTAATCTGATCAGGCCCAGATGTACTTCGCAGATGGTGGTACAGACATCTTTCCTGTAGCTCTTACAACTTCATCCTGTATAACTGAACCAGTTTTAAATGGTTGGTTGTGGTATAGAGTTTTAAAAGTGCCACCTAATGTGCAGATCATCATAAATTCTTTAAGGTCTGAGAAATCTGACCTCTAAACTTCTGTCATATTCACAAACTGTCCTTTATTTCCCCTACTAGCCACTTGAATGTATCCACCAATCCTAGAGCCTCTGCAGTTGCATATACACCTCCTGCAGCATCAGCTTTATATAGACCCTCGTTCTTCCATTCTCAACTCCCCCGTTATTCTTCTGTGCACCTCTCTACAATGATTCCTGGACAACCTGCCTGCAGTTCCTGTCTCATTTCCCTAAATCTTTATACGCCCCTTCTTTACCACTATGAAGTGCAAGGCCAAGAAACATTCTCATTTAAGCCTTGGGATATATGTACCTTGCAAGGGATTAACATGAGGCCCACAAGGTCCCATCTGGCAGCCACTTCACCCATTGTTCTTGAGCCAGCTGGGGTCTCCAGACTCCCTCTCCTATCTCCAGCTAAAATCACTCAGTGAGCACATCCAGACAATCACAAATGTGTGGTCTGCATGCAGTTCACATGCAACAATTTGCTGTGCTGCAAACTTGCATTGTGGTGCCAAAATTTGATACCAGGAACTCCTGGTAGATCAATGTAAGCTGTTCACTTTCTTCATTTCATCACAACACTCTAAGACTTATTCTACCACAGATGTAGTAATTCTGTAAAACTAAGGGGCCATTTTAAAGTTGGTTTGTCAGAGAGCAGTGGGTATGTGTTTTAATGCTGTAATCTTTCCCACTATTACTAAGCAAGTAGCATGAATCCAAATAGGAAAAAGTGAATCCAGCTGCCCAAATTCACAGGACTGCTTATAAGTACATCTACTTTGAAGTAATGATATAACAATATCCAGTATTCAATCAAGATTTGAACAAAAAGAACAAAATCCTTTTTTGCCCAAATTGCAATAATCATCTTAATGTCTACATGTATAGTAGCCTGTGTTCTGGCCAGGCTGGTATGAGGCTCCATGCATAACTCACCAAACTCTAGCCCAGTAAAAACCAGGTAATTGCCTACAGCTCGTAAATATTTCAGAAGAATTAATTTGAAGAAGCACAGGGCAAAAATTCTTACACAGAATTATCACGGATTTGTAAGTCATTCTTTTTAAAAGTACCTCGGTCTTAGGTAGGGTTTTTCATCAACAGATTTCAAAGCCCTTTTGCACAAGAGGTCAGATTCATTATCTTCATTTTAAGAAAAGGATATAGAGGCATAGAGAGATAAGTGACTTGTCCAACATTACCTAGAAGGCTAATAGAAGAGTTCCTTTAAGCTCACATTGTTTACTGTGAGCTCTATTGAGAGATGTGGTATCAAAAACAAGTTCTATTAGTCAATAGTGTACTAAGGAAAAACAAAGTCATACATTCCACATTAGGAGGACCTCCTGATACAACTGGAAGATATCAAATGAGATTTCCGCTCATGCACTTGTCTTGCAAAAACGTCTTGGCACAGAAGAGTCCCTTTCAGGTATTGCAGCATGGGAAATCAAAAGTCTAACCACTGCAAGTTAGCAATAGGAATCCAAAAAGAGATATGATTCATGTAGCTACTAACAGATAAAGGAAAATTCTCTCCAATCTGTACTTGGATTTCTTTTGCGTTTCCTATTCTCTTTCCATCTGTGCACTTCATTGAATGCAAAATCAAAGGTCTGTGCCCAGTGGAAATAAAAGGACTGAGTCCGTCATAGATGGTCACAGTAGCAAACAAAGAATATCAAGTACTCACCTCAGTTAAGAAAGAGCTTGTCCTCAAGTTCCAAACAAAATAACTAAATATGTAGTAGTGTTCAAGTCTTGTCTGAACACAAACTTGTAACATTCAGACATCCTAGTGATGATTCATATACATGCTTTATGGAATTTAAACCCAGGAGCACCTCCAGCTTCAAAAAGGCTGTCATATGAGCTAGAGCTAAAGGAGAAACTCTTCTTTCCTTATGGTACATTATGCACAGATATTTTGAAATATATTCCAGTACAAGCCAATGGTGCACTTATACACAAACCATCCCATCCCAAGGCTTCAGAGCTTGAAGACTTGTCAAAATGAATATGAGATGAATACTGTGTGCCTGTATACATAGAAAAAAACAGCACAGCAGTGACTGCACAGCACTTTCTGTATTCCTACTGTGTACCAGGCAAAGATTTTTCAGTTCATACATCATTCACAACTTGCTACAGGGATTCCACAAAGCCAGAACATACCCTTTACACAAAGGAAAGGGGAAAAAAACAGAAAAGAATAGATTCAGAAAAGGAAAGATTCCTAAAGTGTGTCTGCTGGATGAGCAGCCAGTGTCAGGGGCACTAACAATGCATAGGGTCTACCAAGAAGCAAAATAAATAAGTAAACGGGAGGTCACACACTGTCAAGTCACTCTGAAATGTCCAGCACATTTCAGTCTAAATTGCTGTGGGAATGCCACTCCTCCACTAGTCACTTGAGCAATAAGATGAAGAATCAAAGGAGGCAGCGACAACAGAAGCTTATCATTTGCCTCTCACAAACCCAGAAAATATCTGTAGGGATATCTGCAATATTTGGCACAGAAAGCACTGGTGAATGATGGAAGGGTAGGTAGATGCCTAGGGACATAGGAGGTGAAATGCTACAAAGTTAGCTGATGTAAACATGAGAACTTGTCATCTTGGCTGTGGACTGAATCCATTGATGGCACAAGGGGCATCCAAAGCTAAAAGCTTACAGCTTCCTAACAGGGCTTCTAATAGATGGATATCATCTGTGGATCATGCACTGAAATAGGCCTCACTTACCAATAAGTATCACAAAGAGAACCTTAGAGCTAGTAAAATTAGGGCAACCTAAACTGAGAAAATGCTGCCTAGTATGGAGCCAGTATTTGCACGTGTACAATGCAGCACTAAGATGACTATACCATTTTGGGGAGCCACCTTCAAATGCACTAATAGGCTGTGCCTCTCAGCAGAGACAATTAGTACATATACTGCATTATTATTATTATTAGTGCATATACTGCATTGCACTAAGTCAGCTACACTCCCTCTGGTTTGGGAGATTATGTGCCTGAAGCTGACCTAGAACCATTTTCTTACAGTGCTGCCTGGCACTATAGAATCATAGGAAAGGAGGGCTAGAAAGGATCTCAGGAGGTCATACAGTGAGAGGATACATGCTTTCCCCAAACAGAAACTTTAACAAAAGGGCAAAATCCAATTTTTAAAATTCTCCTAAGATGCCAGAGCAACTTTTTTCAAAACTATCCATTCAAATCAAAATGTTAAGAGTTTGAACTTAGGGAATTAACTCCAGCTCCAGTTGAAAACAACTCAGGAAGCACATGAGCACTAGCAGCTAATCAGTTGCATGGAAGGAACAAGAAGGAGTAGGCACTTCTGACATTTATGATCTTCTGAGCTCAGATGTTGTTTGGAGATAAGGAACAGGAGAAATAGGGGCCTTATGCACAAATGTCCAGGGGCATGTGCAGACAAAATGGGATTCCTAAATTGAAGTGATGGGTTTTAAAAATACTGCTTCAATTTAGGGTGAAGTTAACACCCATGCCATGTACACCTGTGTCTTACCTGCCTCTCCAGTGGCAGGGAGGGGAGGGAGCGCTGCCAGTGGGTGGAGTGGTTCCTGAGCTGCGAGGTGGGGAGAGGGGGCTGGTGCTTCCCTCCATGGCAGCAGCATCCCCACCCCACCAACCATGTGGCACCTGCCCACAGGCACCCAGTTCAGGCAATCCTGGGGGGGCACTGCAGCCATGGCGGGAAGGACCAAGTCCCACCAGAGTTCGCCGCTTTTTTTTTTAATTCGGTGGAGCCTGCCTTCCTGGTCTGCTGCCAGGTTGCCTGCACAGCCCCTGAGCCGCATGGAGCCTGGTGCTTCGTTTCATGATGCTAGGGCGGCAAACTAAAACTCCTCAGAGCTGTTTTAGTTTTCTGCGCCCCAAAGTCATTTAAGGCGCGTTATACTGCTGAATATGATACAGCGACTGGAATCAATGTGCAATACACCGCCAACAAGTGCAAACACCATTAAAGTGGTGCAAAAGCATTTAATACACTTTAAAATGTCGTGCATACATGCCCCTTGTTTCATTTACGCATGTCCCAGTCTAGCAAGTAGGAGTCTACAGGAAAATGAGGTGCAGAAGAAAATAACTATTTCCCTACACCTACCTGAAATATAGATCCTGATGAGAAATGATGTTGCCGTTCATATAACAGAACTCTGAAGCTCATTCCCACTGCTGTGTTCATTTTTGTACCATCTTTCATGAGATTCTAAATCCATAGTTTAAAATTATGCACAGATGGCCACTCAGTTATGCACAGATGAAAACTCTGGAAGGGCAATGTATGACTTTTACATCGCCAAGAATACTATGTAGCAGCCAGTGGTCAAATAGTACCGTCGGATTTTGCACGATCCCCAGCACAGTAGGAAATGCTACTACATATTGCCAAGCCCAGTCCAGATGTGATCAGGAAATGTACAGCAGTGCGCATTAAATAAATTGAAAAGGACTAGAAAGCAATCTGCCATGGGTACAGTTGCAACACCTGTCTAACCTCCTAGCCTTTCAGTTGATTGAACCTAATAGAGGTGCCAGCTTAATGTTTTCATTAAAAAAATATTGGTCACATATCTATGATGCTCTACACACTGTGAATACACATCATAGTGAAGAGCAAAGTATTAATGCTGTTCGTGATGTTAATGGTCTTATGTACTAGGGACTCAAAATGCAAAGTTAGGATATTAATTTAGATCTAAATCTAGAACTAAAAACTCATTGGCCCTAGAATTGGGGCTTAGTCAAGTCTCCTTGACTATGACTCTATGATTCCGCCATCCTGCGTAATCCTTTAAGTCTGTTCAGGATACATACAAGGTGACTGCAAAAAAGTCATTCTCACTTTGCGTAGGTGTAAATGACAGCATAAGATACAAAATGGTGTAAATGAATACCTATGACTATAAGAGTCCAAGTTCTGAGCCAGAGCTGTATTTCCCAGAAGTTTGTGGGTGTCCAGATTTAGGTTTGACCTATTTTGCTGAATACATTGTAGTATAACTGATTAAACATTTGTGGGGGCACACAAAGACAGTTTGTGACCCCAGATGTGTGTTATGTTTAACATTCACTATACAACAGTTGGAGAAAATTATGTTGGCAGCTTTCAGAGTCCATTCTGTACTTGTAGCACTGAAAGCAACTTGATTTGCACTGTGTACTGTGTAACCTTATGAAACTCTCTAACTGTAAGCAAAACAGAAGGAAACTGCCTTTGGAGACTTCCATAATGAGAAGCAGGAAGCATAGCTGTCAGGACTAGACAGTCTGCAGCAAGGGAAAAACAATAGAGAACCTTGTATAAACATAAACACCATTATCAGATATGCTGCAAAGTCTTTACAATACATCTGAGGGGGAAAAAGGAGTCTGGCTGTGGCAAAACATGCAGTAGTTGATGTTTTCATTCAGATATGCAGACTGATTTAGGGTCCATTCCTGCTCCCATTGAAATCAAAGGGAATTTAGCCACTGAGTCAAATGGGAATGGTACCTGCTTAGTGATATAATGCAGACATTATAGACTAGTGATGGAAAGAAGACAACTTTTATGTCTGCTTCCAGCATGTTAATTCATTTGAGTGTGCACTATGTGTCACAATCAAAACAGATAAATGCTGAGTACTTTAATGAAAAGCTTTCTTGGACAACGATGCAATGAGTTTAAATGTGTAATAAAGTATGAAATATTAAGGGAGGAATCATGGCATTCAAAAGTTGCTTTAGCATCTCTAAACACATATGCAACAGTAAATATTTATCTAGTGTACAGACTGAATCTTTCAAGGATGCTAAAACCACCTCCCAGAATACATCAGATTCTAATTTAAAGCCAAATTATGACCACAGGTTCCCTCAAAAACAGAAAATACATGGAGCCCTTTCACCCTGTCTCTGGACTGCAGCATAGAAGGAAACCAGTTTGACCGCATGTCCTATAGGATGGAATAAGGCTGGCAGGCTAGTATTGCTCAAAGCACATACCCAGCCAGGTTCCTCAAGTCCTCCAGAGCACCACTGGACAAACGAAGAGACAGCAGTTGCATATTAGATATAGGTTAAAGCCTATGTTCTAAGCTATCCAGTGGCCTTTTGACTACCACCAAAGTTAGAACAGTCTCAGAACCGGCCTTTGTACACACAACCAAATTGACTTTTAAAGTGGCTAAATTGCCTGTTTGCACCACTTTAATGATGTTGCTATTTACAAGCTTAGTGACGTATTCTGCTTCAAATTACTTTGTTATATAGAAAACTAAAACCCATCCAAGGTATTTTAGTTTCACTGGTGACATGCAGGGAATGCACATGGATGTACATGCACCCCCTGAGATTGGTGATTCACCCCATGAGGGAACTGCTGATGATGCTGCCAGCGGTGCCTGCAGGAGTTGCTGCTCACCCTTCCCTCCCCCTCCTGCCAACTGCTGACACCTCTGGCAGTGTCTGCAGGCAGTCGCCAGTTACCACTGGCCACTGCTGATGTTGCCAGCGGCATTTGTAGGTGGTTGCCAGCCTCCAGTTGGCGCTCACCACCACTCCCCCACCTCCAACACTGCAGTGGCTGCCTCCAGGAGCACCCCGCTCATTGCTGCCATGACCCTGCCACCACTGCTGCCACTGCCTGTGGGTGTTCACTGTGCTCCCCACCCCCGGCCTCCAGGAGCATGCATTGTTCATATTTAGTTTTCTATGTAACAAAGTGCAATGGTGCACAAGATGCTGGAAGCCACTGTGCTTGCAGAAGATCAGGCTTGGTGGGCTTCCAGTGCCCCGTGCACCATCTTCACCACCTTCTCCCACCCCCAGCACACCCACCACCCTCCTGCCACCTTGCCTCTTTACCCCAGGGGCAAGTCAGCCATTCCCAGGTGTACTAATGGTCCCGGGTGGCAGGAAGGTGGAAGGAATAGTGCACAGGGGCTAGAGCTTACCTGCCTCTCATATGCCAGCAGGCTGAGCAGTCCCTGAGCTGTGTGGGACCCTGGCATCCACCCACTGGCACCTGGCCTGGGCAGTCCCAGGTTGCTGCTACTGCAGAGGGAAGCCTTGTGCAGCTCAGGCAGGCAAGCTCTGGGAGAGAGAGAAAAAGAAGATCAGTTTCCTCACTACTTTTTTTTTCATTTTCTTCAGTTGAGCCTGCCTGCACAAGCTGCCCCCAGGTCACAGCTCCTGAGGTTCGCAGGGCCTGGTGCTTCCCTCCACAGTTGCAGTACCCTCTGGGACCACCTGGGACCAGTGAGCAGGTGCCGCCTGTGAGGCACCACCACCACCACAGAGGGAAGCACTGGGGTCCCCCGCAGCTCAGGGACCACTCAGCCCACTGGCAGCTTGCCCTCCCTTCTACCCTGCTGCTGGAGAGGCAGGTAGGCTCTAAGGATTGAGCCCTTTAACTCTTGTGTACATGTGACAGAGGTTTAGTTTGGTTTAGTTCTCCCTAAATTGAAACCCACCATTTCAATTTAGGGAGAACTAAACAACTAAACCACCGTTGCCTGTACAACACCCAACAGCTCTAACCTGTGCTAATTTATAACTGTCCTATGGGGGCTCTGACCTCAGCAAGAATCACTGGACTGCAGTTGTATCTAACAATGTGCCTTTCCATCCTCAGTACAAGGATGGGGCAGTTTCCTGGTGTCAGTGGCTTCATAATGCCATGTTAAATTCCATTATTCTGTTTAACAAAATGTTTTTCTCTCTCCTTTTCCTGTGACAAAGTCCTACAGTCTGTATGAAAAGCAGAGGCTAAATGTGTCTCATGAGTAATATAGTGACACAGAAAGTCTCTGTCCGTAAGTTCTTTGCTCTTTGTTCTTAACTGCTCTTGTGTTAAGAGCAGTTATAGCACCAAACCAGTGGCCCTGAACATCTTTTACTTGTTGAAACCAAGTGCAGATGTGTATTAGCATGAATACAGGAAAGTGCAAGAGCAACATTTGTTAGGGTCAGATCCTCAGTTCCTACTCTGCCCCTTCCTATGCCAGATCAGAGCAAAATAAATTTCTTTCTTCTATGTTAAGAAACCCCATGCTGCTCTCTGGTCTTCCATAGCTCAAAGCAGTAGTGGAACTTGGAAGGGGGGTGAGGCAAGAGGCATATGAGCCCCAGGTACTGACTGAGAGGGGGTGCCAGATTGGTGCTACCTGTCTCCGCCATTCTTTGTCATGGCACACTATCCTGTATCACCTGGCCATGGAAGCCAGGAGTGGGGACAACTGGGGCAGGTAAAACCACTCTCCTTCCCCTCCACTCTCATCCCAGCACTCAGCATGCCCCCTAGACAACAGGCAGAGGGGAATTTTTCCCAGGACATGAAACTCATTAGTTATACCTCTGGCTTCAAGTGGGCAGGATCTATACATCTGGAGGCATATCCAGTTCTTGACTCTCCTGTACATATGCTGAGGCTGGGCAAACCTTCTAGAGTGGCATATGCACTTCTCTCTGGTATGAAACAAAACATGGTATAGCTCTGACATTTTGCAGAGGCTGGCTCTGTACCTCTTACTTTGCACGTGGCTACCTGCAGATTTATAGGGAGACTAGTAACTTGCCCTAGTGACTGTAGACTATTTTAGACCTAGTGGGAGAATGTTATTGATTGGATACCCTGAACATGTCACTGATCTGCTATCACTCGATACTTTGCAGCTCTTTTATTTCTGCATTTGAAATTATGTGTTCCTACAACATCAATAAAGCTCAAGAAAAATTAAATCAACTCTGGAGGTTTAAAACAGATTTCTCTGCTGCCAAAGCCAGAAGCTACATCATTTTTTGGCTACTAGGAACTGTCTCTTCGGTTTCAAATAACTTTCATAGGAGCCATTTATACCCAATAACAAGTTATAGTGTTACAGAAAGATATGTTCACTGCATGCTTAGTACTAGTTGGAACTCATTTTCATGGTACAAAAGATACCGTGCCTTCTATCCCAAATGATGTGTGTCCATCCACACTTTCATTTCCACTATTAAAATAATAGTAGAAATGCCAGATCTGTAAGATTAAAAAACATAGGAACTGTATATTAATTTATAGCCAAATTCTGCTTCACCTTGTGTAATATGCCTCTGTTTCACGTCTTTACAGAGCTAGGCAGAGATACCCTAGCTAGTTCTGTGACTGCAAGATCCAGAACCAGGAGCAATATAAATGTTTTCATATGGTGCTACATCTAAGCTAACTATTTCATCAGAGAGATGGAGCTAATTATCTCAGGCATAGTATCATGCTAATGTAGCTATACTGTTTCCAGCACAGAACATGAGAATCTCTGCATGGTTATGCCTTGTCCTGTGTACAGATTCAATTTCTTTTCTTGCAACTCTTAGCTTGCAGAATGATCAGTTAAGTCAGTTCAGATATATCACATTTTTGCCATGCAAATAATATTTTTAGCTGTTTTTAAAGTAGTGAAGCTGATAAAAATGATCTCAAGGAGTATGGGTAACTGTGCTGTAAGTGAGCATAATTTAAATGCCCTCTGTTTTGTGTTGTTGGTTGTAGCCATGTTGGTCTAAGGATATAGGCAGACAAGGTTCTTTGGGTAGATGTGATATATTTTATTTGGTCTAATTAATTGGTCTGATAAAACATAAAAGAACGTTGTCTGCCTCTGTTGTAGTAAAATATGGCTTTTTACATACATGGAACAAAACTGATACCTTACAGCTTACACATGTTGCAGAAGGATTTATTACAAGATCATTATATGGAACCTTTTCTGATTTGTAAGTTGTTCATTCCCTTATGCTCTTGGAAACTAATGTTTTAATACATAGTTCCATGCTGTGGCTCAATGTGCTTGTTATAATAAAGTAGGATATGTTAACTTCTGTTCTAAACTCAATCTTTTTTGTTTATTAAAATCCTATACCATAGAGAACTAAGGTACTCATTATCTATGCTCATGTCATATGTTCCTTACTTACAGAAGCACTGCTTACTGGTTGGCACCAACATGACCCAGCAGCCACCAATACCTGGGAGATGTAGTGCATGGGACAATATAGAAGCCATTGTTCTCCATAACCTAGCACTGCCCCATTTCTTGAGGCTTCCTGTTACATTACTATTCTGTATTGCAAACCAAATGTAAAGCAGGCTCTAGTCCATATGTTCTTTCCCCCTCAGTAGGTTGAGGTATGGGCACAAGCAGTATGAGCAGCTGAAGTTAATGCAACAGATACAGAATTACAATAATTCACTTGAACAGCCAAATATAGCAGATACATGTTGAACAGCACAAGTTCCATAACTGAAAATGAGCCAATGTTATGAATTCTCTTCTTTTTTGTAACACTAAATGTTAAAAAGAGGTTCAGAGAGATGGAGGTCAAAAGCTCAGGGACAGCTTAGGGAGGGGAATTTGGTATCCATGTAGGGAGAGAAGAAAAGGGACTGTGGCTAGAGCACGAAGGGGAAGGATTCTGTGGAGTCAGTGTTCCAACTAACATAATTGGCTATGCTAACCCTGTTTTTAATAATGAGAACTGGCATTGTCTGCCTGCCTACTACTGTTATGTTCCTAGACTTTGTTTCTTAAGGGCTCAGATTTTTTTCTGTGCTGGGGTCTTTTCAATTTTCTCCAGATATCCAGAAAATATAGCTATGAAAAGTAAGTGACTTCAGAGTTCAAGTGTGCCCCATTTTGTCAATAACACAGAGCTAGCACAGCAGTTGCATTTCCTTCACCATTCATTCTAGATGTTTGCTGCAGAATCACACCACTTGCAATTTGATACAGGAGAATCCAGTTGTCAAAGAACCTTAAAGAGTTAAAGCAACAGGTGCAATATAAAAGATGACAAATCTTCCCCGTTTTTGTCTCTGAGAAAAAAAGCAGCATAATGAAGATAAATAGGAATTTCACAGACAGGTAATCTCATGATAACAGATCCCTGTTATTTAATACAACCAAAGCTATTTCAAACAGTGTTAGGACTTGTCTGTGCCCACTGGTATCAAGTTCTGCTAATCAGTGATCTGTAAATGTGCACAGTTCATTAGGGCTCTGAGAACAGCTGTCAGTGTCCGCCTGGGATCAGATTACAGGATATCATTAACTGAGATTCCACATCCACTCAGAGGCTTTTGTTACAACTAAGTCATAATTTTTTTCCAGCTCTCCTGAAATCAGGACAACCAAAGACTAAAGGTTTTGTTTTGCTTGCTTCTGTTCAATATCATCTTAATGTGCACTCAAAGAGAAAGCTGTAAATATAACATTCAATTTAAATGGTGCTATAAAACACAAAGTAGTTTCACGGCTCTTACACGTACCTCAGTTTAAAGCTTTGCAATGGAATTGTTTTAGTGGCACGACTTAAATGCACTTTAATTTCTTACAGCCTGTAAAATACATAGAAATCTGTATAAGAAAACCACAGTATAAATTTCATATGGAGCTTTTCAGTTTGCTTCTGTGACATTGTGCTTATGTGATGAAGTAATAAATTGGCTTGGTCATTACAGTATCCTGAAGGCACAGTTTCTGAAGTATAGTGCTTTACAACTGAATATATTCAATCAAGCAAACTGTACTCATGGATTTAGTTAGTTAGTGTAATTGTTTCTTCCTTCAATTCCTTTCAGTACCATAAATGGTACAAATAAAGGAAGAAAAAAATGACGTTATATTTTCTATTATTTATGACACATTTCTGTTTTCTCTCTCTCTGTTTCACTAGATCTGAGAGATAGGCCTGATCAAATAAAAAATGATTCACAAATAACCTACCTGGTGGTGGGTGCATCTACACATGTGCTTTATTGCAGAGTAGACTAGCTCTGCAGCAAAGTGTCACAGTCTACACATGCACCAGTATTAGGGCACAGTAAACTAATTAATTCTGCTGTAGGTGCAGTAATTAAGTGTGATTAAAGGTACGGTGTAGCCGGTGGCTGTGGGCATACATTTTGCCAGATCAGTAGGGCTGTATGGAGCTTCAGTAGCTGATTCAATTTGAAGGAGATTTGGCCAAATCTCTGAATCCGAATCAAATCAGGAGATCCATTGAAAGGTCTGACTTGAATTGGAAGACTCTGAATCGATTCAGAGAAATTCAGAGATTCAAAAGGCTTGCAGCAAGGACTCATGCCTGCATGAGGGGTTACCATCCCTTCTGTTTTCATCCCGCTCTGCCTTAACACACACAAGTGATATGAGTTCTGCTTTCAACAGTTTGAGATGCGCTTTCACAGAAACCCTTGCACCTATCTCCTTGAAACTTGGTAGGTAGGTTTCATGCCCTCAGATGTGGCTACCATTCCTGCTGTTTTCATCTGAATCTGCCAAAAAATTTCAAATTTATAACTATTTTAGTGATTTCCCATTATGGTCAGTCTATGGCTGAATCTCTGAATTGGCACTGAATCTCCAAATCTGAATCAGCTGAATTGAATCAGGACACTAATTCAAATCACCAAATCAAATCAGCTGAATCTGAATCCAAAGTGAATACTTGCTACTTTGCACAGGCCTACTGGTCAGCCCAGACAACACAGGGCCAGACTCCTGCCTGCTGCCTACCCACACAGCTCTGCAGTTTCAGCACTCTTGCCCCTCTGCCACCTGACGACACCACCTGAAACCCACAGCTGAGCCTCTGAGCCTGCTGTTAGCCTGGGCCTGCTCTACCCCAGCTTGAAGTTCTGCTGTCCCAGGTGTATACTGGAGCAAACTTTTCTGAAGCTCATTACATCACCTTAATTTCATATGTAGTTGCATCCAATCTGTAGAAATAAGAAACATACAGTCAGCTATTTACTTAATGTTATTCGACAAAGTCAGTCAAATAATAAGAAAAAAATTATTCAGGAAACATTTACTCAAAGTGAAACACACCAAATTGTTATTTGTAGTAAATAATTTTTCCAGTTCTAAAGACAGACTCTGGCTAAGTACAGACATTCACAGAGGTTAGAGGGAAGTTAGATCAGGTTCAAAATAGCCATCTGAATTAATTTAGCTCATCCCTGGTACCGACCTTGCACTCAGATTTGGTATCAGTGGTCAGGAATCAAGTCTAAACCCATAACAGTATAGAAGTTCCATGCATACAGACTGGTCTAAAATGGCCAAACCCAGTCTAAGATAAATCTGGATCTACGTAGTATCAGAGCTATCTGATGTAGGTTAGACCAGTGCATGGAGCTTCTGTACACTTACATGTGCAACCCCAGGGCTGGTAAAGCTCAGCTGCTGGCCCCAGCTCCAGGGCTGTACTTTCCCTATCCATGCTTACCTGGCACCAAGCTATTTTTAGCAGATCATACCTGCCTACATAGCTCCCACAGATCATGCCTGCCCCCAGCATTGCTCCTGTGGATCCCACAGATCATCAATCTCTTCCCAGCCTGCCTGCCCCCCATTACCTCCACCCCCCAGGTAGCACCTCACATCCTGACTTACCTTAAATTGGGTTGCTATCTGTAATACAATCTAACCTTCTCCTAAGATCCCTGGAGTACTTAGCCAGAGTAGAACAGTCCAACACAGTGGTTCCTAGCCTCAGGGCATGACCCAAATAAAGGTCATGGGAGCAATGCCAATGACACTGTCCACAAAGGGGTATGCCAAAATGCTCAAAGGGAGGTAATCCCAGCAAGGGTCAAAGGGAGCAGGAGGGCGCGTAAACCCCTATGGCTCACTAGGAGCATCCGGGAATATCTCCTTGCTAAGAGG
>JAGPOW010000261.1:222737401-222776540 GCA_030014935.1 Caiman crocodilus | reverse complement strand
ATCTGACCCCGGTGCTCTTTCCTGCCAAGGCGGGGGGTCGGACTAGATGACCTGCCCAGGTCCCTTCCGACTCTAGATACTATGATACTATGATACAAAAGGATGAGCCACACTGCATGCCAGGAGCTCCCCCGGCCCCAGGCCACTGCCACCGCACTACACTCCCAGCAGTGGGTCACAGTGGGAACCACTGGTCAAACAGATATAGTGCAGTCTATGACATGTCATGGTACAAAGACTGGCTACAATATTAAGTTGGACTGCTTTGGCTGAAATGCAAATAGAGATAACTACCACAACTGGTATTAATAAAGGGCCTTATCATTCAGACCTTACTTATATGAGTAATCCCAATTAAAATGAATGGGGCTACAGATAAGCTCCTTCTATGAGACCAGATCCCTCATGCAGACTTTCAGATATAACCAAATACTTAAGCAACTGTAGATAACTCTGTATAATACAGGCCCCAGCAATCTGTATGTTTCCAAAACCTAAGGGTTCTTGTTGTTTTTCTAAAGATCTTCCAGCCCCACATCCAATAGCCAGTGTACTATTGGCTGTAGGCACTTGTTCCCATATAAACACAGCTGCAGATCCAGACACCATGCACCCAAAGTTTTTGTGGCTAGAATTGTCAAGCAACAGCATCTAAACCAAGCCATAGATCTGTACATAAATGTTGGAATTAATGGCTCAGCCCACCGCACATCGAAGTCAATTGAAAACTTGCAATTGGAATTGCATCAGGCTTTTAAAATTAATTTAGCATTATGAAATCAGAAAATAAGGCTGGAAGTGCCCTCAGGAGGTCATCTAATCCAACCCTTTGCTCAAGGTAGAATCACCCTTGTCTAAACCATTCAATATAAGTGTTGTCTAATCTGCCCTTAGAGCCTGTCTAAGATGCAGATTCCACAACCCCCCTTGGTAGTTTCTTCAAATGCTTAACCACCTTCATAGTTAGAAAGTTTCTCCTAATATCTAACCTACATTTCCCATGTTGTAAGACCTTCACTTCTTGTCCTGTCCCCAGGAACCACAGAGAAGAATTTATCACCAACCTCTTTATAATCATACTTCTCATATTTGAATTGTTATCAAATCCCCCTCCAGTCTTTTCTTTTCCAATTTAAATAATCCCAGGTATTCTATACTTTTCTCATAAACCAAATTTATTTGGTGTACTCTTTCCAATTTGCCTATATCTTTCTTGAATAGAGGTTCCCAAAACTGGACACAGTATTCCAGGTAAGGCTGCACCAGCACTGAATAGAGTGAAATAATCACTTTCCTTTACTTGCAGATGACAATCTGCTTAAAATGGGTCAGTATGCTGTTGGACATTTTTGCAACTGGAGCACACCATTGACTTATATTTAGCTTGTGGTGCATTGTAGCCCTAAGCTCCTTTTCTGCAACACTGCAGACTATCCATTTCCAAAACTGAAGGCCCCTCTTTTCTTTTTTCAAAGATGGGCACCATATTTACCCTTTTCTAATTGTCCAGGACATCATATGACCTGCATAGGTGCATCTACAGGTCGTCATATGGCAGCACTGCTATGGTGGTGTGGGTGGTTACTGTGCTGTGTGCACAGTGCACAGTTAAGTTTCACCATTACAGTGTTGTAGTGACACACTATACCTGGGGAGCATGCTGCTACAGTGATATAGCTGGTGATCATGTGTTGACAGTGAGATAGTGCATTGCTACATGTCCATAGGGCTATGTGTAGATGCACCCCAGGAGTTCTCAAAAGAATATCTGATAGCTCTTTTGCAATATGGAGTTTCAGTGCATCTTTACAGAATCCAATTACATTTCAAGATTTAGACTGCATCCTGTTTCTTCTGAACAGTAGACTTTCCTATATAGATGGATTTAAATGCCAATCTGACATCCAAGTCAGAACATCCTTACTTTAATATTTAGCTTTCCATAAGCTGATTCCAGCAGTTGTAATGCTTCTGATTTGGCATGCATACTAAATAATGAAAGCTAAAGGAATTAAACACAATTGTCTTCAACCTATGGCTGTCAGAACAGTTTCACTTTTAGATACAAAATCACACCACAGATTGTTCTCCAAATAAGCGAGGGGTTGTGTATTTGCTTGAGTGAAAGAAAAGCAAATTAAATGTCAGATTTTAAACAATATCAGATGATTCTTTATCACTTTTCATCAAAAAATGTCAGTAATATTAAAACTATGGAGGCACCAGACACTCTATTCAACTAAAACTGTGCAGCAAGGAAATCTGCAGAAATTGGCACAATGCTTCATAGTTCCCTGGCAGAGAAACAGAAAAGCTCAATTTAATGTTCATTCTAGGGTTCCATTGTGGGATGGTTCATTGAAGTCACATAACATAAACTTCCTTCAGGGCTATAGACTCTATTCCCTTTCTTCAGGTTGATAGATAGACTGCACCCCTTACTCCCCCCCACACACTGTGTACATCCTCAAAGAGTGCCTCTGAGAGGCACTTCCTATAGCAATTCCCTTGGGCCTACAGATTGCAGCACACATCAGAAGGTGCTTCAGGCTGTGCTATGGACTTTTTCTTGGGATAATGCTGTTTGTTTAAGGAAGAAAACAGAGGGTTGATTCAAGAATGAGCAGGGACAAGGTAAGATGGCCTGAGGAGCCATTGATAAAGGACTTCCCCAGCTCTATCTGTGAACATGCTTGCCTTGTGTAAATTTCACTTAACTCCATAATTACATTTTAACACAAAATTTGCATCTATATGGTACAATTCACAAGCTGCCAATCCATGAGTTCAATATAAAATGAAAAGAAAATTTGTTGGAAACCAATTCATCATTGAAGAATTATATTATAATGCTGATAAATTATATTGTTATAAAACAAACAAAGCAACAACACTGGTGGGAAAATTAGTTTAGCTCCATTGGCTTGCAGATACCACTGAGTCAGGAGATTGTGGCTCAGGTTCTAATGAATTTCTGTAAATGTTGTCACAACAATAAGAAGCAGCTTCTAGGGCAGGGATAGGCAACCCCCATTCTGGCATGTGCCAGTGTGTAGCACACAAAGGCATGCTTCACAGAGGACATTGGGGAGCTGCAATGGGCACCATTTTTGTTGTGGCCGTGCAGCCCCAGCCCCTTCCTCGCTGTTTGCCTGACGGCAGATGTGTGTCCACTGCTGGCAGTGAACAGGCTGGGGCTCCATGGACCCCACTGCAGCTGCTTGCAGCCTCCCTGCCACCTGCTGTGAGCAGTCCAGGCTCTATGGTGGGCATCACAGGTCTGCCCAGAGCCTGGGCCACCAGTGGCAGGCAGTCAGGAGGATGCAAGCAGCTGCACTGGGGTCCACAGAGCCCTGGCCCAGCTCATTGCTGGTGCACATTGCAGGTGCACTCACACCTCAGGATGGATGATGGGGAAGGGGCCAGGGCTGTGTTGCCACAAGGAGTGGGCTCTTCCTGGCTCCCTTGCCATCTACCTTGCCACTCACGGTGCCATAAGAAGGTAGGGAGGGGAGAAGGGGCAAGCGAAGCAACCACCCCATGCACCAAAGCAAAGGGGCTCCAACTGGCACTGCCCAGCTGGGGCGGGGTGTGGGACAGAGCTGTGAGCAGCTCATTTGGAGGGGGGCACAGGGAAGGCTCACTCACACTGCTGCATGAACTCCTGGGCAAGCATGGTGGGACTTGTGCCCCCTGGATCTGTGCATGGGATGAGAGTAGGCTGCCGCTGCAGGCTTTGCCCCAGGCACCAAACTTAGTTGTTACAGCCCTGACCATGCCAACATCTTACAGGTTGAGGTTGCAGATATTTTTGGCATGCTGCACAAAAATATTGTGGCCCCCTGTTCTAAGTCATGATGGGTATTGCAAAGTTTCCATGCAAAGCTTTGAATTACCCAGAGCTTCTATCCCAGTTCAACACAATTAAAGGAAGCACTCAGGACCGTAACATCAGGGATGTTACAGGGAGACTTGGTATATTTGCAGAGCACTGTGGAAGTATTGGCACAGCTGTATGGCTGCAAAAACCCAGGAAGTCTATAGTGCTCTACATGTGCTCTACAAAACAAGGCACCACTTTAATTATAACGTGAAAAATGTCTCAGAGTTTCCCAATAGGCTATTCTCCTCACTTGGATGTTATATCATTCATGAATAACATTTGAATGTTAACTTATAATAAAGAGAATGCCAGCTTTTGTCTAATGATGGGTGGCACATTATTGAAATTTACTGCAAAGCAAAGGATTGGCTGTAGAATTGGGTGAATGATAAAAAAAGGTGAATATTTTAATAGCTTTTATAAAATTCTTATATATTTGGGAATAATCATCCATAAATATATGATGGATAAAGAAAATGTGCTTTAAAAGGTAGTCTCACTGACATATCATCATCACATCATCATTGTTATTATTAGTCAATCAATGATTTTTGCACCAGTGCTTTTTGACAAAGGACTCATCGCTTAGGCCTACTAAAATTCCGGGACCTCTGTTCTCCAAATGGTTGCTGTGGTAGGATTAATGTTGGAATCTGCTGGCAGGACAAATCACAGAAATGTGCTTAATGTATTTTTCAAAAGCTTTCATTTTAATATAGAAATCTATCTATCTGACATAGCATAGTTAGTAAGTGGTAATTAAAGGTAATCATTCAACTAATTTAGAGTAATTTTTTCATATTTTACCCAACTGAATAATAAGGCTGTTGTAAAAGAGAGTGCTGCTACTGCCCAGCTTTCTTTTGATAAAGCAAAAAGAAAAGACTTAACAAAATATTGTGATGAAAACAAAGTTACAGCTTAGTGCCTTGTCTAGCAGCTCTTCTTGCAGCTGTGGCCTTAATTACAGGAATTCTCCACACACTTAACGCCAACTCTAATTTACAGGAGGGAGGTTTACCATGGGCATCTGGAAATATGTGATTTTTCTGTCATCATACTGATTTATATGACTGTAATTATGAGTATCACGGTCCTTGGGGAAAAGACTACATCTTCAGTTACCTGCTTGAACTTGCTGTTTTGTGCAGACTCCTGTAGGCCTCTCTCCTAAACAGCACATCTGCAGGTTAGCTCCACCCTATTCTCCTATATGATTCTTCCTGGTTGTGTAGGATTCAAAATTCAAAGGGTGACATGCCAGCAGGCATTCTTGCCCTTGAACATGGGCAACAAAAAACACTGCATGGAAGCTTGGGTTGAAGGTTTTATAGGATGCGTGTAAAATTGGACCTGGACCAAAACCTAGGATCCAAATTATCAGATTTCAGGAAGAGAACAAGGTTGGACTCCAAACCTGAGTCACTATAAAACATTCAAGAAATTGCTGCTCAAACCATTATTAGATCTGTGTCACTCTGCAGGTATACCCTAGATTTATTTTCTACAGCACATCACAGTCCTTACCTAATTGGCTGAATGAAAACCCAGACCCAAACCTCACCAAACAAATCTAGATCTGGATCTACGTTTTGCAGTATGGATGCATCCCTAGAAAAATGGATACACTGGCACCCCAGTGAAACAACCTTCCAAGCATTAGCAAAATGATGTTAAAACACAGAAAGGGAAATTCATCAATGCAATTAAATTCCTGAAGAGAAGACTCAAGCTGCTACTTTGGAAGAGGCTAAAGAAGACTGTCAAGGTGTTTCAGTGTTTTGCATCGGCTCACCAGTCAGTTCTTTCTTATCATCAAACTCAGCAAGGATCATTAACACAGTTCACTTTTGCCCTTGTAAAAAGTTCTATAAAAACCTATCGAATTCTGTAAAGGTTCAGACCCAGCACTGTACCTTACCTTACCATATGTGCCTGTCCTTTATTGTTTTTAAATCAAGGAAGAGCATTTTGAGAAAAGATTATTCAGGGAGTGTTTAGGAGGCTCTTTCAGGAACAGGGGGTAAATTTAGCATCCTAGCCACAAAGGCAAATCTCCAGCTGCATTATTTTCTCCTGTGTCAGCAAGCCATTATAAATGATTAATTTGAATGAGTTCACACATGTGCTGCCAGTGTAAAAAGGGTATAATTTAGCTTAAATGCTTTTAATTGTTCTTAAGACTAGAAAGACTGACTCTCCTCTGCATTACTCCATGCCAGCATAGGTTAATTAACTTCAGTAGGGACGCATAGATGTAACAGTGATGTCAGACAGGAGAACTAGGCAATATGTATGGGATGTCATGGATATCAGGAACAGAAGAAGGACTGATGAATTCCAGGGCAACATTTGCTGTGTCTTCTCTATTATATCATCTATTGATATCTGATTGCCTTATAAAACCAACATATGTGGAGCAGGCAGGCTAATCAAATGATGCTTCCTCAACATTATCATTAGCGCCCCCCCCCCCCCCAACAACGGGTGGGGAATAGGAGGACCCACAGGAGCAGGGGGGATTCAGCTTTCACAGAGAGGCTGAGCATCAGGCTGAGTTGTTAAGCATTCATAATTCTGCTTGTCCTTGGACAATCTTTAGGAATATGTTTAAATCAGTCACAGCAGAATACTTTCAGGACAGTACCAGTTGTTAAACTCTGATCCACTATCTCTGCCTTTGTCTACATTTTCAGACTAAATAAAATAAGTAAAAAAGTGTCATTTAAACTGATCAGGTACTTTCATAACCTTGCAAAGTATATTTACAGTAAGTTCAAATATTATTGTTAGGACTTCTACTGTGTTTTGTGCCAAAAATATGTTTATTGGGAGAATATAGGGAGGACATTTTATAAAACAGCTGTTTGAATATTTTTTCTCCAAGACAGTAAAAGAACAAGGGAACAGACACTCAAAGTCAATAACTGATCTATAACCCTACAGTTTGTAAATCCCTAGAATTCCAACCATTTTAAATGTGTATATGACACTATAATTGTAGTGCCTTCCATATTTGAAAACTTGCCAAGTCAAGGGCACATGTCAACTGCTCTGGAGGAAAATGTCTGGTGCACATATCATTCCAGGTATGTAACAACTTCCTTGCAATTACTGAGGAATTATCCTCAATTTGAAGCATCTTGGGAGAACTGCTAGTGTAAGAGCAATGCTTTGTTAAAAAGGGATTTGATCTGAACTCTCCTAAACAATGGGGGACTTCATTAATAAATAGTAAATTATAAAGAATTTTCTTGTGTTGCTATACCAAACTGGATAGTTCTGGCTTGGTTTGTTTCTTGCAGCATGTACAAAAAATATTGTTTACTTTTTATTATGCAGTGAAAGTTACAGGCTTTTTCTTCCACCAACAGAGTGACACCAGTCCGTTTATCACATAACTCTGCACTTACTCAGATGGATATCTCCTCCACAAAGCTGGTGTGTAGTCATTAACCACAAGGTTTTATACTTAATCATAAGATTCTACCTCTTATCACTTGGATATCCTTACTACATACATAGTTATAGCTACAGTCTCAGTAGTAGTCTCATCATTTTTCATATTTAGGAAAAGCACATTAAAGCAATTTTCAATTATTATTATTGTTGTTGTTAAATTGATTCTATTACCCTGACATCTAGATTCACTAGTCAGGCATGAAGGTCTCATTGTGTTAAGCGCTATACGTAAGCAATAGTCTCTGCCCCAAAGAGCTATTATGGCTTTACTTTATTTCTTGCAAGGTAACAGGACAGATACTTTCAACAGTTTGATGATTTAAAATTGGAAACTGAGCTTTAAATTAAAACCTTATATAGCAGAAAGGTAGCGTACATTAAAAGTAAAGCAAAACTTTTGGTAATAGGAAGCAGTTGTTAAAATATACAGTTAAGTCTAGCTCATTGTTATTGCTGGCAAACCCAATGACAGATGAGAGACAAATGCTTCACTGAATGAGCCTTTGATCAAACAACTGATTTTACATAACTACAATGCAATGAAACACTAACCCCTATTGAATACAGTAGTAATACTGACATTTAAACAAATAATCTGACCTGCTTGTCCAGTCATCAAACCGCCCTTCCTTTTTATTTTAGTTGTAATACACAGGCTAACAGTAGCTTTGAAAAAAATCCACAGGGAGATTCACAGAGTCATTGATTTTAAGGCAATATAATCTAGTCTGCTTCTCCTGATACAGACCTCATAATTTCTGCACTGATTCCTTTATCAGTATTTCAGTAACTTCTAGCTGAACTAGTGCATACCCCTTAGAAAGACATTTCATCTTGATTTTAAGTCCCCGTGATGGAAAACAGATACCTAGGGACTGGTATTCACCATGGACCAAATTCACTATTGTTCCAGATCTTCTGAGAATCTTTTCTGGTATTTTCTATGCCCACAGTCTAGCACCCTGTGGCTCCTCAAAAGAATGAGTTCTCTCATAATATTGGCCACAAAAACTGTTTTTGCTGTCAGTGTCTAGCTAGATACTGAGTCACATGCTCTCAGATGACAACCTGGTCTCCACCAAAACCAGATTTTGTTGCCTCCATACTTGATTATTACAATATAATTTAACATGGCTGAACGTATCCTCCTAGAAAGAGCAGCAACTGGTACCAAATGCAACAGCTCATCTCCTCAGCAGCACAGGTTATTGAGGATCTGTAATCTCTGTGAGATACTAAATGCATTGGTCCCTTATGAATAGTGAACTATGTTTAAGGTTCACAGTTTTTATTTTCAATGTTTTCTGAAGAAGGATATCTACAGCTCTACTTCATTTTCTGTGATGTTAACTGTTCTAAAGCTGATGTTCTTCACAAACAATATAAATCAGGCTCAGGTATGTAACAGAAAGACCTTTCTCAACACCTGTCCTGGGACACTGGAAGCCATTCTAGGAAGAGCTTAGAATGACCCTAGACCTTGCCACGATCAGGTCCTAATATAAACTCATTTCCTTCTCCAAAAAACCCACTAACCACTTTGCATTTATCAATGACTAAAAAGTACATGCACACCCTGTTGCTTGTGGAAGATGGGAAAGAAATTTTACTTTAATGAGTTGATGTAAGTTATATTGTGTGATTTTATTTTAAAAGGTGCTCATATGCTATGAAGATGGGCACTGGAGAAGAACCTGAATAGAAGAGAATAGAATCTGCTGCCAGCTGTGCTTGAAATCTCTTTTTTCCCAGTCAGATGATTCTGCTTGTGCCTGTTATTCTGTAAAAAGACATTATCATTCATTTATTGCAGCTTAAAGTGGTAAGATAAGAGTTTTTGTCTCTGTGTGGGGGACTCGTCTAATGCTATAGTTCTGTTCTGAGCTGGTGAGCAAACAAGAAGGGTTACAGGATAAAATACAAGTGAACAATTTAGAACAAGCCTGATGAGATCCTCAAATGAACTGTTCTCTTTTCTAATCTCTTTCTTTCAAGAAAAAAGGAAGAAATACAGTTGGAAATAAGGAACAAGTTTTAATAGTGAGTGCAATTAACCATTAGTACAGCATACCATGGATTCTTTATCATTTGAAGTCTTTAAATACAGGTTGGATGTCTTTCTAAAACATATGCTATGGCTCAAAAAGACGTTGCTGGGCTTCATGGTGAAAGGATATTGCTTGTGTTGTGCAGAAGGTCAGATAAGATCATCAGAATGGCCTCTGCTGGCCTTAAAATCCAAGTATTACTTTATTTGCTTTCAGACATGACTTTTTTTCTTCATTTGTAAGTGAAACAATAAAGGAAACTTTTAAAAGAACATATATACTTCAGAAGTGCTAGATATTTTTACTTCTGCTGATAAAATTACTAGGTCTGAAGCCCTTTGACTAAAGCCAGTTCATTTGGAGCACCAGGAATAGGAGGCACCGTTTGTTATGTGCAAAAATATACCAGAAATCTACTCTCTGGAAGGCTAACCCTATTAGCCAGAGGCATAAATAAACACATGGAGGCCTTAATAGACACCCAAAGTCAATAACTGATAGATAAGGCTTCCACACCCATGTTACCACACCCATCATAAAAAGGTTGCAGAGGCACATCTGGCCCTCTTGATACACCCCCAAACAGCCCATGCATGGGCAGTAGTGATACTGCCAGGCATGACCCTGAGCAGTGACTGCAGGGTTCTGGGGTCTCAGGGAAAGGTATGAGGGCAACACACTGTTGAAGATAAAGATCTGGGAAGATGTAGATGAACACTGGAGATTAATGCAGGCCTGAACAGTGGATGTCAACAGATGGGCTGCAGTTTTTTCAACTGCACTGAACATTGTTCTACAAAGAAGGAATGTTGGGAAGAGAGGGGCCAGTCTCACAAAGAAGGGGAAGAGCATCTTTGGCAGTGGCTTGGAAACATATTGAGGAGGGCTTTACATTAGGTTTGAAGAGGGCAACAACGTAAGACTGTAAGTAAGAATATAACAATAACAATAACTATAACGATCTAGTGACTGGACTGCATTCTGGCATGGGGGAGAGAGAACAGGAAACTGCAATTGGACCGATAGAGAGACAGAAGTGAAAATAACAGGATGACCTGCTGAAGATTTGAGATATCTATACACAAATGCCAGGATTATAAGGGAATAAAGAGCAGAAGCTAGAAGTCATAATACGCTTATTAAAGAACGATAGGCAGAGAAAAAGGGAGATGTGTTTTAAAACTAGAATGTATATATTTGCTATGAAGTTCAAGAAGAGATGAGAAACAGGGTAGTTGATTGTGACTAGGTCTATTTGGTGACTAAAAGCTGTAGGGCTAGCCCACTACAGAACTTGTGGCTGCCACCTATGGGTAGTGATGAGACCTAAAGCCACCAACTGAATTCTGGGGACAACAAATGAAAAAAAGGGCATTTTCGTGAGGTCATAGGAGCAAAACAAGTGCACCCTGGAGGGACACGGAGCAGAGCACCCCGGCCAGCTCCCACTGGCTCTCAAAAGCAGCTAGTAATCCAGCAGCTACTGTCCAGTGGTACTCTGCCCAGCTGTGAGAACGAAGGAGACCCAGGAAAAAGGCCCCACAGTCCCTGGGGACCCTCCTGGCCAGAGCCTCCTTCCTGGTCATCCAGATGGCCAACCTGGCCAAGGCCAGAAGGAGGTTGACCAGGAGGTCCTGGGCTTTGGCGTGGGGAGAAGTGCAGCCATAACTTCAGCAGGAGGTTCTGGAGGAGGAGGAGGTGCAGGGGCTCCATGAAGTAAAGTAATAGCTGAAGCAATGGCTACCTTCTCTGAGAATTCATGTATGAAGGAGAAGGTGCTGGAGGACTGAAGAATGGCAAAATTTCTATCTTAAAGAGAAAAAGAAGAAGCTGGGAAATTATACACCAGTCAGTCTAATTTTTTTGACCAGAAAATTCTGGGATAAATGATTAAACAGTCAACTTGCAATTACCTTGGAAAGAATAACGTGATAAAAACCTTCAACATTTGTCAAAAGCAGATGATATCAAACCAACCTAATTACCTTCTTTAATGTAGAATCTGGACTACTCTAGAAGGCAGAAAGCATTACATCTTGCCTTTTCTAAGGCTCTTTACATTGTCCCCATGACAATCTGCTAAGCAAGCTAAGGAACTACAGTCTAGATGTAATCACCATCAGGAGGGCTAAAAAATAGTTATCAGTGGTTCCCTATCAAACTGGGATCAAAGAAGGCTTTGTTCTGGGTCCTAATCTATTCAGCACTTTCAGTTATGAATGACTTAAATGATGAAATAGATACTACATTTATGGAATTTGTGGATGATACCAAGCTGAGAGAGCATAGCAAGAATTTTAACTCATCCTAACCAATTGGAAAGATGCTCTTAAGCCAAAAAGATGATATTTTCAAAGAACAAGTGAAAAAAAAGAAGGAAAACTCAACTCTTAAAATATAAAAGGGAAAGCAGGCAGCCATATTGCTGAGGATTATACTGAATTACAAACTAAAATGAACCTCATTCTGCAGTGTGTTAAAAGTAATGTATGCAAGACCCAAGAACTATTCTGTTCTACTCAGCACTGTAAAGCCTCAGCTGGGTTACTGTGTCCAATTATGGGCATCATACTTGAAAGAAGACATAGACAAAGTGAAATGAATCAAAAAACAAAAACTACAACAGAAAGGTAAGAGGTTTAGAAAACAGGATATTTGAGGAAAAGTTAAGGATTTGATTCATTCAGACCAGAAAAGAGAAAAGTAAGGCATGGAGAAGTGATAGCAGTCCTCCAATACATGAAAAATTGTTAGTAGTTTTATAAATAGAGTGGAGATCATTGTTTTCTGTGGTCTATCACTTTATAATCTATGTTGGTAAGATAATAGGACTGGCTGCCAGCCTTATGCCTGGCAGCCAGTGTTTTCCTAATTTAGCATACATTATGTACAGTAAATGGGACTTCCTTTCCTTTACAAAATCATGCACATGGGGCCATGGCATCCAACTAACCTAAACTGACCTAGCTTGAGTTATTTTATCTAGACCCATATTGATTTACCCCAGCTGATAGTCTTTCATTAAGTTTAGGTACTTGAACTACAGCTAGTATGGGCAATTATTTCAAGCAGTCACGGCTTTCTGGGAACCTTTTAATTGGTAATCTAAGCTACTGGTTCAGTCTTTTTGATGTGATTTATGACTGGATATCTTGCCTACCAGATAGGAAGTAAACATACTTAGCCATTAAAAGATCTGTTCCAGGTGACAGATTGTCTTAGAGGTAACAGTATTTGTATTCAACATTTTCATCAGCATTCCAAGCTCTGATCCTCTGGAAAGTATTTTCTCCTTTGAGGATATAGTACCATTCAGTGCGTTCAGGACAATTGAATGACAAGGTGATGGTGGTGTTTAGTTTGTATTAACATTTTAAATCTAATTGTATTAATAATAATTAGAGGGATCAAGAAGGCTAATACCCAAATAGGCTAATACCCTGGTACGGGGATCTGGTTTTTTTTTTTCTGGGCGTTAATCTTGTTTATCATCACTTGCCAATTTAAAGCAGTATTCAAAGCAGATTCATTATGTAAAGTTTCATTTCTAGTCATCCTGAAGAGCAGGCAAAGGTCTAAACCAAGATTCTCCATTCAAATGCCAATAATCTTTTCTGGTATTTAAAATCCAAGGCCAGATTCCTATTTTAATTTTGCAAATAATTCCTATTTTTACGAGTTACATTGAGATCCTCAAATCAAAAGCATCCCTGAACTCTGGGCTTATTTAAATTCACCTTTAGTTCTGATCACATACATGTATTTGTTTTGTTTCGGATCCATAGTTGCAGTGTTCCAATCTAAAGTAGATGGTGGATAATTTCATTTGTTTTAAGGTCTTTTCATGGATTGTTGAGGCTGGGAAAAGGACAAAGATTTCATTTGTTCATAGTTATAAGTGGATATTTTTGCTCCCAACCTAAGAGAACCTGGGGGTCTAACTCCAGATACAGCTGGAGGGGGAACTGCAGCTAGATCCAAAGCAATATGGGAGCAGCTGCTGACCCTGCGCTTGTCCTAGCCACAGCGGTTTGCAACCTTTGTTGTACTTTACAGACTGCTTGCCACGTGACCTGTATTCCCTTTAATGCTTCAGAATTTCTGGTAGAAATATCATCAGAACCTTTGTCAAAATCAAACCATCCTCACAAAACATTCTTAACAAATTGGCAAATTCTGATAAAAAGCCTTAGCTTGAATTTTTTTTGACCACCTCTAATTCCAATAGGATTGGTGTGTATGTAGAGCCACATGACAGAATTTCTCAGGGGAGAGGGTCAGTTTGTTTTTAAATACCTAGAAAATTACACACACAAAAAGGGTTTTTTAAATAATATTATTAAGATTGCAAAGTAAAGAACTCTGTAATTTAAAAATGCCAGACTTACTGTTGCCAGTGCAATCATAATTTGGTTCCTGGCATATATATGCATTATAATATAATCTGTAATTACATGCTTATAAACTATGTTACACTAAGGCAAGTGTTTCCCAAAAAAGCAAATGCAGCCCAAGGATGCAGCTGGGAGTTAGTAAAATTATTGAGGTGAAGTGTTAGGCTAAACATTGGAAATCAAGTTTGGATTTTCCGCAGAAAAATTTCGGACATGGGAGGTCTAATGGTGCCTGCTTTTTCTGGAATCAGAAAAAAACTGGAAGTTATTTCAGTAGACAGGGGTTTCATGCTGCAGCCAGTGACTGACCAGTCTGCTTCTGCTTCAAGTTGCAAGCAGGCTGTAGTGTGCGTTGTAATGGACTTGTGGACCTCAGCCTAAGGAAGCATGGATGATTCACCAGGGGCAAGTCATGCCTGACCAATCTGATTGCCTTCTATGATGAGAGGACTGGGTCTGTGGATATCAGGTGACTAGTGGATGTGGTGTACCTTAATTTTAGCATGGCTTTTGATACGGTCTCTCACAACATTCTCCCGGGAAAGCTAAGGAAATGTGGGCTGGATGAATGGTCTATAAGGTGGATGGAAAACTGGCTCGAGCCTTTCTCAAGCTGAAAATAAGCTGAATATGAGTCAGCAGTGTGTCTTTGTTGTCAAGAAGGCTAATGACATACTGGGCTACGTTGGTAGGTGTGTTGCCAGTAGGTCAAGGGAAGCCTATTTCCAAGACTGTCCCTAGCAAGGGGTGCGAATCGGGGTGACTGTCCCAGGCCCTGTGCTTTGGGAGACCCTGTGGACAGTGCTATACAGGCTCCAACATGTGCCATCGGCTCTGCGCTGTGGCCACTCACCGCCCCACCCCACTCTAGTCACTCACCACGCCTGCACCCCCACTCTGCGCTCCAGCCACTCACCAGTCCCCAGCCCCGCATATGCTGATATTGCCTGGGCCCCACACACCCCTTGGGATGGCTCTGCTTATTCCCCTCTTTTCAACACTGGTGAGGACATATCTGGAGTACTGTGTTCAGTTTTTGGGTGCCCACTACAGAAAAGATGTGGATAAATTGGAGAGAGTCCAGCAGAGGACAACAAAAATGGTGAGGGGCCTGGGACACATGACTTATGAGGAAAGACTGAGGGAACTGGGCTTATTTAGTCTAGAGAAGAGGAGACAGAGAGGGGACTTAATAGCAGTCTTCAGCTACCTGAAGCAGGGTTTGAAAGAGGATGGAGCTAGTCTGTTCTCAGTGGTGGCAGATGACAGAACAAGGAGCAACAGTCTCAGGTTGCAGCAAGGGAAGTTTAGGTTAGATCAGCATTTCCCAACCTTTTTCATGCCACAGGACACTTACCTAAATAAAAAAGCACCATGGCACACCAGACATGAAGTGGGGGTGAGAGGTGGTGCGCAGCCAGCTGGACACCGATGGGGTGGGGTGGCATGCACAGCTAGCCAGACGGCATTTTGAGCTGGAGCCACACACCCTGCCTGGCTAGAGCCACGGTCCCTGTCTGTCTGTTGGGCTCCAGCCCAAAATGCCGCAGCACACCTGGACATGCCTGACAGCACACTGGTTGGGAAATGCTGGGTTAGATATTAGGAAGAATTTTCTCACTAGTAGGGAGGATAGTAAAATGCTGGAACATGTTCCCCAGAGAGGTGATGGAAGCTTCATCCTTGGAGATTTTCAAAACCCAGCTAGACAAAGCCTTGGCTGGAATGATCTAGTTGGGGATGGTCCTGCTTTGAGCAGGAGGCTGGACTAGATGACCTGAAGTCCCTTCCAACCCTAACTTTCTATGATTCTATGATTGTAACCTTTACATGTACGAAGATTGTTTGAGTGAGTCTGCCATATTTAAATATGTAATGAAAATGCAATAGCATTTTTAGGTTATAAAGAAATAAGCAGGCATAGGGAATTTTAAGAAATGCTAAAACTTTTCTTCCCTTTTTTCCACAAAAATTTTGGCTTTGCAAATCAAGCACAGGATTTAAAATATCTGGGTTCCTTCCTGACTGAAGGAGAAAGGAAGACAAAACCACAATAGCAAGGTTTATTGGTTTTTTACAGCAGACTTTGCATTTAATTTTCTCTTCCCTTTACCATATTCATGCAAAGCAGCTGTACTTGCATGTACATAGTTCTATTTGCAAAGGGCATGGTTGCATATTTTATATGTATGGGCATATACACAAACTATATATATAGATCAGACTACTTAGCTCAAAGTCAAACTATGATGACATTAGGATTCAAGCTGTGTGAAGGACAAAAGGTCTGTTTTGTGAAGGTCTTTTCAAAGTGGCTTTATTCTAAACTGGAATGAAAACTGAAAACTTTGAAATTCTCTGTAAAAGAAAATTCAAAAACATTTTTGTTTCAAGTCAAATGAAAGATTTCACTGTGACAAAACCAAAATATATCTGATTAGTGAGTTAGGCTTTTTACGTTGTAATACAAAATACAAAGATCTAATATATTCAAAACCAAACTCTAGAAAAAGCTACCCAATGTTACAAGGGATTTTGAAGTTTATGGCATTTTTCTTCTGACAGAATTTGGTTACACTTTCTTAAACCAGCTGTAGTTGCAAGCATTTCTAGAGTAACTATCTTCTCACATGAACATTTATTCCTTTTAAATTTAAAGATTTGCACTTAAGTGTACTGCTTCATGAATGTCTCCTAAGAGAGTTAGTGAAAAAACTTGAGCTGACATGTTTTCAGGTTGTTTATGACATTTAGGTTTGTATCTCCATTTCACCTGCTCCAGTCTTGAACGTCTTGCCCAGTGTTTGAGGGAGACTGGGGCTTGGAACAGAGCAGCCAGTCTGCAGCTCAGTCTGAAAACACTGTTGTGACAGAACGAAGCAAGTAGGACAGACAGTGCTCTGTTCTGAATGAGAATGTGCACATACCACTTGTTACTCAGGTGCCCAAAGTAGGGGTACTTTTGGATGGTCACATAGCAACTGTGACCAGAAATGAGCTACTTTGATGGATTGTTTACTCTGCTTGCCTGTGAAGCTGTTTTTAAAGCATACAGCAAAGATAACCAGAGCTTTACATGAGATCAAAATCCAGACAAACAATATCTATCACTGCCAGATGTTATGGTAGGAAGGTAATAGAAACATTTACCATTGATTAGATTCATTGTATAAAGAAATGGTTCCCCTGAACATAAGTGCAAACAAACCTTGGCTTACCTCAAAATTCATGGAACATCCATTAAAATGGCTGCAGATCTCTTAATACCAAATCTGAGTCAGAACATATACAGAAAACCTTTGTCCAGCTCAAGGGAAGAGTATAATATCCACTAGAAATACAGGGCAATTGTCAACTTGCAAAAAATAATTCTGTAAATTGGAATTTGACCAAAACATCTGGTCGAGCATTTCATACTCCTAAGAGAAATGTCACTGATCTGAAACTTTAATCCAAAACCCACCAAAGGCAATAGAAACTTTTCCATTGATTTCAGTAGGACTTGAATCAACAGCTTAATGACAAGATGTCTCTCTTTTTTTTAAATTTCATCTAAAAGACAACAGCAGATAGTCTATCACTGCATATTGATTCATTGGTTAGTAAGGGTATATACAAGCATTACATTTATATCGACAAAATCCTTTTTAGTCTGGTAGAAACACTTGCTGTACAAGCATTCACCTGCATAATCAGATCTAAAAATAGCATGTCCTGTGGAAATTAAACTTTGTCCCATGAAATTTAAGTCAAGTACAATAGGGGTTAGACTGCTTTAACAAATGCTTGTACACTTAGCTAAGTGATAGCTCCACCATTGTCTCCAGCATCCCAGGCTGCATCACTCTGCACTCTCCTTCTACTCACTCTGGCTTGGCTGGAATCAACTTCTCCAGGTGAGTCACACTGCACCTGAGTAGCAGGGACAGCATTTAAAACTTGGGAGCTGGGGACTGAGGTCAGAAAGCTGCTGTTCTCCATTCTCCACACTAGAGTATCCGTTGAGAGGAGTGGCCACCCCTGACGTTCCCTGAACACCTAGCCCATCCTCACCCACTTCCACCATTCCCAGAGCCCCCTTCCCCATTATACCTGGACCCTTCCTAAAGGGTCAGTCCCAGTCAGTGGTGGTGGGGGCAGAGAGCTCTGTTCCCAGCAAGAGCCATGCTGTTGTTGTGAAAGGAGTGGGGCCTCAAGACCCCATCCCTCATACTCAGACAGCATGGCCTCCACTGGCCTGCCTCCTCTCTCCTCCCCCGCCACCCATTAACAGAGACCAGCCTGACCCAGCCCCTGCTGAGACTGAAGACCCCAGTCTTGCAACTTCCCCCTGGCTCCCCACCCCCAACCATGCTGGCCCAACCTAGCCCCTGAGACCCATATCCACCCATAACTAACCCACAAGCACCGAGGCAGCAGTCAACTCTGACCCGGTGGTACCTGACCCAACGTGCACTGGAACTGGGTCTGTTGCCTGATGCTGGAGGGGTAAGGATCCATTGGACTGCTGGAGGGTATTGACTATTTTGAAAAGACAGCAGATATTGTTTAGGTCTGCTGCCTGCATGTCTGACAGCTAGGAGAGAGGGAGAGGGTGTTGTGGAGAAGGGTATGGAGCGGTCAACTACTTACAGGAAGACTTCAGAGCCTGAAAAGCATGCTGGGATCTGTGTTCTGGGCCCCCTTGTTTGGGTGCCACCACAATATTCTGTCTGCAAACAGGCAGCCAACATCATGAATGCCATGTACAGAGTTGTGTCAGGAGAGTTTCCAACCACTTAAATTAAACTGTTTAACTTCTACCAGTTCATTTGCATGCTTGAACATACCCTAAGAAGAATAACTGACATCAAGACTCTTTCCATCAGGAGTTCCATCATCTTTAAAGCTCAGCACAGTTTGAGGTGGTACCATAAAGGAATATGGAGCAGACAGATTAGTACTATCCAGTTCTAAAAGTAACTTGAAAGTTTTTTTTCTGGGTAAGGCATATATTATGCATCTACCTTGACTCTTAATAGAAGAGCACAACTGTGTAGATTGTCTTGATATGTTATCATCCATATTCTTTCACTCTGTCTCTCACACACACACACACACACACACACACACACACACACAATATTTGTTTTCTTTTGATATCAGCAAATCAGTGTATTAGTGGTTTGCCACAATTTCTGTAAGCCAAAGATGCATTGATAAATGTGTCTGAATGATGTATGTTCTGGCATATTACCTTCTTGAATTATTAAATTAAACATGAAATTGAAAGTATATTGACAAAGTTAAACAAGCACATGAATAAAGAATTCACTTTGAAGTACAGAAATATTTAGAGTCAGCTGCGCGTGAACAAGTGGTGTTTCTCACTACAGGACTGTGGAAATGAGAGTGTTAATGTTTGCCAACCCCCCCCCCAACTCTTAATCCCTAATAAACAAAATAAAAACTTCAACAGAATATATTGTTACTAATAATTAAATTGAAATCAGGTGTTAGGGCCTCTACTTTACACAGAATAAATTAATACTCAGTCTAAAGAATCCAATAAAGTCTAGAAGCATCAATCTTCAAAAGATGGGGCAAATATTACAAAGTAAAGACCAGTCTTTCCACATAATATTTGGTTATAATGATGGGGCACATTCTATTCATGTAAAGCAGTGCTTCTCAAATTATGAGGTAGGCCTCCTTGGGGAGACAGGTCATCATGTCACGGGAGGTGTTAGCTGTGAGTCTTTTTTTTTCCTTCTGAGGAGAGGGTAGCACCCTGGGAAGCAGGTAAGGAAGCAGGATGGGCAAGGGGAAGCTGAAGGGAGACACAGATTGATTCTGAGCAGTCTGGGTCAGCCCATAGGGCTGCCCTGTGCATTACTGCCATTCTGTCTCTGGGTGAACTGAGTCCCCCTGGCTGTGCAACATCAGCACTGCAAGATCTCTACCTCTTAGGGGCTCTGAATTCTAATGTCTGTTCAGGCATCTCTGGGTAAGTTTTTCTACCAGGAAACCAAAATTAGAATAATTCTTCCAGATCATTTCAATGTATCTTCATAGTCTTAGTCTCTGTAAATTACATAATCAGAAACATTATTTAGAGTGGTGTTTAGCACCCTCACTGAGAGTAGTAGCTTATTGTACTAGGTGCTGTTGCATTAAAAAATATCTGGGAACATGTCTGGATGCCTTATTTAGAATAGTACTGGAGACACTGGATACATGTCATGAATTAACTGGTAACAGTACTATGTGCATATATGCTATGCAGTTTTGGATATATGGATAATTATCATGCATTGTTTTTTAGAAACCAAATCTAGCAGAACAATATAAATGTAAAATTAATTTAAAAACTGTCCTTTAAATGGGATAATCTCAAATTACCCCAAATCATGTATATATTAGACTTCATAAGGTAATCCTTAGAGTTCTTATAGTTGAATACAAAATGGGGGCAACATGTGAGTTGGGGAAGGGAGGTCAGCTGTGCCAATCCTTCCCTTGGTATATGCTAGGTCCTTCTCTGAACTGACTCAGCTCTCTAGGCAAAGTTCTGCATCTGACCCCCCACTCTCCAGCTACCTCCACGGAGAGGAGAGTAATGACCCAGTTAAACTGTTCTCCTATCCCATGTTGCTACCCAGAGTGTGGGTAACAGGGTAAGAGTGGTATGTACGTACCTTCCCACTCCCATCTGTAAGCACAGCAAAGACCATGATCTGACACTGCGACCCTGACTTTCTTGCATGTCCAAATTTCCCAGGTCAAAGAGAGTTCTGGCTGCAGAAGGAATGATAGACAGTGCCCTAAAGTCCTGTTTTTTCTCACTTTTTGTGACGACTGCGTCACAAGGGATCACATATGGCAAGAATACAGTGTCTAATTTCATAACAGGGAATTCATTTTCCATAAGGGCCCTGAGCTTCTGCACAGTTAGTCCAAAAATCACAAAAGCCATATTTATTTTAACATCTCCAGAATGAAACCCAATTCCAAAATACGAAAAGAAAAAGGAGGCACTACCAGTTAAATGACACTGTAATAAATATCCAGTGACATTTGAGGGCTTTAGCAGGATACCAAAGTGGAGTTCAATCTGACTAAGTTATATAGCAAAAACTGTAAATGTTTAAACTAAAAGAAAAAGAAATAAATTATCCTCCTGATATTTATTTACTTGGAGCAATTTTCTTAGCTACGTCCCTCCCTTTCTGGGCCTCACTATGAAACTATGAAACTATGAAATTTCCAGTGAGACTCCTGTGAGACTGATACTGCTACTATTCAGACAAATCTGTATTAGATCAATAGGTCTTACTTATACTGAGTGACAAAATGTGTGCTGTACCTCAGGGTAATTAACATATGTTAGTTATCCCAGTGTAAACACATAATGGGGGTGACACACTCTAGTTTTCAAAATGTGAATCCTTTCTGTGCCGTCCTACATGACTCTGGGCCCAAACAAGCTCTGCTATGCCTGTCTAACATAAGAACATAAGTACTATACTGGACCAGATCAATCATTGGTGATGCGTAAGGGATGCACACAGGTGCAAGGTGCAGGTAATGTCAGCAACATCAGCATATGATGATGTGTAGATGCACCCTTTGTGTTCAAACTTCAGACCTTTCCCGGGGAACTGCAACTTGATGTAGTAGTAGGGTTCTACACTTTTATGACTCTCAGAGCTAGTCTGGAGAATTGAAGATAATTAAGCTAGATGCATCAGAATGTAGGTACCAGACAAAAAGTTGTTCTGGGGTTCTATGTGTTGGGGGTTGAGTCAATAAGTTATCTTATTGGTTACTGCGCCGTGTGCACAGCTGATGGGTAAATGTAGCCCACGCATCGCCTTAGTGGTATGCTATACTGGGAGAGCACACTGCTAAGGTGCAAACTATGTTGCTGTAGCTCATCATATGCTATAGCACACTGGTGCTGTAGCATCACTGTAGGGTGATGTGTAGATGTGCCCAAAGTAAAGTAAGCCAGGTGAACCACAGGACATGCCGTCATGTTTAAGTGCAAATAGTAATGTTGACCTCACTTAGCTGCTTCACAATAAAGATTGCAAGCACTTTACCTCCATTTAGGATTATATATGCAGATAACTATTATGCATCAATGATCTCACTCTGAAAAATACTTTTGTGTCAGAGAAGGCAGCTTTAGATTGTTCACTGTTGAGATGGGGGATCTCATCTTCTTAGTCATTTTGCTACTACTTACTGGTTTGGGGGTATTGCCAGAATACAAATGATTCATATGGAGCTGATTTCTGACCCTGCCTGATGTGAGAGATCTGGAAACCAGGAAGAATAAGACTCCCTTGTCTTTCTCTAGAGCTGTGTTGGGATGTCTTGAGCATATTTTAACAAACTATTGAATTTACTCAATTCCAAGACAAGGTTTTTTCTTTTATTCAATGGGGAAAACAAAGACTCATTTTAGAGGCTTCCCTTGCTGCTCTCTGGCTGTGCATGGGGTCCTGCTGCTCCCTGGCTCCATACTCTCTGAAGAGCAGTGGGGTGAATCAGTGCAGAGACAGAGAGTAACACAACCCAGTGCACAACCAAAGAGTGGTGAGGCAATCAGCATTAGGTCCTGCACTGCTCTCTGGCTCCTTATTGACTACCTCACTGATCCCTGGCTTTGCGCTGATTCCCTTGCCATTGTCTGGCTCTCTATTGGGTTTTAGGCTGTTTGCTGACTCTATTCTGATGGATTCAGAGCCAGGGGAAAGTGCAAGACCCTGTGCATAGCCAGAGAGTGGCAAGGGACCCTGCAAAGAGTCACCCAGCAGTGCAGCATGCAGCAGTGGAGGGAGGGAGGTGGGCAGCAGTGGACTGGGCAAGTAGCCAGAGGAAACAGGTGCTGGGGAGGTTATACAGCAAAAACCAGGAAGGTAAACATGGGGGGCAAGGTGCTGGGGGGCACAAAGGGGGAGAAAATAGCTCCTTTCCTGACCTACTCACACTGTCCCTTAGTCTTTGCCCCAGTTGTGGGGTTTAAAATCTCCATTCATTTGCTGATGTTGTTACCGTTGCTGGAGGTGCTACTGCAGCTGTCATTGCTGCTCTCCTTATCACTGTTTCCAGGTCTGGTTGCCTCACTGTCCTCTTTGCTATCACTGTCCACTCCTCCCCTAGGGAGGGAGTATCTCTTTGCCAGATGGCATTGACTGCATCCTCCCCGTCCTCTCCCATCGATTTCTGGTAGTAGGACTGGAATTAACTCAGAACCATTTTAACACAATCTGCCACCTCGAGATTCATGTGCCTGTACATCAGGAGGTTCCTGGATTTCCACAGGGCACTCCTGCTGCAGGACAGAAACTGATCAAAGCAGTCCATTGGGGTCCCCTAGTGTTTAATCAGGTATCCATACAATGCCGCCTCTCTCATCTCTTTGACCCCTGTCACTGCTTTGCAGAGTTGCTTTACCTTTTTCCACACCTCCAGAACCTACTTATACATAACAAACTATATTAGTCCTAACTAAGCCTTATGGTAGGTTCCCATGACTGTTTGTCCAACATTGGTCTTATAGGCATGTTCAGTGTGGGTTGCACTCAATCTACTTCACACTTGGTTTCCACTACTAAGCACATGCTGCTTCTGGCATCAGTTTAATGATATGCAATATATTTAATGAGGGACATTTTCTTGTATGTAAATATAGGAGAAGACGCTTTTTTCCCCCATGCTGATTAGGAGACGGAACCTCAGCTTATATTTGAGTAAATATGGAAAATTATAAGAACTTTATAGTTTTCCTTGTCTAGAATCTAAGTTTTTTGGGGGGTTATCTTAAATTCAAAGTCATCTTGGATTCAGATAAATATGGTATTTCCTTTCTTTGCAGTGGCAAGACATCACTGGTGCCCTTGTCCCCCTGAACTAACTGTGGAAAATTAGGGTGTTTTTGACCTACTACTTCAATTTAAGCAACCAGGTTTAACTATTTTATCTTTGAGAATTTCCCAAGTCACTAGAGTGAGGTTTTAACAGACCCAAGAATAGAACCTAACATTACTAACTTCCAGTTTTGTGATGCAAGCATTAAGCAATATTCCCTCCCTTTTAATCAGAATGGTGCTACTATTCTCAATGGATGAGGGGCATATTGTCAAGTGTACATATTCCCTCAGCATTACATATTTTATGCAAATACTTTTAGAATTGTTAAAGTTAAAAAAGAATGTGTAAGTGCTTTTTGGTGTGCTTATTTCTTACACCTTTTGAGCATGACAGACTTGCCATCTTGGGCCATACCATCTAGATACAGGAGCTAGAGTTGAGTGAATCCTACAAAAAGGATGCATTCATTTAAATGGGTAAGTCATCTTGACACCAGCATCCCCCAGCCTGCCATGATAAAAAAAGCATGTAAGTGCAATTGAAGGGAACAGGAATCCCTAAACTTGTATAGATAGGAGTCTTAAAACTTAGTAGGCAATGGTTTAAATTTAGTGTATCCTCAAGGGTTTCATTGATTTTATGTACTTCTAAATCATATTGGAAATTGCAAAAGACATATAAGAAAATAGTTTCTCACAGTGCTTTTTTTCCAGGGTTACAAAGAATTAATTCCACATGAAGTTGTGTCAAACAGATTACATAATGTTTGGCTGCATGTCGTAGTCTTTAAGTGTTCAAATATTTTCCATTTGATTTATTTTTACTCTAAAACATACTTTTCATAATCTTTACAAATGAACATGTGAGACTGTAGGTTACTGTAATGTAAAGAACTGGCCTACTTTTATCCATTATAAGTAACTGTCATCTATGGGTGACTGATACCTCCCGAGTCGGGGTGGAGGGGAGGGCACCAGATCGCCAATGGGGGGACACTTCCTGTTTCTCAGCTGGTGCTTCCAGGGAGTGAATGGCCAATCTCAGGTGTGTTGATGCCCTTCAGTCACCCTTTTGGGAAAGGATTAGTCAAGACCCTTTTGCAGGTAACCAAAACCCCATCTTTTGAATCAGGGTCCCTTTCCTAGGAAGACCTAGATTTGAGCATTTGTGAAGATTCCTTAGTTTGAAGGCTTTTTGTGTACTGAGAAGATTGATCCTGAAATAGTGCAAGTGACAGAGTAATTATGTAAAATCAAAAAGCCATAGAACAGCAGGGAAATTAGATTGATTTTGGTGTACTGACATTTCAAAGGGGCACCCAAGTGAGAGCCACAATATCAATTCAACAAGCCAAAGGCTATGGATAAATCTGAATAAAATGGAGCAGCTTGTGAGTATAACCATTTTGAATAAGGATGTGTTGACTTGATCTAGTTGGATCAAGATAGTGCAATGAAGTGTTACAGACTGAAATGTATTATAATTATGAAGAAATTAGCCATTGGCTATTGTACAAAATTTTCTGACCACATTCCCTCCTCAGGCCTACTTCAGCATGAAGCATCTGATTAACAGAACACAAGCTAAGGTTAAAAACCCTATCGAGGCAATTGTGGCACAGCATAGAAAAGCTTAATCTAAATTTTTCTTCTAATGTTAACAAAAAGAAGATAAGCTAATACTGCTAATAAAGCACTAGCAATGATAGGAACCATTATTCCTAGCATGATTTGAACCTTAAAAGTCCTGTATTTTGTAACTGGCCCTGCCACTGCTTTTCTTAGTGACCTTTTCATTTCCATGGCTACGTCCATGCTATGTATTTCTGTTGATATAGCTATGTTAGTCAAGAGAGATGTGGAGGTATGATCTCTGATTAAAACAGCTATATCAGCCTGCATACTCCTAGGTTAGATACAAACATTCAAAAAGCTCAGACAGAATCAAAGTTATGCAGTTTTCTGTAAGCAGTGTAGTTTAGATTGGTAGCAAACAGAACAAACATTTGCCTTTGGTGGGGTGTGGGGGAAAATCTTAAATGGGGTTCCACCATTTTTAAACCAGTCTGTGGGCACATCTACACATGCAAAAGGTTTGGGAGAAAAACTACTGGAGAATAAACACTCCTAGGCACATGTCTACATGTGCAGGGATGCAGGAACAGATTTGCTGCAGACTGCTGCCACTCCCTGTGGCCCTTCAACTGGCCCTACAGCAGCCAGCGGGAGCTCTAGGCTCCCCGCCTGAGTGCTAGCCCAGGGGCCATGAGACAGGTGTCTCTTGGTGGGGGTTGGGACATTGCTCCCTGCCCCTGGGAGCTGCCTACTGCTGAGGCATGCTTTACCACCAAAGCACCAAAGCCCAGGTGGGGAGATCCTTATCTCCCAGCCTGAGGCCCGTGATTGTGGGCCAAGGCTAGGAGATCCTTATCACCATCAAGGAGCAGGGGTTGGGAGCTCCCTGCTGCCAGGCAGGAAGACATTGTCCCCACCAGGTCTCCAGTAGCAGACCCCACCCTGGCAGAAGGCAGCTCCCAGGGGCAAGGAGCAATCTCCCACCCCCTGCTGCCCAGCTGACCCAGGAGCACATTTGCTCTTGGTCAGGCAACTACATATGAGTTACTGCACAGTTACTAATCTTGAGTTAAGTTGCTACTTATATTTGCTGGTAGCAAATTTACTTGTAACTAGAGCCAATTACTGTACAGCAAGCATCTTCACATGTAGCAAAGTATGTTTACTGTGCTTAATTAGCTCTGCTGACCAGTAAAGTGTCTCATGTAGACGTGCCCAGTGTATGCTGAAATTATGCTCTGTTACAAGCAAAGAACAGTTTTGCATGCTGGATTTATATTCTGTTACAGGTATAGACCAGTTTCTGATTAATTACACAGGTAAAAGTGTAATTCTGGTACCTGTACCAGATACCTGTACCTGGCCTGGTACATGCATTTATACCAGCAGGCAGGGCTGTGCTCTTATCAGTGCAGTTTGTTTCACCTGAGGAAGAAGAGATTTTTACTATACTAGCACAAAATACAAGATATTTGATATACCTAGCTCTACATTAGATGTGCTTTGCCAAAATAATATGCTGCTAGACATAAGCAATTGAAGTATATCTAATGTAGAGACAGCCTGAGTTTCAGTTTATCCAGGCTTAGAACTGGGAGAAAATTCTCTCTCTCATAGAGACGTTCTGAGGTCAGATTCAGATGATGGTTTGTATCTTTGCAAAGCAAATGAACCAGGCATTATTATAGAATCTTTTTAAAAGGGTAAAGATTTTATAAATACAGGGAGCAAAAATGAGTGCAGAATTATAAACAAAATGTGACATTTTGGAGTATTTTAAAAATGTTTTTTTTCATTATGTCTCAAATACATTCATGGAATAATTAATTGTCAAAAATGTTATTTTTCAAAAAATTATATAATTCCACTTACGTCACTTGCAAAATATTTCATTACTGAAGAAGTTGCTCTTCATTAATATTGAAATTTCCTAATATTTTCTGTATAGAAGGATATACCAGCCCTAAATGAATATAGAAGTTCAGTAATTAACACTACAGCTCTCCATTAAATTAAGAGAGAGAGACAAAGCATTAAAAAATATCATTTATTTACTGAAAGCTAAGACTCAAGCAAAATCAACTTTTTATTTTCCAAGTCTCTGATATTGTCGTATATTTGCCGTCTGGTATATTTATGTTTAGACATTATGAAAATTACTGGCTATGACATGCCTATCCAGTTTGAAGTGTCTTACTCTATTACTAAATGCAAAACTCTAGAACTCTTGATCAACTCTCAGCAATGATACCTTTTGTTAGATCAACTAAGAAATCGCAAAAAAACCAACCTATTTTTGGAAAGCTTTTGGGCACATGCACCCTTCTTCAGGCTGAAGACAAAGTTCTTCTATAATATTTAACAACTACAAAAAAAAACACCCCAGCAAGTGGTGCCAGGATTCCCGAGGTCCCAAATTAAAACCAAAGAAATGACGCAGCAAGGGGAAAAATAAAATAAAGAAAGCTGTCAGATAGGTCCTGATTATTTTTAGGTAATTAGAAAGGACAGAATTTGATGCAAAATAATGGCCATCCCATGGAGTATGGTCTAGATCAGAGGCATGTAAAGTCTAGCCCATGGGCCAGACTGGGCTTGAACAGACTTCATTTCCCAGCAGCACCTGCCCATGTTACTGTGGACATTTTCCAGGAGCAGCAAGGCCATGCCAGCATGGGGCCTGGGTTTCCATGGAGACCAGTCCAGGCAGCACTGGCAGGGTGTGCAGCTTGGTGCAGAGCTGCTTTGGGGCTGGGCTGGGGCCAGGGCCGGGGCTGGGATCTTGAGGCAATGACAGTGTGGGCCAGAGCCAGGGCAGATGTGTGATCCACACCTGGGCAGGAGTGTGCAGGCAGCAGATCACAGCTCTGCTCTGACTCCAGACCATGCTGCAACTACTGCAAAACTCTGGCCCTAGCCGTGGCACAGCGCCCTGCGCAGACACATTCTCTGCCAGCACCGCTTGGGCCAGTCTCCATGGAAACCCTGGCCCCACACTGTCATGGCCTCACCACTCCTGGGGTCTCCATGGAAACCAGCTGCAGCAACATAGGCAGGGGCTGCTGGGAAATGGTCCGGCAGCTGACCAGATCTGCCATTTTGCCCATCTCTGGTCTAGATCAAGCATATCAAACACACTGTCTGTGGGCTAGAACTAGCCCACAATGCTGTTCCATCCAGTTCGCTGGGCAGCTTCCACTAGCAGACTAGTGGAAGCTCGGGGAAGGGTCTGCCACAGAATTTGGGGCCCCTTATCCCTGCTGAAGAGGGCCATTGGTGGCAAAGGGGTAGGAGGACTTCATGACACAGCCCCATTCACCGTGCAGCTGCATGGCCCTGCCACCCCCACCTAGAACCCTGCTGCACCACCACACCTTCCACAGCCCCTGCTGGACCTGCCACTGCCCTAAGGGATCCAGGCTGGGAGAAGCCCCAGTGGTGCTTGCAGTGAGTTTTGACACCTCTGCTCTAGGTTGTGACTGCCCAATAATGGAGAAAGGCTTCATGAACAAGTTTGAATCACAGTTCTTGTAGTCTCTAAGCACAAGCAGTGCTTCAGACTTGTGCTGACAGTGGTGCCAGCCTCCCTAAACAAGATAGTGACTGCAATGACTGGCACTGATGAAGCTGGATTTTTTTGGCCTATTTTATACCCCTAGAGCAGCTGCCAATAAGCTTCATTTTTAGTTTTAGTCCCTTGTTTTCTGTGTTTTGATGCTAGAGCTGAGATATCAAGGGAAAGGTAGAAATGCATACTGCACCCCTTCCCACCTCTCTTATAGTGCTCTGTGTCCCACACCCAGCAAATCTATTTCAAAAGAATTCTCAATGGTAAATTTTATCACCAAAGTTAAAATTAGTGGTTTTTCATTATTATCTTCCAAGCCTAGATCTTTGTACCTGTGACACAGGAACCACTCCATTATTTATCAGTCAGGATATGAAATAGCTCTTGGCTAAGCATAACTTGTTTCAGCAGAATACAATAAATAGCCCTTTTGCACAGTATAATATCTAAGGGCCTGAAGGGGTTAAATCACCCAGAGGCTGAGCTAGTGGCTCAGCCTTCATCAGTGTGGGCCATGGGATTACAATACACTGTATGTCCTGATCTTATTCATATAAGCAAAGACTTTCAATTAAAACAGAGACTTCATAACAGACATTCTAAACTACCCAACAGGACCTATTGGCTAGAGACAGAAATTACACATAAACCAGTATAAGTGATCAGAAACTGGTTCACATCTGTAACACAAGAGAAATGTAGTGCATATGAACTGCTTTCAAAATGGCTGAAACCAGTTTACAATAAACCTGGGTGGATGTAGCGTTTAGGTTATAAGTGATTTAGGTTAAACCAATTTATTGCACTTCTGTCCTACATCCCTCACAGTTAACTCACGGTTTCTTTACACCACCCCCACACCCTCCCCCTGCTTCACAGGGTGGGTGGCTTAACTAACCAAAGATTGAATCAATTCAGCCTTGGGCTTTTTGACTGTCTGTACTTAGCCCTGATCTCTAACACACCTGGGTCAAGTCTAACTACATAAGCACACAAGACAGCTATCGTACACCAACAAGACAACCTGTAATATAGGAAAAGATGCAATAAACAACCCATAATTCTTGATATGATGTATGTCTTCAGACTGTGCTGATAAAATATTTGTGAAAAGGGCCGAGGAAGATTGATGTTATCTGGCCATTGTCTTTCTTTCTGCAAGCAAGACAATCATTGAGTAATTCTTCACATATGTTTTACCACTGTACTTTGCAAATCATTGGAAATCAATATATGTTTAGATTATTTGTAATAATGAAAATAGAGATATTTGACATTCTTTTTAAATCCTAGGAAGGACTTCAGAGTATATATTAAACAGAATTTGGCCCACACTATCATGACTCTTAAAGGGGATTGAAAAACAATGTATCCACATCCTCTTGCCATATGCTATAAACATTTTTTGCTATAAACATCTAGTTTCTGTGGGATATTCTATAATGCAAAAATGTGTTAAGGCCTTTTGTTCAGTAAGGTTTGGTCATAGACCTTTCATCCTCAATGTCATATATTTACAGCACTCCAGATGCTACATATATGATAGGGAGCAATAAAAATATCTATAACCAAAGCCAAGCATCAGACAGCAATTTTAAGACAATGGCTGCAGACCAAATGCCATATGTTACGAGATCTCAGAGATGAAGCAATATGGAGGAGAATTCATGGCAGAGAATATGGCACAGTATATCATCTGCTAATATGCTATCAATTTCATGCTAACTATTTAACCAGTCATTGTTTCCTATAGAAACTATCTAATGGGATACCTAAAGCAAAACAAATAGTTTTCTCATCAGTATTCACTCCAATTTAAAGCTGCACATTGAAAATGTTTAATCTTAACCTCTTTTAATTTGTCACTGGCCTAATGTACTTAAACATGATGGTTTATATTCATTGCTAAGAAAAGGTTTATCTTAACTTATATAACTTTGGGTTTTTTCATAACAGATAAATATCTAGTTCTCTATTTTCTTAATCATCTAGTTATTTGAAGTGCCTGATCAGAGCCCCTTTCAAGCACTTGATTCACAAAAAATGGGTCCTCAGGACTTTTGGAAATATCACTGTTTAAATATGTACTCTGAAGCTTTAATGACTCTCAAGTTGAACACTCAAAGATTGCAGTCACTGAACACGAGTGATTTTTGAAAAATTAGGTTGTAGTTGATTTTCTGAATGATACTAAACTCTTGGCCTCAGCGATGTCTTCTGGCCATCAACAGATTAATTATAGAAGAGGGTCACAGGGTCACTGGCTCCTTTAGTAAAATAGGTCCTGTTCCCCTGTAATGGAGGAGGTGGACCCCTCTGGATCCAGTTAGGAAGGTAAGGTTGCACCTGAGGTTAATAAATAAAAGAAACAAGGGAAGGTAATTACTGTGGGGGGAGGCAATGGGGGTGAGGTCGGTCCTGGTCCTGGTCCTGGTGGGAATTGATTTGGCTTCCCTAGGGAGCAGAGAGAACAGCAGAGTGCGTCTGTTCACCTTACTAATCCAGCCAGCCATGACCAGGAGTCTGAAGACCAAGCTGTGACAGAGGTAGTAGGGTTGGTCTGCTGATTCCACCAGGTTGAAGAGCTGGTTTTTTGGTGGTGCTGGGGCAGATACCAGGAAAAGGATTTGTCTGCTGGCTTTCCCGAGGCTGGAGAACTGAAAAACAGGGGCTTGTTTACCTGCTGACTTCTGAATTAGAGCCATGTCCAAAAAGACAATGAAGAGACAAATCCCAGGTGGAAAAGGAAAAGGAGAGAAGGCATTGAGCAGCAACTGACTGATACAAGGACCTCAGAAAGAGTGTTAGGAGTCCCAGGTGACACCACAACAGGGATATCTATGTTGATGCACTGCTGGGAGAATGTGAAGAGCTGTGACCAGGTAGAAGAGAAGAAACCAGGTTGTGAGATAACTATCTGCAATGAGTAAAACATTTCTTGTATCTGCTCCAAATACCTTGCTCTTCTAATATATTGATAGTTCTTTTGTCCTTGCATTCTGAGTAGGAACAACCAATTCTCCTTTTCCATACCATTCATTATTATTTATCTATTGCTCAAACTAATCAGTCCCAAACTTTTCATTTTTCCTCATCCAGAAGTCTGTCCAAGTCTCTAAACATTTTCATTACCTATCGTTAATGTCTGACCTATGTTTTTCAGTATATCTGTGAAAAATGTGTGTACTAATACCTTTCACGTTTGGATGAAGTTTAGAATTAGGCTTTCCATGTGATAATTGCAGCACAAAAGGTTAAACTCCTGTAGTACAAAAGACAATGTCACCATTGTGAAACTTGGTTCTCTTAATCTTCCAAACACAGTGTCACCCCATAATTTAGAACATCAGTAGTGAAATATAATCTGAAAAAGATACGGGGCATTTGATTGTGGCATTGACTCTTAAACTTAATAATCACCACACCAGCATTTTGGTGGCATTGAGGAAAACTTAGGGAAAAGACTTGTACAAGCTACTGAGACCAGCATCTCATATTGATGTAACAAGTGTGGTAGACCTTGGGATATTACCACCTTTTTATTATTTTTTTAAAATGTTTCTATACCAACTAAGATATTGCAGTAGTGCCTAGAAGCCCAATCATGGTCTATGACTTAGGTTCCTAGGCACAACTGCAAGTAAAAAAAGTCAGAGGTCCATCCAAGGCCAAGTGACCCATTGGGCTAGTGTGGTTAAGACGCACCCATTTCTTCAGCCAACTCCACACAAAACAGTGAGATGGCTAGTATCATGTCTGGCTGCTTTTGACTTCCCATCCTGAATGATACCCATTGCAGCTGACTCAACTGGGGCAGTCTACAAATTTTGCACTCATAGTTTTCGATCTACACTAGAAGACCATCATTGCTGTGCCATCATGCCCATGAAGTATATCAATATAAAATAACAGTATAGTAAAAGTGATATATTATATGATATTATAGTACATTATAGTATATAATAGTAAAATAATAACAGTACAAAAGGAACTAGGTCACTGAAGGTCTGTAAAGAGGAGGTGTTCTTCTGGTAGTTAAGTTCCTCTTAAAATAGGGAAAGATCTTCAATGATACAAATGGCATTTAAATGCCTTTTAGTAGAAGTAAAGTGGTTGATTTTTCTTTGTGCTTTAAAAAAACTTTCTCCTGAAATTTACAGTGATAATTATCTTTACAGGAGACAGTAAAACCATTTAACAGGCATAGTCAGAAAGAGAGAAGCACCATTACTTTACCAAAGGCTGGATCAGATTTCTGTATCCTGAGACAGGGTTACTTTATAACTTGATATATCTGATTAAAATCCTGAGTTACTTTCACCCAAGCTGCACACTTAAACTCTTGATGTTTCAATATATTTAACATATTCCAGCCTTTAAGACAGTCTGATGATCTTTGACTATGCCTTAGAGAGTTAACAAAATGATTGGGACACTAACTTTATTGCAAGTACTAAACTGTGTATAAATTATAAGGATTCTGGACAAGAGGATTATAATGTAATGTCAGATTATTAAAAAGTACTTTGCTTTGGCACGGAGAATGCAGGCTGTTTCAGTTATACTTAATCACATTTTCTGCAGATCCCCCTGTTTTGTTTTCCTTGATTGCATAATATTTATTTCTGCTTTCACAGTGACAAAAGGCAAATGTATAGCATAACACCAGGCTGCCTACGTAGGCAGGCATAAAAACAAAGAATATTGGGTTCATATAGTGTAAGGTAATAGACACAGTCATCTGAATCCCTCCAAACAAAACTCAGTTATTGTAAGCTGTCATGTAGCCTGCTGATTATTGCTCATTTGCTTTAAGGAGAAAGTGAGGAGTGGGGAGCTTTGCAAGCCCCAAAGACCAACTTTGCATGTGGGTCAGGCTCTCAAAAACGTGTGTAGTCAGATTTTGTTTTGCTCAGCATCCACAGTTGAGGGCAGATTATCAAGAGTGCAACTGTGATTTAAAAGCAATCAGAACTCAATTGCTTTTGCCACTAGACCAGTACAGCTACAGCCTGGATACCTGAAAACTGTGATTTGGGCATTAAAACAAAGGCCCTCTTTTCCAAAGCTCTCACCACTCAAGAGTTCCCATTGCAGGTCATTATCACCACATTTTGTGAAAGAGTTCAGCATATCTCTTGAAAGTTCTTTCTAAAGATGTGGCTACTTTTTTTGAGTCCCCAGTGTTAAAATCTCCCACCTGGCTTTTAATCAGAATTTATCGTTATGCAATCCCCTACACAATCTCTAGCATAACTACAGCAAAGTACATATAGTGTAGAGTCCTATTTGTTTTTTCAAACACAGACAGGTGGAACTTACTATCATTTATTTCCCCAGTAATAGAACAGCCATTCTAACCCACAGTGGGATTGTTCCTGGCACCTTTCCTACATGATTCACCAAACATATTTAGGCATATTTAGAGCACATCTGGAATATGCTGGCAGGATTGGGACAGCACAAACACAGCTGTAGTAGCTACTTTCATTCAAAATCATAGCTAGTTGTGCTCACTGCCCAACCATCACCCTCTCAGTTTATAATATCCAGGATGTGGGAGACCTAGGTTTAGTTGCCTCATCTACCAAAAGGGACTCAAACCTATGCATCTCTTATCCCAGGAGATTGCCCTAACCACCAGGTAATAGATTGTGCTAGGATAGCTGGGGAAACATTCTTACTTCCTGCCTTTTGAAGCTTTTCACTTTGCAGAAAAGAATTAAAGATTCATTGGGCCAGAGAGAGAGTGAGAGTGCACAAGAGCAAGCATGGCTCTGTGGGAAAGTCTGGGTTTTGCTCCTTGCTTCAAAGACTGTTTATGCACGTTTCTCCAGTGACTGTTTAATGTAAATTATATTATTTCCCATATTTACAATTAGTAAGTAACTTAAAGTAAATGAGCATCTCTGTTTAGAGATCGTGCAGAATGAAGATTTTCTCACCAAAGCAGTCAGTGAGTCTAGACAGCTATATGGCTGTCTTTTTTTTTTCCTGTTTGCAACAGAGTTTGTTGCCTTGAGGGCCTGTGTTACTGGCACAGCTAAGCACGTTCCAAACCTTTGGGGCCACAGTATTTGTGCTGTAATCCTGAACAGGGAATCTTAATTACTGAAAAGCATACTCTGTGAGAGGGAAATGAAAACAATAGTTGAAAAACAGCCTATAGCAAAATTCATTACCTGTGGCTTCAGTGTTAATGTTTTAGGCTATATGTGCTGTTTAATATTTTATACCCAGCTACAGTCAGTATGTATGTGAGCTGCAAAAGAAATATCTCCCTTTGCCATCACACTTCTAACAGTCTGTATTGGGGAGTGAAGGGGAAAAGGAATTTGTTTTGAAACAATATCTTCTTTCTCTGACCTTTGTGGGAATTGAAACAAAAAATAACAGTGGGAGATAATATCCATCATTGTATACACTGTAACCACCCATGCCTGATAAACACTAGGCCCAAGAAATAGTGCTTTGGTTAGTACTCTGTGTTGCCTACTGTGACGTTGGGACCTGGAACTCACGGATACCCACTTCGGGCCACCCCTAGCCCCTCACCTCGCCTGCCACGACTTTAATGGAATATATATATTTTTATAAGGAGAGTGTTCAGTGCTGATCTTATTACTGTAGGGTATACCCGAGGGGTACTCACGAACGTGGGGTCCTATGTTCCATGAGGCTCCGCCATCCCTACACCTCGTCCACACGCCAACCGGTCACTTGTTGGTTCATTAAATGAAAGGATCTTGATCCTGGCCATACACGTACCCTTCGTGATAGGTGTTGCTTGGATCAATTGGCTCAATTACAAACGTTGCTTTTTTTTCCCAGAATTTCCTTCTTCTTTCAGAAGAAATACCCTGCTGCCCCAAAGGGACTTTTCAAAGCAGAGTATTGCTCTGGATGGCTTGTACTAGCTACCCCAGCCAGAGATTCTGCTGCTACCTTCTGCTTCCCCAGCAACGATGCAGGGCACGTTTCTCTTGGCAGCAGCGCAGGGCTCTCAGAAGCTGCAGCACTAGTCTGCTGCCATCTCCTTCTTTGCTTTTCCTTGCTCTCTCTCCTTAGTTCCTCTTCGCCACGCTCCTCTCCGTCTCCCCCCCCGGTTGCACTGCTCACCGGGCTTTTTAAACTTTCCCGTAGCAGCTGTACCGGCTGCTGCGATTGGCTCTGCTCCCCGGCTTGTTAGCACTAGCCGCTTAAACAAGCGGCAAGGACGCCGCTCGCGCGGCTGTAATGGCGTCCGCCGCAGCTGCTCCCGTTTCTCTTCTCCCTGCTCTGTTCCTTCAGGTGAGTGGTCCTTTTTCCCTTTTACTGACCCCTGGGGCCCTTCCTGTACTCCTGACAGCGGCACACCGCCGTCACACCTACAATAGGAAGGGTATAGCAGGTTGAGGGCTGCAGCACTGGCTGTGATGCCACCTGGTGGCCAAGTAATTTCTGCCCCACCCCAGCTCCATGGCATACCCTCCCTTTTTCCATGCTTGCCATACCTATATTTATGTAACAATACTTAGGAAGACTGTGCCAGAGTCCCAAAATTAGCTTCAGTCCATCCACTGAATATTGCCTCATGCTGCTGGTTGGCACCAGTCTCACTCCTCTAAGCTGCAGCCCTACTGGTCCTATACACACCATAGAGCACAAGCCACCTTAGGGGTAATAATTGTGACACCCATCCTCGCCTGTAGCCATGCCCATGCCTTGCAAGTATTCATGCACCAGCCTATGTAGGCTCCTACATCCCTCCTAACCTAAGCCCCTGGTCACTCTAGCTCAGGGACAGGCAAAGTCTGTCAGCCAGGGACTCCATTTGCCAGCCGCCCCTGCCCACATGGCTTGTGCCAGTCTCCATGGAGACCCCAGCTGCACCTGCGTGGGAAAGCTCAGACTGGGGTTGCCATGGAGACTAGCATGAACCACGCCAGCAGCGCACACAGCAAAGCAGCATAGGGAGCTGCTCCAGCGCTGCTGGGAACTTGCAATTGGGGCAGCTTGCTCTGGAGCCAGGGTAGAGCTGCAATCTGTAGCCTGCACTCTCCAGGCAGGGATGCACAAGCAGAGGATCATGACTCCAGACCAAGCTGTCACCGCTGCAAGGAGCTGGGGCAGAGCCGTGATCCCCCGCTTACATGCCCTTGCCCAGAGGCTGCTGGGAAATGGAGTCTGGCTGCTAGCCGAATCGGCCATTTTGCCCACCCCTGCTCTAGCTGCAGGCTTATAGCCCTGGCCCACTCAGATCTGGCTTGTCCCCCCCCCCACTCTGAGGATGCAGGCTCTGACCTGCCCCATCTCATTCACACTCTCCCTCTCCCTTTGCAGGGCTTGAAACCCCAGATGGCCCTACTTGCTCCAGGCATTGGTCTTATATGCCTCTGAGCACTGTTCTTTCCAGTCTGGTGGTTCCTTAGCCACCCACACAGGTTTCCAAGCTTGCCCTCTGCTGCAGTTTGATGCAGCAAGTTCAGTCCACTACAATCTCTCCTTAAACCTCTGGGTTCCTGTCACAAGGGACATTCCTTATCAGGTCTCATTCTTTTGTTCAGTCCTTGCTTGGCTCAAAGGAAATTGCACTGTTGTGAAAACAGACTCTAAAATATACGGAAGATACCAAATTATGTGTAAAATATTGCATGTTTGAAAGTGTCAAAAGACCCTATCAGTATAAGTGTATATTTAAAATATCCATGTTATCATGGTAATATAGGTTATTAAATATATAAGAGGTTCAAAATCTGTTTCATTCTTCTATTAATGGTGTGTTTTGCACTTTATTTACCATGGACAAGAAAAACAGCTTAGTTTCTTCAGTTTGTCTGTGACTTCTTTCCATTTATTGGATCCCAGGCTCTTTCTCAGGGAATTAATATGTGAGATAAACATTCCAAGAAAATATTTATACTTCTTGATATTTTCTAAATTATGGAAAGCATTTCTACTCACATTCAGCTATGTATAACCTATTCTCTGTTTATCTTCAAATGCATACACACATGGAAAAACTGCATGTTGAACTGGCTATGCCTGATTCTGTTTCTACCATAAAATAGTTTCCATGATTTAGTCAATTTTAATCATTTTTTTCCATAACTAACAAAAATGGTTTTGGTGCACTAAGTTAGCTTTTTAACTCTAAAACTGATAAGCAATCCAGACAAAGCAGATTATAAAATCTGTTCATGACTGACAAAAGGTTGAATAGAGAAAGACGCTCAATCTTCTTGACTTAAAATAAAGCACTAGTACCTGATCTTATCTGTGATACAATACAGGTGCAAACTATAAATGAGAAAGGGAGAGAGAAAATCCTCCCCTATTCATGTTGCTTACAGCTGATTATAGCAAAATCTGTTCCCACTCTAGTTCTAATCAAAATGACTGAACATTCTTTTCATTTGATGACACTAAGAAGCTCTAAGTGATATAAATTGAGTGATTTCATCTCCAGTGCACAGAACCATCACAAGTCTGGCACAGTTCGATACGGTGGAAGTCTAAAAAGAGGCCCATGGATTAATCACTCTTGGAACGGATTCCTCCTCCAGTTCTCTCCTACTCCCTCCCATCTGCCTGCAGCTCAGAGAAATTGTTGCTTGGCAGACTGGTCATGTATGGCTCCCGATCAGTGAGGACGTTGTATATCAGGATGTTCACCAACTCTGTTTATTAAAGATTCCACAAACTTGCCCCGGGCACTAGATTGTATAATTTTTGCTGATGAACTGTACATGCTGCTCTTAAGGGCAGCCCTTGCTGCTACCTCTGGTTGATGGCTGCAAATCTGTCCCAGCATCATCAGAGTCTTCAGGTAGACTTCATCAGTTGTAGTCATCTTATCAGCGAGGCACAGCCTCTCCTAATGGCTTGATAAATATTCTGGCATCCCAGTATCAGCTATCAAGAGATTTAAATCAGGCCCAGTACTTATTGCAGCTATTACTACAGAGTTAATGCCAATGACTCTTTTACTTATCTCTGTAACCAGAGGCATTGAATGGTTCTTTTTATGTCTCCACTCCTGGTCACTAAGAACAGAATTCATACAGAAATGTCTTCCACCGGGATGGAGCTCATATTTCTCAGGTGAAATATGAAGTACAGATTCAATCCGTGTAAGAAACATATTTCTACAATCCCATCCTTTTCCCCTTTAGGTTGCTACTTAGACTCATTTGCACTTGGTCCTGACAAACATGCCCTTTGGCTCCAATTCTGTGGTCTGACCACACCTGCTTCATGTAGACCACTAAACTTGTTATGCTTCAGCCCAAGTCTGAATTCGTTGCCCGGCATGCATGAGCCAATATATGAATGCCAGTTGGAAGTTTGAAAGAAAAAAAGTTTTTATT
>JAGPOW010000261.1:222718478-222737301 GCA_030014935.1 Caiman crocodilus | reverse complement strand
GCCTGGTACAGCCGTCTCCTCCTTATCACTGCAGATGGGCATAATTTACAAAACAACCTTCCAGTCTCGCTGTGTATTCTGTCTTGGGAGGATGGCTCGGGGCCATTTATTAGGCCTTCAAAGAAATGGCTCGGGGTTATTCACAACAAACTGGAGAAGGAGACATTAGGCTGTTTTGTCACTTTTGCTCTCACTGAATATTAGGCTATTTCTGCCTCTGGCTTCAATCAGAACACCTGCAAGTGACTGACTCAATGATTCTTAACCTTTCACATTCGGGGACACCCGCTAGAACCCTTCTCTCTTATAGCTGGAACCCCACCCTTTTATAAGGGGCAATAGAGTGATTGTGAGACCTGTATGAAGCCTCCTGGGATAAAGAAATCATGCTGTAATTTACATGAAGCTGCCCACAACCCATGTTGAACTAGCTAGAAAATTAGACTGTTGGAATGCAATCCACCACTGAAGTCAAGGGCAGCGCTCACACTAATGCCATGGGAATTTCTCCCTTTCTGTGGAATTTTCACCACTATTGCCTCACCACTGAATTTTTTCTAGAAATGGCAGTTTTGGTGAAGTCTTATAGCCACTTGCTGGTTTTTACTTTCAGATGGCTGTTTTGGAGAAGTCTCAGGGCCAGTTGCTGGTTTTTATTTGCCATCTAGTTCCCAAGTGATATTGAAAATCTGAGTCATTCCTCCTCCCTCTCCCCTGATATGGGAGTGATGTAGTGAGGAAGACAAAGGAGTGGGGTTTTTTTTTTTACTCGGAGCATGTTAACAGGTAGAGATGAAGGGACTAGGTCATATAGAGGAGCAAAGCTGAACTTAGGCCTGAGGCAGAGAAAGAAAAATGATAAAAGAAATAACCAAGATAGTAAATTAGGAGTGGGGAAAGAAGAAGTGGGGGAAATTAAAGGGAATAAAGAAAAGCAGGAATGCGCATGAATGAAGGGAAACAGGAATACAGGAAAATAAATAAGTGATTCTTGCTGTTTTAAATTATGTGCAGTGTCTAATGGCTTGAAGACCTAAAAGAGAAGAAAACCCATTGCTGACAACTGCTTGTCAACAAGGTGAGCAAGAGCTGCTTGAGAACTGCAGATGGACAGGGGCCTTATCTGGGAGAGAGCACTATGCTGGCAACTTTCAATGAACATGGAACAAGAATGTGAATGGACCCAGCTTCACTTACACTTTGGTTATGTACCAGATGGAACTTTTTTCTTCTGTTTCTTAAATGCAGTCAATTTTTTAGTTTAGCATAATAAAATAGCTCTGTTCCAGAAGAGACTGACATCTGTGTGCCTATTGGTTAGGGTGACCTAGACCTCAGTCTGGAATGCTGGGATAAAGAAGCCCTGAACAAAACTTTTAAGATGGAAAATGGCAGTTTCTTCCAAAACTCTCTTTGTTGTGCTAAGGACTCTGTTGGGGTCTAGTATACCAGTTTCCTTTTTGAAGACTCAGAGAGAACACAAGCAGCTTTGAGGCCGCAAGCAGGGGTGAAAAATTTAAACTGCCTGGGCTGAAACAAGAGGGAGCAGCAGCCTGAGCTAAGGAACACAGAAGAAGGTCCCAGGACCACAGCTGCCCTCATTTAGCTGGAACAAGGGGTAGAGCCCCTAAAGGAGCACATTTCTTAGCAGAGAGAGATGGGCCTGCCTATCTACAAGCCTTGTATGAGAACACATGAATTAGGGGAGGAAGTAAATGGGATAATGGTTAACTAGCTCATTAGCTACTCAGTCATGAAAAAGGTCTGGGTTGAAACCACTGCCAAAACACCCTAAGCTGGCAATCTTTACTCAATTGGTAGATTTCCCAGGTTTATTTGTTTCCCCCTTTCATGCCTCTAATAAAGTTCTCTTTGTTTTAAACCTTTCAGTTGATTGCTTTGGAGGTGTTACTCATCAAGGGCACTCAGACAACATAATTAGTTTCCCAGATTTCTTGATGAAGGCTCAAGTTGGTGGAGGATGAGGGTTTTTTTTCAGTAGGAACCACCATGTAAATGAACCTGGCCCCTTTTTATTTTTTTTCACTGCCAACAGCACCTGGCAGCAGACTTACATATTGTTATAACTTGTAATGCTGTAATGCTACAGTAAATCATGGAATCATCTCAGTGCATGACATCATGGGATTATCTGCCATACAAGATGATTGATTGGTTTCTCTGTAGACGTTACAACAGACACACGGTGACAAACATGGAAATGCAGTAGTAAAGCTCTTCAGCTAATTTCAAGTAGTCTAGAGACAAGCAACCTTTGTACACACCACAAAATTGGCCTTTCAAATGGCTTAAATGCCCTTTTGCACCACTTTAATGGTGTTGCTGTTTGCACACTCAGCAATGTATTCTGCTTTAAATGACTTTGTAATGTAGTAAAAAAATATACCCCTGAGGTGTTTTAGTTTGCTACGTAACAAAGTGCAAAAGTGCACAGGGCAATGGTAGCTCACATGCTTGGGGAAGTTCAGACTTGGTGGGCTTCCAGCACCCTGTGTACTGTCCCCGCTGCCTTCTCCCACCACCAGCATCCCCAGCTGCATTCCGGACACCTTGTTGCTCTGCTCCAGGGGCAAGCCAGCTGTTGCCAGCTCCAGGGGCAAGCCAGAAAGGTGATCGGGATAGTGCAAGGGTGCTGGAGCTTACCTCTCTCTCTCCCATGGTGGGGAGTGGGGAAGAGTTGCCAGCGGGTCATACAGCCCCTGAGCAGCAGGGAACCTCACTGCCTTTCTCCATGGTAGCAGGGCCCCCCAGGCAGCACCTGCCCAGAAGCACCCAGTCCAGGCAGACCTGGGGAGTGCCACAGCCATGGAGGGAAGCATCAGGCCCCGCACAGCTCAGGGGCTGTATGACCTGGTGGCAGCCTTTGTAGGAAGGCTTGACTAAAAAAATAAAGGGAAAGGATCCTGATCTTTTTTCTTTCTCTCTCCTGGATACCTGTCTGAGCTGTGGAGGAGCCTGGTGCTTCCCTCCACAGCTTCGGGGGGGAAGAGTGGGGTGCTGCTTCCCTCTGCAGTGGTGGCAGTTCCCCCGGGACCATCCAGGCTGAGTGCCAGTGGGTAGGTGCTGCCTGGGAGGCACTGCCACTACCACATAGGAAAACACCAGACCTCCCACATCTGCAGAGGAAAGCACCAGGTCCCCGCACAGCTCAGGGACTGCTTGACCCACTGACAGCTTGCCCACCCCTGGAAAGGCAGGTAAGCTCTAAGGATCGGGCCCCCATTCTTGTATACATACTACTGGGGTTTAGTTCTATTTAATTTTCCCTAAATTGAAGTGGAAATTATGAGTTTTAAAAAATCAACTGTTTCATTTTAGGGAGAAGTAAAATTAATTAAATCCCTGTGGCATGGACAAGCACGCAAAGATTTCAAGAGTGGCTGTAGAACAACACTGGGGCAATACCCACCTCACTGGTAAGTTTACCATGTGTAAACAGGAGCAAAGTATGTTAATGAGTGTAGGGGCAATGGTGCAGAGACACCATAGAGTGAGGCAATATGCAGATCAGCTGTTAACTATTGTAATGTTTCCTAATACAGGCTCTCAAGGCTGAAATTTGATTCTTCTCCTAAAAGAAGACAAGAGCTAGTACTATGTGCTAAGATATAATTTTTCCTCTGTTATATGTTGATGCATTTTTTTTCATTTTTTCAACATAGAAGTCAAGAAGATGGAATGTACTCTATGATCAACATGTAGCTGGGATGAATATTTCCAGTGTAGGAAAATCACTTTGATAACACCTGTAACCAAGATGCCTCCAGGAATTTATTTTATCTGTATTTTTCATAATCTCTTTTGTAGTTGTGGATAATAGAGGAAGTTGTTGATATAATACTGGAGTTTTCCATTCAGACTGACAGCTAACGTTAGCTAAAGACACTGCTCTTTTTTTGGCACTTGTCTGGCCTTTCCAAAGTTTCTTGTGGTTATAGATCTGATCCTGGAGTACAATGAGGTAATTGTACAATTGTACCTTGTACAAAACTAGTTACTAGTAGTAACTACACAGGATTCTCAGTTCCAGCTCATGGTGAGCACTGCTGAACATCGTGGGATCCTATACACAAGCACCAAGGCTGCTTCACCATGCAGTAATTCTAGCACATTGGAGCAGACTCAATTAACTTGGAGCAGCTTGGCAAACAAGCCTTAGTTCAAGCACCCCTGCCACCATTTTGAAGCACAGAGACACTGATACAAGAGACATGATGCCACTTTAATTAGAGAAGCTATCAGAGTCTCTCTAATTAAAGCACTACCCTCTCCACCCCCGCAACATGTGTCGAAGTGCCCCATGATGTCATCTGGAGCAATAACAAGTGATGTGCCAAGTTGAATTTGAGCTTTATTTCTTCTCTGCTGCATAGGAGCTTTCAGTTTCAGTAGAGAAGGACCTGATTTGATTATGGTTAAATTACCTAGTGAGAGAAGCTATTTATTTGTGGGGCATGTGTTCATCAGTTAGTGATGGTGTATATTGCATCTATTCTACTGATTGGTGGTACATTTTTCTCTTGCAGCTGTAAAGACCAATGTTAGACTTGCAGGTCCTGCCACAGTGGTCACAGTTTTACATAGAGTTAGGGGCTACTGTACTGATAGGCTGTTTCCTTCAGTCACATTTCTGTTGTAATTCAAGTGACCATTTCTTATCATGATGTTAGACTCCATTACTGAGAAGAGAGCAACACTTTTTCCTGTCTCCTGCTAAGGCCTCCCAAAGGTTTGGATCAATTCCAAAAGCCTTCATATCTTCCTTGCAGACATCTTAGAAGTGAAATTTTGGGTGCCCTACTCTTCTCTCCCCATATGCAATTTGCCCATACAGTATGTCCTTCAGTATGCACCCATCTTCCATCCTGTAAAGATGGCTAAATCCAGCATAGGCACCACCATTTGAGCAGCAGTGATGGTTGGCATGTTGGCTTTGATGATGACCTCTGTGTTGGTGATTTTGTCTTGCCACTTGATGTCAAGGATGCATCGTAAACAACGTAAGTGGAAGCTGTTCAGCTTCTTTTCTTGATATGCATATGTTGAACATGTCTCACTGCTATACATAAGGACACTGCGTATGGAGACTTTGTATACAAGCAGCTTAGTTTTGATTGTGAGTTTTGTATTGTTTCAGGCTCATTTGGATAGCTTACTGAAAATGGCAGCTGCTTTTCCAATGTGCTCATTTAGCTCTTTATCTAGTGATAGATTATCAGTCACTGTGGATCCAAGGTAGTAGAACTAGTTCACTGCCTCAAGTGGTGTGTTGTCAAGGCTGATAGATGGTGACTGGAAAACACCCTGTTTCAGACCATGGTCTTCTTGATGTTGATGGTCAGGGCAAACATCCTGCAAACATGGGAGAGGTGATTCATGAGTATTTGAGTTGGTCTTCTTCATGGGCAGTGAGTGCAGTATGGTCAGCAAAAAGGAGCTCCCTAATAAGCACGTGCCTAACTTTTGTCTTGGCCTTTAGACATGATAGATTGTAAAGTTTGCCATCTGATCTTTTGGGAAGATACATGCCTTCCTCCAATTCATCAAAAGTGTAGTACAGCAGCACAGACAAAAGATCCCAAAGAAGTGTCGTCATCAGAGCACAACTTTGTTTCACTCCACTCTTCATCTCCTATAGTTGTTCCAGTCACCCTTGTCTCCCTTGTTCTTACAGAGAGTGATAATGTTATAATCACACATTTATTTATTACAGAACTGATAAAAAGGAAAAAAATTCTATAGTTCCCCTGTACAATATGTGCAAGCTTTTTTCATAAATGCACGATGTGGTATCATCACCATCAATTATCGAACTGATCACTAAAACCAGTTTCAGTTCAAACATGGAAATTTCAAGTATGGTGAATTTTACTGCACTACTTCATCTGAGATAAAAGGCATCTCTTAACTGTGGAATTTTTGAGAACGATTTGATTTTTTTTTTGCTTTGTACAAGGTGATAGTCACTGAGTGTGACTTCTGTAGGGTATTATGAAACATAATGAATACAACAGTAAAGTCCAGCTGGGGAAGAGAGACAGACTTTTCACGGGGAGTATCCCAGCACAAGAACAAACTTCTTATGGGGAATATCCCAGAAAACGAGAGCCATAGCAGAACACTTTCTCCACATAAATGTCCTTGAGCTCAGAATGGTCAGACAAGCCTCTAGAGAGATGCATCAGCTGTCCCACAGTCAGAATGTGATAGCAAAGTCTAACAGAGCAAGAGTTTGTGGCTGTTTATTTGTAGAATATATTTGAATAATGAATAAATTCAAGAAACCATGCAGGAAAAAAGCAAGAGCATACATTTATCAAATACATGATATGCCACAAATTATTCATTCTACTCAAGCCTTACATCTCCCAGAAGCTGACAGTTAGCAAAGAAGTTCTACACCTAGGAAATACCATATTTACTTGAATCCAAAACAAATCAGCTATTAAAGTGCCACAAAGCCTCGCTGAAGCACGTGAGCCATACAGATACTGGGCAAGATGGGTCAAACTGATGCAATTCCTCTTCTGGTAAAGTGTTGGCGGGGGTGGGGTTCACATCTGTCAGTGCCATAAGTCACACAGTGGGCAACCAGGAATAGATCTTTTTGAAGACAGCGTTACTTCCAAAATGCCCAAATCTTTGCAACCCTTGTGAACTCCACAAAGGATGGGTATAGGACATCATTTTACTAACATAGATACTTTGTGTAGCATCTTCCATGCTCCTGAAAAAGAGGGAAAAGGTTATTCCTACTAGCTTCAGAATAGCCCAGGTGAAAACTGTAAGCAGAACTTCAGTGAGAGACACTGGGCGCATTTATATGTGCACTTTAATGTGCAGTAGCCTATTGTACTGCACATTAAAGCAGCATGTAAAAAACATGGTAATACACTAATGCACTGTAGAATAGGATAGTGCACATTGTGCATCACCAAAAAAGCATGTGATTGCACTACTGCATATTAGTGCAGCCTAATGTGCATTGATTTAGTACCTCATATTGGAGGTACTAAATCTAGCGCACATTAGGAAAAGTGCATTAATCCACATGTAAACACACTCACTGTTTCCTCATCTTTCTCTGGATCCAGCCAGAGGCCCAGCTCAGCCCCCTCCAGCACTCAGATATAAAAGAGGTTGAAATGGTCTGTGGAATTTGCTCCAAGGCATAAAGGCTTCAGACAGATTCGTTCTCTCTGTTTCAATAACTTAGAAGTGTCCACAATGACCTTTTGATGTTTTCTTTTCTTAGTACAAGAACGGAAAACTGGTAGGTTTCACACCTGAGCCAAACTTGATGCTTGCTGAGGTTTGGCAGGACAGCAGTTTGAGAATGGGAAAGAGCAGTTCTTTCTCTACTGAACCCTTTCATTATGGCCTTCGCTCTCTTTAGCCTCTCCTAAAAACAAACTTTTCTTATAGCTTCTACATAGACAAAGCCAGCTTCCCTCTCCTCTGCTTTCCTCTGTAAATTGTTAAATAGATGTCTAGCTCCCACTTTCCTTCCCCAGCTAGTGTTATCAAGGTAATCGCCTAACCAATTCCTGCCCTTGGCAAAAAGTGAAGAGAAAAAAAGTGGGGCAGAAGCTGCTATTTTATTCTGTTTTGACAGAGCTGGGCACAGGGAGGTCCTTCTGCATGACTTCAGCTTTTTGGGTGTTCCTGCAATGGAAATAATAAATTAATACTAATTACAAGATTATTTACTACAGTAAATGTGGTCTCACATTAGTTGACTGTGTGTGTCCACATTTTGGATCCACAAATGCAGGATACAGTGTTTCTTCAAAGAGAAATAATGCAGAGTATATAGACAACTGGATTTGTTTCCTTTAGGAACAACTAACCCTTTGATGCTTTTATTCATTGCAGATCAGCTGTTTAGGCTTAAATCTAATGAAGTTCACCTCCAGCAATCCTTCACACTTTGATTCACACTTGTGTTCACAGGTTATGGAAAGACACGTGCTGCTGCTTATTCAGTATGCATTTGTGTGTGCAGGTACATTTGTGTAACAATAAGGACTTGAAAAAAACAGAACCTGAAGTTTAACTTCTAAGAGAACAGTTGGATGTTCAAAACTCACTTTTACTATTTGTGTCAGTTTTTATTGTAATTGTCCTCATTTAGCAGCCTAATAAGGGACTCTCTAAGGTTGAAAATATGGCCTACATAAAATCACATATGCATAGGTCATGTCTATATGAAATGCTAACTGTGCAGTTGTTAACGCAGTCATTTAGCACTATTCAGTGCTAAAAGTGAAAAAGAGAGTGTTAAAATCTTATTGTCAGATGCTGTCCTGTTAAGAAAGGTATCTCATGATAGCACAAGTACTAAATGACTGTGCAGTATGCACAAGTAGTAAATGACTGTGCAGTAACCAGCATTACAACACAGTAGCATCCCTGAAAGGCTTTTTGGTGACACTGACTGCACAGTAGCTTGTTACAACTCTGCAGTTGCATTGCATCACACTTTGTGCCATGTGACATTACTGCACAGTAGTAACGAGCTACTGCGCAGTCAGTGTCTTGTGTAGATGTGGCCATATACACCTGCATACATACATTCACATATCAACCATGATCTCTGATTTAAAACATACAGAAAATTTATTACTTCCTTTCAGCACAGGATACTCAAATGTCCTCTGGCACATTTCATTGTATTTCATTACTAGCCCAGAGCTGTAGGTCTCATATACATATTCCTCCTGTGTGGCCTTTTTTATACTTTCTTATATTGCTGCTATCATCAGATGCCTTTCTTAACAGGACAGCATCTGGCAATAAGTTTTTAACACTCTCTTTTTATGGGATTCACTTCTAGCACCGAATGAATTTCCTGAGGATGATGACAGCACAGAAAGCTGCTAGGGGGGAAAAGGGTTGATCCGTTTCTTAAATTTATTCTTCTGCTCCAGATTATTAAACAGTTTGCACAAGCTATGACCACCACAGCACAAAATGATGAAGGAAAGTTATTCGTGTGCACACTGTCCCACAGCCTTTGGCTCAGGCTTAATAAGTTCCCAGTCACTGGTGCATACAAAATGTTCAGGATGCAGTAGACAGTTCTCATAACACCAGAATCAATCACCTGGGAAACAAGAAAAACAGAAAGCCAAGTCAAAAACTATTCCAACTATTAAACAAACACCACCCACCTGTAGGCGAGTGGCTAGCAGCCTGAAGCAATATGCGTAAATCCTTTTTAGCAGTTCCAAATGTATAAAAATATGCAAGGGAGAGAGTCAATTACCATAGTATTTTTGGTGCAAGCAATGTTTAAAATCTGCTCTACAATAGTAAAATACAGCCTTAACAACTCAGTATTTTTCCTAAAACTAGCTGCTATAATTATTATGGATGAGTAAACCAGCTTAGGAAGAAATGATCTGATCTGAACTTGATATAAATACTCAGACCTCTCAGTCACATTTGAGGAATAAGATGAGATACGATATTCACACCTCTCCAACCATACCAAATTACCAGCCACAGTCCCAGAGTGCCTGGGCACTGCTGCTACAATAAGCAGTAGTTGTCATCCCAACTTCAGAAAATCAAGGCTCTGCCCTTTAGAAATGAACCCACCAACTTGTCAGTACTGCTATCGGAGATGAGTTCAGAAAAAAATTATGTGCTATCAATAGGAAAATGAATTCACATTTTTTTTAAATGAGGCCTTACATTCTATACAAAATAGTGGGGCCATCAGAGATGTGCCTGTGTCACGTATCAAGTCAATCGGCCCTTTTTAAACCTACCCTACAATGACAGCTGATGTTTAAAAGATAGCTTAATTTGTGTGTGTCTTAATATGATGCAGGAAACAATGCCATGGGGAAAAGGGTCTAGTGGATATTCTTTGGTTCTTTTCATATAAAGTGTGTTTGGGTGTGGCCCAGACTGGCTGTGTACCTTAGCGTTTGGTATCAATGGAGAGAAACCAGGTACATTTGGTTGGGTTGAAGATTTTACAGACTTAGCCCAAACTCCTATTGATAGCTCTCACACCAGCAGTCTATGGGCACTAGAGAAATTAACACCTTTCTTTAAGGAGCTGGAACATGCATTTGCCCTTCACTAATTAAGCTGAGGTAAACAGGCTCACACTTGCACCATGTTTCCTCATTTGCTATAGGTTTCTTGGCTATTGTTAGTACTCAATACTCTGTTTCTTGGGTTCTTGGGCAGGGTGAAGACTGAAATCTGGCTTGTTCATTCATGTATTAGGGGAAGGCACAATCTTTCTTTGTACTTGTACAGGAATAATCTAGCATTTACATCTACAATATGTCACTTGGATGCCTCATCTTCCTTTTTCTCTGTTATGTCCCAGATTCCAGAGAATGACTGCCGATTGTGGCTGCATTGTTCTGGGATTTCAGTGGGACTGGTGGTACTCACTCTTTCTGAAAATCTAGCCCAACTTGGTGACTCATTCTGAATTTCTCAAAAACCAAGACACAATTCATGGCACTTATGAGTGTGTGGTTCTAAATGAACAACCATCCTGTTTTGTTCTGAAATGTGCCCACAAACCACAACAGAGAATTGCCCCCTCATTAACATCAATAAAAGTGATGGTAATAATAATCTTTCACTGATGTCTCCAGACGGGAACAGCTCAAGGTTAAAATGTTAACATTTGAACTTGTATATGTTTTAAAACCAGAAAGATGAAAAGGTCAGAGTTGAAAAGTGTATATTTTAAACAGGACCAGATGGCTCTGAAGTGAATACAAGTCTGAATTCACACTACTGTCCAGTCTAAGCACATAGTCATAAGACCCCTGTGAGTGAATTACTGCTTGTGTACCCTGAGGGGCTGTCTATTATCTGATATATACCTATGCCTGCTTAGTGTTTCGTTAGGGCCTACTTTTCTTCTTAACAACTGTTGGATGAATAGAGCCAGTTCTCCACATACATGGGCAGTTCCCAGCAACTGCAATAGGAATAGTTGGCCTGTCCAGTGGCACAATTTAGCCCATACTGCATCCTTTTTCCTGAAACCGTTCCTATCCAATGTGCAACCCAAGCATTTATCATAAAATTTATACAATAATATTTAACCTCCTTGATCTTTAACCTACATGCTTCGCTGTTTTTAAAAAACACACGTAATTTAACGATATTCTTTATTTGCCTGGCATACATTTTTGAAGATCAGTCTCATTATTTTTTGCCCTTTGTTCCAGCCACTCCTACTGTTGCATGTGTTTGGTTTGCTCTTTCTCCCTTTTTGACATGCACTTTTTTTTGAAAGAACGCCATGAAAAACCTATCTGAGGACATTACTTGATAATCACTATGGCTAAGTACAGACATTCACAAAGCCTGAGGCAGAAGCGCTCTAAGTCTTGTGCTTTACTCAAAGTGCTCTAGATTTGGTCAGTACCAAACAGAACATGTGTGCTGTTCAATGAGGGTGGGGTTCAAAGCCTGTCTGCACCGGCTGAGGCTAGCAACTTGGGGAGACACTCGCAAGCCTCCCAGCATGCCCCATGGGCTGCCCAGGCTGCCAAAAATTCCCAAGCACAGCCAAATGGGCAAGCCATCCCTGTTTGGCTGCCTGGTGCAGGAAGCAGTCTCCACCTCCTGCCCTTTCCCTCCCCACCACCTCCAGCTGCTCTGTCAGTGACAAAAGTCAGAAAAATCACAGAGAAGTAGGGCTGGAAGGGACCCCTGGGCCAGGATGGAGATGCCCTGGAGGCGGGGATCCCAGTGGGGGAGCCTGTCTGCTGAGTGCTGGTACAGGCAGGCTGGGTACCTCTTTCTCCCCAGAGCCATTATGGTGGCTGGAGGCACCTGTCACATCTGGATCTGCTGTGGATTGGGGGTGGGAGGGGGAAGGGTGCAAGACAGGATTACTCAGGGCCAGTTTGGATGCATGAACACATATACCCACACATATACCTCCCTCTCCCTCCCTCACACTCACACTCATGGGGGGGAGGGTTAAAGGGAAGAGGGGCTTCTTTCCCATCCAGCCACATAGGGAGGAGACCAAGCCTTTTATGTCTCCTCAATGTGCCAGCCCAGCGCTCACCTGGAGCAAATGAGCACCAGCTGAGGCTTGTAAGTCACCCACTGAAGGGCCATTGGGATGCTGCAGGAATGCAACCTGCCTTGACTTGAGATGGGATACAGTACAGATATTTAATAAAGTACTTTAACCTAAAGTACTTCAGTGTGATAGCACATTCATGCAGAATTAACTTAAACTAGGATCCACCATTTTTAAAACCTTTTAGATACCATGAACATCTGCTCAATTATGGCAGTAAAGTATTTTTTGCATGCTTAATATGCGCTAAGTGTAACTTTTGCACAGGCTTCATCTTTAAGGCATGACATGTTTCTACCAGATTGTCACTTAACTTGAAAAATTGTACTTCCACCCTTAAAACATTGCATGTGGTGCAACCAACTGGTCCACTGATTTGCCAATGACTGGGAATTATAGTCACAATAAGGAATTCTAATGGTGTGTTCTGTGGCCTGGTTCTCTCCAGATTGGCCTTGGCTTCTCAAAAATCTTCTCCATCTGCTAAAGTGACTCTTCAAAATTCTTCTCTGAGCATTCACAGCCAGAGTTGAGAGTGACAGAAGGTCGTCTTACCAGCTTAGAGATGCCTCTGGTATATAATCCATTTTTACAGACTTTCTGCTTATTTTATGCTTCATTGTTTCATAGATTATAACCACTTCAAGGCAGGGGCTGATTTTACCTATATATTTTTACAGTATATAATACAACAAGGCCTACTTTAATATATATATTAAATAACAGCAACAATAATATTCAGGTGGTTCCTTTTTGCCAACTTCATCCTCTTATCTCTCCTGCTAGGGTTTGCTACCAGTACCAAGTGAATGTTGCATTGTAAAGGTATGAAACAAATCTGGATTTCTACTTTAGAAAGGGAATTTTCTGAGAGGAAAGAGCAGGGGAGAGAGTAGCAAAAACTCAACCATGCCATTTCCTGCAGAAGAGTAAACTACTGCAGTTTACAAGAGGGAATTTCCTGCCCTCAAAAAAATTATATTTTTCTTGGAATTTTATTTTTTCCCTATGGATTTCACCTGACCCCTTAACTTCCTATATATGGTTTAGTAACCTGTTTATCAAGTCTGCGCACCTAATATTCTTGTAGCATGTTTTCCCCATTTGTCTGCTAAGAAGGTGTTTTTGTCAGCTTGTTTTGGTCAGGTGTTCTCTGTGGCACTGGTTCTTGTCACACAGGGCATGCATGTTGTGTTTCTTTGAGTTGTATTTTTGTGGATCCAAATGCTCCTCCCATCTTTATTAGAATCTATCTAAACATCACAGAAGCTAAAATTGTTTGGGGGCCTGGTTTTTCCCTGGAATATCATATTTTGAGTACACACTGATTGTGAAATCCAGGCATCCCACAGTCATAAGGAATATTTGTGTTGATGCTGTGGAGAGACACAAGAATTGAACAGCAAGCAACCATTGTATTAGTAGACTGGGCTATTTTCTTCTTCTGTCTAGTTTGCTATGATTTGCATGTTTTCCATCTGATTGCCTGATAACAGGATTCTTTCCTGCACCTCATGTACAAATTGAATTTTCTGATTATAAACTATTTATCATAAAACCTGTAACTAATCACTGTTGTTCCTATAACTGAATGCAATCTGCAAGATGTGAGAAGCCTTACAGTAAAATGCTCCAAAACCAACTCATTTCACTCCCAAATGTTACCGCTACCCTTTGTCTCAGTTGCTGAATGAACCTGGCTATAAACTCAACTGGTGAAAATGAGAAGTGATTCCACTGAAGTCAATGGAGTTAAATATCTCTGTCAAACACAGTGAGCTCTAAGTCAGACATACATCTATAAGTGCAGCAATTAAGATATATATGATACCATATTTTGATATGATTTCATGCATTGATAGGTTTTTACACAGATATGTAAATAATTCATATACTGTCTTATTCACCTATTCACAATGGTGTTTAATAAACTTAAATCTCTTGCTTGGAGAAGGGAATGTTTGTACCTTAACGCTAAAATTACTTATTGTGTAGAATTGTAATCAGAGAGATTATCTGGTGTTAGCATGAATCTCTCATATCTTAACTGTGGTTTCAAGGTTATACAGCAATTGAAGAGATCTAGACTTCATTATCTGACCTTCCAAAGAAATCAGCTGTGCTGATATCCTTGGAAGTCTATTTCCTTATAGCTATGTTACTAACAAAATCTTAGAAATTTTAAAGGGATTTCAAATGTAATATGTCTTCAGTTTGGTAACCTTGTTTGCTAATTGTATTTATGAAAATGGAGACAAGCTTGATGACAACCTAACATTGCTGTTAATGTCATTAGCATTTGTTGTGATGCCAGTGTTTTACACACAGTGGTTTCAAATTGAACAAACACATTTTTTCTCTCCTTCCTTAAAGGAAAAGTGTTTTAGATAATTGAACAACTATTAAATGGCATCTCCAGAGATGATGTTGTTCATTTTCTTGTAATTATATATTTAATGTATCCTTTATTGTTTATTTATATCTGCCTAATGATGGCCTGCCCTGGGAGCAGCAGAAAACTGAAGGTGGATATTCTGGGGTTGCAGACACTTATCTACAACAACAGACTTTAGGAGGTGGTATAACATTCTCCATTAGACTCACCAGAAGATGAAGTGAGAAGGAAGCACAAAGAGCTCTTTCCCAACCTGGAGGCTGTATAATTGGGGCTATACCTTCTTCCTTTAGAAGGCATTACAGAAAAGAAAGCAGTAGACCAGACTACCCAAGTGCATAAAATCTTTATGACCCTCTGGCATCATATTCCTTCCATTCCATCAAAGGGTTCTCTATATGCACACATGACCAGTTAAAGACTCTTGACTTAGTTGCTTAATTAATACGCAAGCAAATATTTTTATTTTTAATTTTTTCTTTAATTTCATATCAGGAAGCTTTCTGAACATTGTTAATTGTTTTAATATTACCATATGTTTGAGCCAAAATGAACTGAAGTTTAGATGTATTTATTTAACTAGAAAAATGTGTTGTAGAAGAAAATTAAATGAAAGAAAAATGAATTATGATTATTTTACTGAATGACTAGAAATGGTTGCCTATAAATTCTGGTAGTATTTGACTGCTAAATTATAACAGTGAGTGTTGTCAACTCAGGATTTTAATGCAACTTCTGCAATATTTGGTATTTTTAATTAAAGCCCTAGGTCCTGAATTCATGCAGTTACTAGAAAATCTTAGCTTTTGTTTTTAAAAGAATATTTCCAGCTCTCCCAGCTGTAGAAAAAAAAACTTTGAAAACATTTCCATGCAACAGGTCAAAACCCAAAGGTAAATGAAAAAAAAAATCCACCCTTCTCCCCTTCCTTTTTTTTCAATCTCCTGATTGTTTTGTGAAATTGGGGGCTTGCTATCATGTTTTTTAAGGGTTGGAGTTGACAATACTGAGGATCTCATTATTAAGAATTAATCTAATCCTTGCTTGTTTATTATTGTTGTTGTTGTTGTTGTAACTGTTATATTATTATTACCATGATGTCTCAAAGTCCCACTCACAGACCAGGACTTGGAATCAGAAAGGGATTTTGACATACTAGTCATTTCTAGTCAGAATTTACGTGCCTTTTCTCTAATGTGCAATTCACCTAAAAGCTTTTGCTCATGTGAACTCATAGGTATTTCAGTGCAGACGTTTGCCTTCTACCTCTTAAGTAAAAATGGATCTGGGTATGGGAAAACAAAGTGCTGTTTTTAATGAGTTATGTATGATAGAATATGAATCCTAGGCTACAGTTCTACACAGGTTGTAATTTGGGACTTGTGAACTAGTCATCCTTAGGCCTAAGTGCTCTGAAGTGGCCAGTCCATTAGACATATTCACAGTATGCTTAACAAAGGAGGAGAATGAACCCATGTTTTGATCAGTAGGGCTAAGCTGCCCTAGTTGGTAAGCCTATTGTCCAGGAAGCAGGTGATCTGGATTCTAGGCCTTCAGTCACAAAGGGTTTAAACATGCTTTTCCCACTTACTAAGAAAGTGTTCTAGCCACTAGGTTATGGGCTAGGCAGGGCTGAAGGCATCCTCCTCCCTTTCTGTTGAACGTGGACCACACTAGGCAGTGAGAATTAGAAGACTCATGGGAAAAGAATGAGACTAAAAATGAAGGGAGGCTTACTCTAGTTCTAGTCAAGTGAGCAGGGCACTCTGATGGGAGAGAGACCTGAATTCTGGCTCCTGCTCCTATACTGTTTATGCGTTCTATCCAATGACTATTTAATGCAAAATGCATAAGCAGTCCCAGGGACCAGAATTTCCTTGTTGATTACTACCATTTGAGCCTGGAGACCAAGTGTTCCATTCTCATTGTGCAACAGTACGTGAAGTCTTGTGCATTGCTTTCACAGCTGCAGTCTTAGGGCAGAAGTCACTGGTTTTCGACGTGGGGAACTCTGACGACCCATCCCATTTTAGGGTCTGACTGGCTGCTCTCATCTCCTCTACAGCACTCACGTGGAGCAAGCATTTGCAGTAAAATGAAAACCACTCCTTTGTAATGTAGCTAATAAAGTCCTGTTATGTTGCTGGAAGAGACTATGCAGCATCCTCAAATGATCCTGAGTTTCAAAATAGAGGTTTCTCATTATAAATTGGTTATTTCATGCTTTAATGTTCAGAAAAGAATATCTTTGTTAAATGGATATCCTACTGTTCATCCCCATACAAACTCTTTAATATGTTGCTTTGGCTGCTCTTGAAATTATGTGTAACATCAATTGTAATTGTGTGTACTTATTTTCCCATCTTTCCCAAGAATTCTAACTTGAGAAAGCATTTTAATATTCAAGCTGTGAACACAGGCTGGGTGTTCCCAGCATTGCTTTCTGCCCATTTGTTTGGTCTGTTGTTTTTTCTTCTATATTCATCATTTATCCTCCTTACTCTGGCACTGATACAGATTTGAACAGCAGCCACTGAGGGCTGAAATCAGATTTCCCCAGTGAATGCCTTCTAAAACCATGCTCTGGTACAGCCAGTGGGGGAGCAGAGCAGCAACAATTGGAACACCCTTACCACTTTCTTCCTCAGCCCCTTGCCCTGCATCAGAGAACTCCACCTTTACTACTGCCAAACTCTGACAGCTCTGGAAGCAGACAGCCCTTCATTTGGACTTCAGCACAGGTCTCCTATGCAAAATGTTACTGCCAAGTCACTAGGCCAGCTTAAGGAATGTGTTTTTAATATTCATTGTTCACCCTGGCTGTTACTGATGTGAACAGTGCAATTATTTTAATGCTTTGCACATGTAATGTTATTAAATTTGTGCCTTTAAAGTCCTGCCATTTTTTTCTTTGTAACCCAAATATATTATTTCTACCTAAGTTCCAGTCCCATAGTTTGCCACACATTTTAAAAAACATTATTATAAAGATCAGACTAACTGTGCAAGCACTGCAACCAAAGTAGGGCTGACCTATTTTCTTCATAATGGAACAGTTTTATTGTGTTTTGTTTTCATTTACATTGTGTATTTTTTTTTCCTTTCTTTTTTACTCTGTCTCCTCTACATAGAGAACCATGTACAAATACCTATCATGTACACAGGTTCAACTTGCATATGGTACAAAAAATCTCCCACTTCCACTGGTTGCTGGCAATGAGATTTCACTATATCCTATTGTACTCAAATCTGGGAATGGCTGTTCTTACATTCATGAATCATCCAGGTCTCATTATTTCATTCCTTATACCTTGAAATGAAGCAAGAAACTCCCAAAACTCTGCAGCCAACAGAGAATACAGAAGCCCTGTTATTGGACAGCACCGTTCAACACAAACTTTGATTTCTGCAATGGTTTCACAAAGAATAGAAAGTGCAGTGCAAGGCTCCTATCCCTACAGTCAGAATCTTTCCACAGAAGTAGACATATCTGTCTCTATTTTTCCATCTTAGACTATGACTTCCCATAAAAGCCACATTCCACAGAAACAATTAAACAATCTTCCTATAGGGGAAATTCATCCAAACCCAGAGTGGCTACTAATGACCACAGACCTCATTGAATTAAGATTTAAATGTACAAAACTTCTGTCTTCAATCTACTGTTCCCACAACAAGTTCTGCATGCAATCACACAAAACCTCTTTACACGCACTGCCAACAAAACCACATGCTAATCAAGTTATTTCTGCAGCAAGCAGAGAAGGAAAAGAAAGTGTTGTTTTAGAAGATGGTCAGAGACTATATTCACACACACTTCACACAGATTCACGCAGAAGTTTAGGGCTGGAAGGGACCTCATGAAATCATCGGGTCCAGCCCACCTGCTCTGGGCAGTAAAGACTGCTGTTTCATGAACAAAGAATACAGAATTTGGCCTGCTCAGGGAGATAGGAGGGGCCAGGGACGGACCTGTAAGCTTAAAGCCTGCTTAGTCAACATTAATGGAAATTAGTTTGAATCCAAGTTACACATGCTCAGTAGAAAAGACCAGTCAATTACAATTATAGCTCCCATAATATCAAATCTGATAAATCAAATGAAATTAGATCATAAAATCATAAACAATTAGGGTCAGAAGAGACCTCAGGAGGTCATCTAGTCCAGAGCACTGCTCAAAGCAGCACCATCCCAACTAGATCATCCTAGCCAAGGTTGGGATTTATTTATGTATATAAACTATTTAATTTATATATTATTATTCATTTATATATATAAATTATTTATATATATATATATATATATATATATATATAAAATCAGGA
>JAGPOW010000261.1:222691898-222718378 GCA_030014935.1 Caiman crocodilus | reverse complement strand
ATATATATATATATAGATATAGATATATATATCTATATATATATATCTTATGAAGTATAAATATAATTTCATTCCTTCCAGGTCCTGAAGGTAAGGTTATATTGGCTAAAGACAAACTAAGTGCATGAGGTCAAGGGAAACTCACTTTCTTAGAGCAGTAAGAGCATCATTATTTTGCTTCTGTCGATTGTCATTTTCATTAAAAAAAAAATTGGCTGAATTCTTCAAGCCATGCAGAGCTGGCAGAGGGCTAACAAGGATGAAGACACCTCCGGATTTCACAGTGGCACATCTACAGAGATGGGTATGGCTGTACCTAAGACAATGTTTGTTTTTCCTTCTTTGGTGCCACGTGCAGGGCAGCCAATTCAGGATGTTCATCGTCCCTGACAGCTCAGTCCATCTGAACCCACCAGTCTCAGACTCCCTGCCTTCAGCACACAGTGCCCTCCCAGTTCCCCTTCCTGGCATGTTTCAGCAGAACCCCACAAACACTAGCACACTGTCCACCAGCCCAAGGTGGTGAGAGAGAGAGGGCCTGGGGCTAGGGTGGGAAAAGCCCTGCACAGCTGGGGTGGGGCTTGGGATGGGGACACAAGTAGTTTGTCCAGAAGATGCCTGGTGCAGGGAAAGGGTGGCAGCTCCTGCCGCTACACACACATGGGCATAGGGGAGATACAATCAAAAATTTTTAGCTATTGTATCACATGAGACCTGTGTCCCAGTGCCGATCAGTAGAAATACCAATATTCTTAATACATTAACAAGTGGGAAACCAGATAGCTAGATGCAAAGACATGGAGGTATTTAAAACCCAAGACTTTGAGTTTAGTTGACAACCAGTGTGCTGTTGTAACATAGTCTCATTGGTTGACTTTATCTTGGAGTTGTAAGAGTAGCCTTCAGAGTCAGGCCCATCTATAGCACACATTGAAATACTGACTTGAGGTGATAAAGATATCATTTGGTATGGGTGAATTGCATCTGAAATAAAGGAATAGATGAGGCCAAACAAAGAAACATACAAAGAGTTTGTGAATACTGCTGCCATCTCCAGGGCTTGGAGCTGACAAAAACCCAGTAGGGCACTCAAAATTGAAATACAGCTTTGAATCTGGGGGTAACTGTTTTTAACAAGGAGTGTATTTACCCTTGCTACCACACACTTCTCTGTCAAGTATCAGCATCTTCACTTTACTTAGGAGCAGCTTGAGGCTTATGCCACTTAACTCTGATATTGGAATAGCAGGAAACCTGTATTGTTGATACCTGCTGAGAAAAAACAGAGGGGGAATCATCAAAATATTGAAGGCATTGAACTGCAGTCAATATTATTTTACACTGTTCCTGTCCAGTCAGTTGAAGAGCTGAAGATCACCTTTTATTACTTCTATGAAGAGTATAGAATGCTTGAACTCACTGGGCATGTCTACATGTGCAAATGTTGTGGGGTGGGTTTACTCTAGAGTAAACTGACCTCAGGCAGGCATCTACACATGTGGGGATGCAAAAGCACATTTGCTGCTCCTGGCAACAATATGCTCCCACCCTCTCCAGCCCTGCACTGGCCCCCTGCAGCAGCCAAGGGGAGCCCAGGGGTTGGCAGGGAGCATGAGGCCAGGAGACATCTGTCTCCTGGTAGGGGATGGGAGATTTCTCCCTGACCCTGGGAGCTGCCCGCTGCCAGAGCAGGCTCCACCATTGGAGCTCGGGAGTGGGCAATGTCCTCCTGCCCCAGCAGCAAGGAGCTCCTGGCCCTGGCTCCCTGATGGAGGAAAGAGGTCTTGGAAAGAGCTGCAGGGGAGAGGCAACATAGATGGCGGAAGGCCAGAGCTAACAGGGCTTAGCCCCCTGCAAACATGGGACAGCAGGGCATGGGCTCAGGGTGCCTGCAGCAGGGGTGGCGAGGGGCATGCACGCAGCCAAGATCACAGCCTGGCTTGTGGATGACTGACTGTCTGTGAGTGGCTTGTCCAGGGGGCATTGCTCCTGCTGCTATGCACACCCTGGAAGGGCAGGGGGGGCGTATGCCCTCAGATCTGTGTGCAGGGCAAGGGTGGGTCCCAAGGCCCCAGCTGTGAGGGAAGCAGCAGGGCAGGAGCAGGAGCAGGAGCAGGAGCTGGGGTGAGTGGAGCCCCAGCTGGGGTGGGTGATGGAACCAGCAGAGCCTGGGCGACTCATCTAGGAGCACGAGGGGGCTCCTCCCACTGTGCGCACTATGGCAGAAGCCCCCTGATAGTGCACAGGGCAGAAGCAGGAGCTGCTGCATGCTGCACTTTGCCCCCGCTGCAGCTGCCCTGGGAGTGGCACACCACCATGTGCCTGCTGCAGCTGGGCTGAGACATGCTCCCTGTCCACCCAGTAGCATAGCGCGGTTCTCAGGGCAGTGGGGCTCAGAGCCCAGCACACAGCAGCAACTGCCTCTGCCTCATGCACAGATTGGGGGGGCATGGGCCCCCTGGGCCTCCACTTGTCCTACACCTGGCCCTGCTGGGACCCCACTCACCCCAACCCCTGCTCCTGTCTGTGCACCACTCTCTCCCTCACCACTGGGGCCCCAATCTGCCCTGCCCCAGCTCTTTCCTCTCCCCCCACAGACTTACCTGCTGGGGGACAGGGGTATGCATGCACATGCTCAGCCCCCCAAATATTTTTTTCTTTCTCCACCTCTAAGGGGCAAGTCTTTGCCCTCTGCCCTAACCCACTTGTAGGCAAGCTAGCAGCAAGCCTCTGGCTGGGTGGGGATTCCATGCCCAGCCAGGGACTTTCTGCTAGCTGCCCCACCAGTGGATTGGAGTGGAGGACTGGGACCTGCCCCCTCTCTGCAGGTCTTTCCAAGCCCCATGCCTTGGTTGTTCAATTGGGACATGGGTTTCAGACCTGCCCCTGACTGGGACAGTTCCCAGCCAGCCCCTGGCTAAATAGAGAAGTCTGCGCATGTAGCCCAGAGCTGGCTGAGGACTGCCTGAATTGGGACAGTCCCCAGTCACCTCCAGGCTGCACATGCAGACTTCCCTATGCTGCCCAGGACTGCCCAGTAACTGTCCTGGTCAGGGGCAGGTCCCAGCCAGTTCCAGGCTGGGCAGAGAACTCTCCCCATGCAGGGAGCTCCCAGCCCTCGCTCCAGGATTACAATCACAGAATCCCAGATGAGGCTGGGAACAAGCTCCAGCTCCACGATCACAGGCTGGGAACAATCGTCTCCTTGCTGCCAGGGCAGGGGGATATTGTCCCCACCCGTGATCTAGTGGTGGAGCCCACCCCAACAGCAGGCAGCTCCCAGGGGCAGGGACCAGTTACCCACCTCCTGCTGCCTATCTGACTGGGAGCACATTTGTTCTGGATTGGATGTCTACATGTGCCATACTGCGTGGTAAGTACTCACAAGTAAATTTGCTATCTGTATTTATACATAGCAAATTTACTCATGATTAGAGCAAACTACTGCACTGTAAGCACCTGCACATGTAGACGGTGACACTTACTCAGCAATAATTTGCTCTAATCTCAAGTACAGTACCTCATGCAGACACAGCCATTGTCAACATCACAAAAAGCAGGATGCTTTACCAACCCACCCCAAACCACCCAGCCTCTCCTCCACAATTAGAGGGCAATCCTTGGAGGGAGAATGTTAAGCATTTCCTCTACTTGGGTAACCACCTTTCTCAAAAAGTAAATTTAGACAACAATATTCAATACAGATAAAATCTGACAGTGCTACATTTGAACATCTCTGAAATTATGTATTTGATGACCATGACATAGGGACCCAAACCAAACTTCTTTTCTACCAGTCTGCTGTCATCCCTACCCTGTTGCACATGAAACTTGAACAACATATTGGAAAAACCTAAAAGCTTTGGAATGCTACCGTCACTGATGTCTTCAGAAAATCCTCCATATCAGTTGGAAGGACAGAAGAATAAATGCCAGCATTCTGATTCAAGCAAACATCACCAGCATTTCAAACAATATTTATATGGTACCAGGTCCATTGGACAGGATGTATCATAAGAATGCCTGTCAACTGGCTCCCAAAACAGGTCCTGTATCACCAGCTCACTGATGGCCACCATTCCAGAGGTGGGCAAAAGAAGTGGGCACCTGGAAGGCCAATCTGAAGAAGTGTAATAGTAACATCAATATCTGGAAGATTCAAGAACTGAATCTTCCTCAGTGAGGCATGATGTACAACAAGGCATCAGTCATTTCAAGCAAACTCATCTGACTATTGAGGAGGAGAGACAAAGGAGACAAAAGAAAAGAGCTACAACCCAACATCAATAGAATCTGCTCCTTCCCAGAGCTATTTGCTACATCTGCAGCCAAACATACAGATCTTGGATTGGCCTCCTCAGTCATCTATGGATTCACTGATGATTTCCCTGTTTACTGGGAGACTGTCATCCTTATAGTGAGGAACTGCCACTGCTGCCACTGACAATATTGTTTTACTTTATTCCCCTGGTGACCTTACATGTGGTCAGAGGTTTAACATCAAGGGTCATGTCTTATTTTATAAATAAAGGACTTGCAAGAGGAAAAAGTCAAAGTCCCTGGTGATCTCTCTGAGAGGAATGCACAAGTACATTTTAAAACAACCCTGTCAATCTTGACAAGCCTCTCAGACAAATTATCAATCAAAGACTACCAGTACATTGAACAAATTTAGCATGGACATCTGACCTTTGCCTGTAGGCATATAACCACTGTCTTTGAGCTATACTGAAGCCCAGCTGGAAGAGATACACACAGAGGACACAGGAGGTGGCCCAAATGTCACAACTGTCTCATTAACCTTTCCCAGAAAGAGAATATTAGAGTCATAGCGCTAACTGGTGTGATCACTGATACCAAGTAAAAGGGACTTAGGCAGGATGAGAAGCATGGCACCAGAGATCTTACAGAACCCACATATACCCATAAAAAGTGGGATTATACTCCAGCTACTGGGGGTTGATGAACCTCAAATTGTTTAACTGTGCAATTCCCTTCAGATAATTGCCTAAGCCTCCAGCTTTTTATCTAAAGCACATGCAGACCTCTTTGCTTCAGAAATCTCAGAGGATCAATCTCCCTGATGAGATTTTCAGTATGCACCCTCATTCAGGCTGGGCAGGCATGTCTTTCATGCTGTGTTTTGATATTTCCTCATCTTCTCCTGCCTGAACACAAGAATGGGAGAACTGCTCTGAAGTTAATTTAAAAGGTAAACTGAACTCTTTTGAATTTCAAAGCAGCCTCAGGATGGTTATTCTTTTATCAGAACCACTTATCCCTCCCTAATTCACAAAGAGAGGTGGGAAGTTTTCATATGGATTCATACATTCCCAAAATTCAGTGGTGGGGGGCTGGACCTCAGGTTTTGGTTGAGACTTATATTCACTCTCAATCCCTACTAAACCCCTTCCTTTCCATTCATCTACATCTTAATTTGTGCCTAATGTCCATTTTCCCTCCCTCTCTCTGCCAAGATTAAAGCTTTTTTTCATTATAAGTATAATTCCTAGAAGAGATAAGAAGCTTCCCAGTGTATCTTTATTAATCCTAGTTAAGATAACATTTTGAAAGCAGGAAAGGAAAGAGATTTATAAAGAGCAAGAGAAAACAGTTGCAGATCAGCACAGCAGGGACAGAGTTTCATACTCTGTGTGAATCTGTTTATGAAAAAAATTTTAGTTAAAAATTGTGCTGTGAGTGAAATCCCACACTAATGTACATGTAAGTGTTTTGATGAATTGGGGCCTAAATTATTTTTTCCTGGGGACATCCCAGCACACCCAATAGGAAAAAAATTTTTCCCATTGGAGCTCTTTGACCTAGGACTGTCTTCATGTTATGTCTGGGAGAACAGAGCTGCCTTCTACTTGTGGACTCAATTCAAACTAAGATCCTGAATTTATGTTTAGAGGTAGTTAATTCCATGTTTTGTACTGTACGGCTCTTTGTTTGTATCATATAGAATGGTTTGCTTTATGTGTGGCAAGAGGGATTTAGAGAAAGAATGTTAAGGAAAGTATAATTTTGTAACTTTTTTGCTTGAACAGGATTTTCATTAAAAAGGGGGAAGTTTTTTATTAAAACTTTTCTGGAAAATGTTTATTGTTTTTCAGCCACCACAACATGAATGTACTATATCAAAGCAAAGGGAAAATGTGTAAGTATAGAGTGTCATACATAAGCCCCGATACAACAGAAATATATGCATCTGCTTAGCTTTACATACTATTGGTCACTGAACACTGAAATCAGTTGTACTCACCAGGAGACTGATTATCCCAGTTCCTTTACACAGGCTGTATAAGTGGTTCACACTGCCAGGAGATCTCAGCCATAGACACCTCTCTATTGGAGCAGTTGGAAAAGGATCGCTGAACTTTGGTTCCCTGCAGCCATTGCTCGCTGTCCAGCTCTTCTCTACTGGTTAGTTTTATAGAGACACATAAAGACGAGAAGGGTGATTGGTATGCCACCTCAAGCTACTTTCTGGAAATGCAAAGGGAGCCCCAGAAGATACCATGGCTTTGGTAAACCTCCTGAAGGAATGCTGTTTTCCAAACTCTCCTTTGCTTTTTTGAGAGATTTTATCCTTAGTTCCTGGTTCTGACTTTGGCCTACTGGCTGACACTGCTGTAAGGTGGAATATGCGAGAGTTATATACGAGAGTTATATGTGAGTTATATGCGAGAGTTATTCAATATTATGAATTAAAATGAAGCCAATACATTAATGAAATCAAACAGTGAAATCAGAAGACAAACCTGAAGAGTGAAAAGAACAAGGAGCAGAGGGGTATGAAATCCTTTCAGTCTGAAAAAAAATAATTTATCACCTACATTTCAGTGTTGTGCCTGAAAGACCTGAATCATTTTGGTGGACTGATCACTGAGACCAAATTTTCCCAATAGTGGAAACAAGGCTTACTTGAGGTAGAGCTCATACACCTTTTTTACAAGACTAGAGAAAAAAAGAGACATAAATAAAACCATTCATTTCATTACAAAAACACTGAAGAAAATTAAATAATTCTCAGAGGCTGGCTGAATAATAATGAAACCTGCTTGATCTGGGCTAATCTTGCAGGGCAAAATATGCTGATATGTATATCGTAAGTAAAGATTGTGAATGCTGTAACATTAACATCTGAATTAATCCTGCTTATTGAGTGATAAGACGCACTGTTCCTGGGGAATTTGCCTAATTTATTACTTTAAAATGATTTTGGCTCCTCAGGGATTCCAACAGAAGTAGATGAACCCATCCATTTAGTCCCAGCTGGAAAACTCCAGTGAGAAAGAAGTTATTAAAGTGGAATTATTTATATTTGGAAAAAGCATTTCAAAAAATCACATCCAGTAAGCATTGGTTGGATCAGATTTTTTACTGAGTTGTTTTCTTGCAAGGGGTGGGAAGGCCAATTGAAAGACTTGGCATTTACTTTAGAGAAAAAGAACACATTCCACTTTCTCTTTAATGCATTTAGGCTATTCTGTTTTCTCATATATTGCTTAGGCCAGATGGATGGGTCACCATTTGGCGTATGGACTGAGAGCACCAAAAGGATCGGGATTTCACTATGCTACGTACAGTGTAAATCATAAGCAACAAAGCTTCAGACTCAATGTAATGTTAAATTCATAAAATAAGCTGAAATGAGAGAGAAATACTTCTCTTTTATTTCTTGCCATATGAATGACCAGGAGTGTAACTTTAACAATAGTAGATTACTATTATTATAAGACTATCTAAAAGTCCTGGCTGGAGAACAGAGCTCCAGTGTGCTATGTATTGTAGTTGTAGATAATAAAAACAGTTCCTGACCCACATAGCTTAAAAATCTTGATTCAGATGTGTGATTTTTACTTTGACATCTACCCCTTAGGAATCCTTTTCTTTAGCTCTCCCTTCACAGAATGCTGAGTAGACAGAAGTTGCTACTTGTTATAAATAATACTAGTTATTAGTTCCCTAATTTATTGCCAAACTCAGTATGTTTGTGTTAAGAAAGACTGCATTATATTTGGCCTTCAGAGAAAAGAAAGTAACAAGTAGATCTTAAAGACAGAAGTCTGCATAAAAGATCAAGGTCTGAATTTCAATAGTATTCCTTCTCAAGCTCCAGTCATTTGTATTGATATACTGTCAAACCTATGGGAAAGACCATCTGTATGCTGCAGACGTCTTTTTAGGACATTCCCAGTCAATGTTCTTCATACAGCTGTATTCCCCCACCTTTATTAAAAAAGCATTACTATTAAACAAAGATTTGACTCTGTGAGTAGCCACATAACACAGATTTCATTTTTATCTGTTTTGTCTTTAATAAAAATACCTCATGAGAATTATAAGAAGTCAGCTGGCTCCTGATTACTAGTTTAAAGATTACCCAAAGAAAAAACAGAGAAGTCTTGCCTCATCAGTTTCCCTCCCGTCATGTTACCAAGACCTTGTTTGAAAACTGTTATTAGGACCATAATATTATGGTAGGTTCTTGGTTCAGAAGATTGGCCTATTATATCTATGAGTCCCTATTTTCTGGTTGTCTTGCTGGTGTAGCTATACTTCCCCTAAGAGAAATGCCACTTATACTAGCAAGAGAATAATTTTCCTGGTATAATGAATAGAATAAGCAATGTTGGTTAAAGGTATAACTGCACTTATATTTGGACTTTTTCTGATATACCTAGGTTGAGTGATGGTATGATATTAGGGGTCTGACTTCTAAGTGTTGTCCAAGCTTGAGTTTTTCCCAGTTTGATGCTTAAGTCCTTGGAACTTGCAGTGATTTTATCACTAAGATGATAATGTGAATACAAAATCTGGAGGATTCCCAGAACATCAGAGGAAATACTACAAAACTTCTGGCTTATTGAATAAAGATGGTCATACTCTGGGTATTTATTGTTCTGAGTTTGAAATTAAAGATCTATGGTAGAGAAGGGATAGATCACACGTTAATAATTTTCAAGTCAAAGTTCTCCTCTAGTCCTTTTTTGGGTTGTGAGACAATTTTATGGGCCCGGTTGATTTTGAAGATCTCACAGGCACGTGTCAGGAAGAGCACACACCAACTGCAGAGACTTCATAAACCTAACGAAGGGTTTTTAAACCTGAAAGATTGCTAAAAAAAATGTCCAACTATTTAAGTTGGTCTAATAAAAGATATCAGAATGACCCAAAGAACCTTGTCTGCTTATGTCCTTAGACCAACATGGCTACAACCTACACCCTGAATCCAATCATTGTAACACTATGATGATGGGTTAAGGCATTCAAGATATCTTTTGTCCTTGACTATTCACATGGTACCTCCTAATTAAATGATAAATAAATTACCCTTCCTTTACCTCAGATCACCTTGATATAATTATAGATGGATGGCAAGAGCTGAAGTATGAGCAATGGAGGTTATGATGCCAATTGCTTCAAAGTTCAAATAAGAGGTCGTAACTATTGCTGAAGTTCCATGCTACATGGTATTGTAAGAAAAGGAAGTTTGGGTTTTTGGAGTTTTGCCATTTGAATGTATTGGATTCGATCTTCTTTTCTGTACATGAACAAAAGTTACTAAGAGGGTAAGTAATGGTAATCGGAACATATCTGACAAAAACAGTAGGAATTACAGATGTCTCAGAAGGCCAGGATTAATTTTTTGTGAAACTTCATAGATTGAATTTTCATTCTGCAAAACTAACTTCTATTTCATGTGAATGTTCAAGAGGGGTTGACTATTGGATTAGCAGCTTCAGTTATAGTCTTAACTTTTTGTTCAGCAAGCAATGTGATATTGGTTTTGCAATATCTAATTGATTAGATTTGAGTTTCACAAAATCTAGATGTCAGCTGTTTCATATTCATACAACCAAAATACTGGGAAGTCCATGGTAAATAATTCTGCTTTGTTCAATCTCTAATAAAATTTTATGTTATTATATTCCAAAGTACACATGCTGTCATTTACTAACACCCACCTTTACACTGAATTTGGGTGCATCACCTTAACATGTAACTTTGAAAATGCTTAGATGCTTGAAATCATTTTTATTAAATGTGTTGAAGTTTGGGGGTGAACCTTTCTTGATATTATTCATTTTGGGGGAAAATGATCTTTGCAGAACTTAAATATCATAAACTGCATTTAAAATTAAACAATTTAATTAAATAAACATCCTGGGACTAAACCTTCTGGGACTAAAAATGACCAAAAATTTTGCTGCTGCTTTTAAGCAGCAGCAGGAGGATTGAAAGGAAAGAAAGAACAACATTAAAGATTGCTGCTAGAAACTCTTGTTTAAATGCAGTCCTAAGAATTCTAATTTTTAATTATGGTTTTTCTTCCCAATTTATTGGAAGTATTGCCAACAAAATAGAGATTGTACAAGAATTTTTTCCACAATTGGTTCCACTATTCTGGTTCAGAACCTCATTGTTCAGTTCAGTTCTAAGTCAGTTGTGTCACAGGTTTTGACCACCTTTACAACAATTTCAAGATTTTCCCAGAGATTCCTGCACTCAGCGGCTTCTTGGTTATGGGAGACTTATATTACAGAGTTGAGCAGAAATAAGAATATCTTTACGAGGAGGAATGTATTTCATTTCCAGAATAACTTGATTGGTCCACCTACTGTCCTGACCGATGAATACTCTGCAAGGATATTTTATTAACTATAATGATATTAAATGGACCTGATTTGATTTAACACATCCATGAAAGACTTTCATGTCTCACTGCAGGAGGGTGATATTTAAACATTAGTCTTCTCAAAGCCTCAAAGCATTAATAATCCCCTTCTCTTTGGCCCATTTGTAGCCTTCTTATTAGTTGCTTGTTATAGTCACTCATTTCTTCTTAAGCCTCCATTCAGAAAATTATCCCCAGGGAGGAAAACACTTAAGCATATGATTAACTTGAAACATGCTTAAATCTCATGGAAGTTCATGCTTAAAGTTAAGCATCTGCTTAAACATTTTGCTGACTTGAGGCTTTAGTTCCTACAGTGAAACTGACCATTTTTCAATGTATTAAAAAAATTAGGAGTTATCTCCACTTTCAATTTTGTTGATGTAAATCAGAAGAATCTCACAGAAGTTAGTGGCCTTTATTCATCTGTCTACCTTTTGGTGTTTTAAAAACATGCAAGGTGGTGCACGCGAATGCAAAGTGAATGTAAAACATTACCAGGTGAGAAAGATATGGTTCACTTTACATTGCACTGCACTGGTGTAAAAGACTACACAAGGTATAGACAAGTGTCATATATTTCCCCTGCAGGTCTAGCTCATGTCTGCAGACGCATTTCTTAGCTAAAATCCACCTGCTAATGATCATCCTGCACATCCAAGTATGTCTCATGCTCATGAAGGAGCATGCAAGTCAACATTACATTAACATGTATTTGACACTAAGGTATGTGAGATGGACTACAGAATTTCAGGTGCCTTTCCACCAGAAGATATTTTATGGTTTCTTCAACCGTTGTGAAAAAACTTCAGTTTTTACAGGGCCTTATGTAGAAGTATTATTACCCTCGCTATCATGAAGTTGTTTGAGTCTTGTAAAGGGCAGGTATGATGTTGGTGGGCCTCACTTGATGATGCCCCTCGTCAGGTAGCCCCTCCCCCTCGTCTTTCCTGCCACGACTTTGATGGTATGAAGGATTCTAAGGAGGGGTTCAGTGGAGATCTTCTACTGGAGGGGTTTTTCTGATGAGAGGTTACTCACAGTTGAGGTCTCCGATGTTCCACGGGGCTCCGCAACCCCTACACCCCGTCCATTTGCCAACCGGTCACTTGCTGGTAAGATGGAATCCTGCTGTTAGATGTAGATCTGCCAGCCAGGTGGTGTTCTGACCTTCGAGTCGAGGGACCTTTTCCTCACTATCGTGAGCCCTCTTCCTCTCTATGACTCAGAGATAACACTCCTCCGGGGTAGAGAGACTTCCCGGAGCAATGGGTTGACCCTGGTAATTACAGGGGACCCGACCTTCTGCCCCTTCCTGGGCTCCTTTCGCCCGTCTCAGCTGCTGAACTGAGACAGGGCTGCCTGTTTGGGAGACAGCCTCCAGGGGAGCTGCAGCAACACTGGTGTGCTGCCTGCCTGCTCCCTCCTCTCCTGGCTCTCCCCCACCGCAGGGCCTGCCGGGGCTTTTAAACTTTCTCACAGCAGCCATAATGGCTGCCGTGATTGGCTCAGTTGTTCCCCTTGCCGGGAACAGCTGGTTAAACAGCTGGCGTAACACTGGCTCGCATGACTGTAATGGCGGCTGCTGCTGCCAACCCTCTGGCAGGTAAGCATGTCAGCTCAGGGTTTTCTTGGGAGACTGCTGCTCCCCTGTGACCCTCCTCCTGCCCCACCTGTGCCCGTGACAGCGGCACACAGGGAAAGGAAGAGTCCTGTGAGAGGTAAAAGTAGGGTGACCATATATTCCACTCCTGTTGGGGCAGGCCAGTTTAAAATATCTGTCTAAGATAACCCATCAGTTTGGTCAAATGAATGATTTGTCTGATTTTCAGCTGAACACTCCAAACATATGTTTAAAATGGGACTGTTCCAGCAAAAATATGACTGTTTCACCCATTCCCTGAGTCTCCAGCACTCCATACCATGTTCTCCAGTAGTCCATGCTCACCTTATTCCCTGAAGGGTCAGCTAAGACCAGAACTCGGAGACAACTGAGCCCCACTAAAGAGTGAAGATAACAGGAGTGTCACATTTTGATCCCCAGGAGATGTAGTCACCATAGGTAAAAAAAAAAAGAAAAGGAGACCTGTGGAAGGGGAGATTTAAGGATTTTTTTTGTAGAAAGAATATGGGAGAGGCAAAGAAAAAAACAACAGTAAAAGGTAGGCAACGTAAGGGGCCAGAGACAAGAACCAGGGAAAGAGCTAAATGGAAGCAAAGAGAAAAGTCTGAAGAACGTGAATTCTCTGTGAGCAGTGAAAGAACTAGTTAGATGCATAGGAGGCAAAGGTAGAACAAAGCCAAGGAAAGGATGAAAGAGATAATGGGAAAGAAACATGTTGGGTAGTGTCTGAGCAGGATGTCAGATATGAACTACAAAGTATTATTAAATTATGCTTGCTTGCACCATGCGTATTTATATACTGCAGTTAGAAACGGTTAAGCGTGGAGTGAACACATACAGAGTTGGTAGATATTCCCAATGGAATAAATCAGTTTATATATTTTAATCCTTCTTAAACAGGTTTATCCTCCAATGGGTTTCTCATTTCTTTTTCTTTTCCATAATTTAACAACTGGGGACCTTAAAAACCCACTGTGCTTAGAAAGGGGCTCCAATTTTTAATTTTAACAAGGCTTCTAGGAGATTTTGAATATCATCCAAGTATTCTATTTACACATTAACTTCTATTACACTCAACACTGTCAAGACATTATTATGATTCTTAAAAACCATGGAGACACCAGAGAGAAGAAACACTTCAACTCATGTATTAAGAAAGGAGACATCATTCCATCCTGTGTAAGACCTCCTGAACAGATGCACATATTGCATATAGACATATATAGAGGCACTGTTCCATGCAGGGCAGTATTTCTGACACATCATAAACCAAGCTGGTAGACTACCCAAACTCTGTACAGAAGATTAAGGTTTGCACATTTTGGCCCAATATACCAGTCAGTGATTGCAGCTTTTATCTTCTCTGATAACAGGAGCTAAGCTGTCCCAAGCCAAGCTACAAGCATGGTACATGGAGAGAAGACCATCCAGCTATTATAGCACAAGCCAGCGCTGTAACAATGTGGTGAAACTTTTTGTAAATATTAGACCATATCTTCTGAATGAGAAAGGTTTCACTTAGCTACATCATTGCAACTGACCTTAAGGACTGGATCTCAAATAAAAAGCACCATTAAAAAGCAGAGGATTTCTAAAATAAGACTGAGAATGAGACTATTATTGTTTCCTTGTTAAATACTAACTTACTCTGAGTAATCCCATGGAAAAATCTGAGGTGACATGCAGTAAGATACCCATCCATATGAACAATGGTGGATCAATTTGGTGCAGAATAATACTTATATTCCCATGATATTCCACTTGCCCTGTCCCCAAATATATGGCTCCCCAATTAGAAGCCCAACATAGCTCCTCAGACAAGATCTAACCCATGGGGCCATAAATTTGACACTCCAAATTAGGGCCTGACCTTATTCTGAAATGCAAAACAGCTCTTGGCTTCAGCAAGACAGACAGAATGGGGGCCAAATAAAATATATTATATTATTTTCTATATTTCTGCTCTGAAATAAAATTAATTTCTTACAGTTGAGCTATTTCCTCTTCAGCAAAAGAAAGGAAGAACTCCTCTTCTTCAATATTCAGTGTTATGAACAGTATTAAGGACATGTGTCAGCATTATGGATGTATCTAAATAAAGTTTTGTAATAAAATTCCCTAGTTGCGGGTAATGGGAGGAATTTTGTTTCATGTTCTTATATGTCAGGATGTACAGATCCCCAGTGTGATTACTGGCATGTCTTATCCAAAAGGAAGAGGAAAATCAACAACTACTCAGTAGGGAGCTATGTTCAGAGCCAAATGGAAATCAGAGTCCTACCACTTACTTTAAAACATAAAATAAATAAATGCATTTAGCGCTGATGGAAAGTGTAGAATTGGCAGCTTTGCAGACGGAAGTCCTCTAATTATCCACAGAACCTGCACACTACAGCAGAGGTAGTGACAGCACCTCTCAAAGCTATAACAATGTATGTGTCTCAGCTTTGGCCTAATACCAATCCTGGTTTAGTCTCCAGGCTCACTCAGTCCTTGACTTTTCTCCTGAGATTACTAGCAAGTAGGTCCAGTGACAGTGGTCTCAGGGCTATGGAAAGGGGGTGCTACAGGTTCACTGAGACCACTATTGGAGTGCTTTTTGCTATCATTCTGATGCCCTGGAGATGAAAGACATCCTTTCTTTAGTCTCGTGAATTACACAGTGTAATTACCTGAAAGATATCTTTAACAGATGGGTCAATAAAGATACCACAAAAAAAAAGGCTTGTCTCTATGTATGGTTAGGTATATGGTTTATTTCAATATACTGCTGAATTACTTTCTGAGAGTTGTAATCCCTCATTAGACTACATTTCCCATAATGTATTATGGCATTATGGGAGGGAAAAGAGTGCATCATGGCAGTCAAATGGCCAAGTATACTTAGGCAAGTGAAATTTGGCTAAGGAATGGAACCTACAAATGGAGAACGGGAGCAGATCATAGTCCGGATTCCATACTATACCAGTAGTTTCTATAAAACACAGCAGTGGCATGTCAGAATAAAAATATTTTAGTTTTCAGCAGAGAACTGTTTCTGGAAAGTGGTAATTTTTGATGAAATAAAATTAAGTTAGTCAAAGTGTAAGTGTTCCCTTGAAACACAGTTTTGATAGAAATATGTCCACAAGCAATAATGTCAATGGCTTGTTTATCCTGCTGGCTCTCGCATGAGCATTTGATCTCTTCCTTATCAGCTCTTCATCCAGTTTTCTAAACCAGAGTTTAGTAACTAACAAAACAAAATCCTCTGTCCTCTCCCAGACACTAGGGCTAGGGACAGACATTATACATAAACTGGTTTAAATGATCAGAAGCTGGTTTAAACCTGTAACTGAACAGATGTTCAGTGAACATAAACCATTTTGAAAATGGCTGAAACCAGTTTGAGATAAACCTGGTTGAATGTAGTATCAGACTTAACTGATTTAGCTCAAACACATTTATGAAATGTCTGTCCCAGATCCCTTGTTTAAGATAAACCAGACACCCCCAGCATCCCAGCATGCCCTCTGGGCTGAGTGGGGATCTCTGCTCCACAGCAGGCCTGGACCCTCCCCACTGCTCCCTGGCTGGAGCTTGTTACAGACTTGCAGGCACAGAGTGTCTGCCTGCTTCTCTATGCTAAGCAGGGATTATTCCACCCTCCTCTCTACTTTATGCAGACACCTCAGCATTAGCTAGCAAGCCACACACTGGCTATGGTCTGATCCATGCTATGGCAAAGGACAGGCAGACAGGCTTTTGGAGCTAATCAACAGGTAGCTTAATGTCCTTTCTTAGAAGAGCTGTTTAACAAGAGCTCCATTAGTTAATAGAGATAGGCTTTGTTTTCTTAATAAGTTGATAACCTGAGCCACTACAGGCATGTCCATGCATTTCTGGAATGTCTCCCTGGGTTATAAACTGATTTAACCTAGCCAGGTTAGATTGACCTGCAAAGATCGAATCAATTCAGGCTGAGGCTTTCAGAATGTCTGTCCCTAGCCTGGGAGAAGAGCTGTTTCCTGCTTTCACACCAGCATAGCAGCCTAGCTTTTCCTTGCAACTTGTTCCCTTCACTGCTTGCTTCCTCCTTCCTTTTCCTTCCCTTCTAGAAGGTATAAAGCCTTTAGTGAGATACTCCCTCCTAACCAAAATCCCTCCAGCTGAGCTGTTATAACAGCTGTTTCTCTCTAAAGGGACAGCCTGCTCTGCTACAACTACTATAAAGCACATCTTACATGTAACTTATGATACATGAGTGACATAAGAAATTACTATTTCCAATATGCTTTAAAGAATTTGTCCCATTTTTGCTGGTATTTTGCTCAGTTATCATGAGTCTATAAAAGAGGCCTGAAAGAGAGTCATAAGAACTCTGGCAGTGCCACAATGTCAGATGTTACCAACTCTTCCAGTAATAGGACCAGTGTTTGGTCCCATTCAGAATTTCATTTATCAGTAGTTTCAATCATGTATTTATAGCCCAGAGGGGTTATGACAGAAGTTCAAGTTCTGATTTTGTTAGGTATAAAAAAGTTCCCAGAAATAAATCTTCCCTTTTTTCCTGCCATGAGTAAGCATACTTAGGGGGAAGACATTAGAGGGTACAAAAGCACTGGGACTGTGAAATTCTATTTTGGGAAACAAAGCAGTTGACAGAAAAACATTTTTTTAAATAAGGTTTGAAGATGTTCTTAAAATAAGAAGGCAAAAATAAGTAGCAAGTATACAGATATTGCATTCAGATTAGCTAAATTTCCATCTTTTGTTTAAGATAAATTTGTACAAAATAAACAAGAGCAGGAGGTACTCTAAAAAGCACTAGAAATTGTACAATCTGACTTTGTTCTAAAAATAAGAACTCCGTCCTAGAAACTGGTCTGGTAGTATGCTATCAAGTGTTGGTTTCCACCAAAGCTGAAACATCTGCTTTTAGGTACAAAGAAGTTCAGACAGGTTAGCAGAAACATTGCTCATAATGGACACAAAGCAGTCAGGAGGATGAAGAGGAGAGGCTTGTCCATGTTGTAGCATCCTCCTGCTGCTTCCACAGTACAGCATTAATATAAGCTCCAAAGGAAAATAGTCTCTCACATCTCTAGATGAAGGCACGAAAGTGATGTGATGGAAAAACACAGCAAGAGGATGACTGAAATTGAGGACAAGAACATGTTTTCACAAAGTGAACTTTTTGAACACAAAGGTTAGCTACACATATTAGTACAGCACAGTCACAGCTGGGTGAATTAACAGGTTTTGTATAGTGTGTTAGCTCTGTAGAAAAAGTAAAATCTAATAGAAATGACATACTTCATATCTGCTTTATATAAACCACTACTTTGAATGTTTTCATGCAAAACTTCAGTATTTTATTTGACCTTTGTAACATTTATGACTGCATGTGACAACAGAAATAGAAACAGATCATATTTATAAGAATGTTGTGACCTATCAAATGTGTTTCAGTGAGTAAGCACAAACACACACACATGCATGAACTACCATCATTTGTTGAGCAAAACTGAAAAGAATGCAGCGGTTCCAACAACTTTACAGGAGGGAACATTATGGGGCACCTATACATGAGCAGCAAGGCTGCTCCAACACATTTTAATTATAATGCATCAGAGAAGACTTGATCAATCAAGTCTGTTGGTGCATGGTAATTACTGTTCTCCAGCAGACTCCAGCATCTTATGCATCAGCGTCCCCACACTGAAAAATGGTCATGGAGGTGACTTAACTAAAGCTCATTTTATGAGCTTTAGTTAAAGCACACCTGCTGCCATTTTCAGTGTAGGGACAGTGATGCATGAGATACTCCAGGTACTTTAATTAAAGCAGCTCTTAGGGCTGCTCTAATTAAAGTGCCCCCCGCCCCCCACTCTCAGAGCACGTGTATAAAAGCTTTATGTCCCATGATGTTTTAACTGTCTCATGAAGCAATAACTCTGACTCCAAAGTCTGACTGCAATTTTCTGCACACTCTGTAGCATCCAATTAAGGAATGCTACCTCAGTTACCTTTGCTTTATATTGAAGGTACAATCAAAGTAATCTGTAGTTAAGCTAAGGCAACAACACAAGATTTTTAAGGGGAGAAATGGTAGTGTAGTGACTCATGTTGTCTATCCTAGCAGTTTGATATATTATGGAATTTTTCACACTGTGTAATTCTGTCTGAGGAAGGCAAAAGCCACTGGCAACCAAAAGAATTAACTTTTGGAATCTACAGAGAATTCAATCCCATTTCATGGCAGCTGGAAAAATAATATGCCCCCACTATAGTTCCTTTCTTTCCTCTATGTAGTTATTCAAGTACTTTATAGGCAGAGGCATCATTTATATGTAGCACAGGCTCTGTTCTAATCCCTGTGTATTAGTAAAGTTAACTACAGCTCACTCAGTACTGCTGTTTGCACAGCTGGATATGTCGGATAGAATGAGTTCATCCCTTCTAAGATAGGCTTAAATCTACAGCCTTGTAAAGTCTTTCTTATTTACACCTACCACTGTTTCATATTGTTCAAATGAGTATAGTTAGTTTTATTTAAGTCAGGTTTTTGGGGTAACCCTACAGGTGCACAACACCAATAAAACTTAACTTCCTATCAGATCAGAATATGTATCTTCAAGCCACAGAATGTATTTAATTATAAGAAAAAAGTCCTTGAGCTTTGGATAACAAATCTGATAGCTAATGACTCATGGGTTGTATTATATATGTTTCCATGGCCAAAATGAATAGAGCTTTTAGTCAGACCGTGAATCAATTTATTGTGATGAATAAGCATGATGACATGTGTTTGCAGGAAAAAAATTAAGTGAAGCCAAGAAAGTTCCTAAAGGTTACAACAACAAAACTAATAATGAACTGAAGTCACATTCCATGTTCTGTGGGTATATCAACTGCTTACTCAGGGCCCTTTTGACTGGACTTTGATGCCTACATATGTTCTTTAAACACACACCCTTTCCTTCACTTTCTTTTGGCTGTCCTATGCATCTCCCTGCTTGCTATGAACCCAAACTAAAACGTATAGATGTCTTCATTGAAGGACTGGAAATCTGGGACATGTAAGTCCTATTTATGAATTCAGCCTGTGGGTGCACACACATAAATTTTAGGTGCAACAGGGCACAGCACTGCCACTTCTAGGAGCCAAATATTTGGGCCTCCAAACACCTGCATACATATTAGACCTGTGCAAAGTGGCAAGTATTCGCTTCAGATTCGGCTGATTCAGAGAACAGTTATTCAATTTGGAGATCTGAATCACTGTGTCAATTTGATTTGACTGAATCAGATCCAAAAATTTGGTGCTGCTTCAGAGATTCGGCCATAAACTAAACAGGGAGCTGACACAGCTGCTTCCAGCTGGTAAGTCTGTTAGGGTTGGAGGAGCGGGGAGGGAAGAGGCATGGGGGAGGGAGGCTTAGGGGATGGGGATGGGACAAGCTGTCCAGCTGGGGTGGGGGGGCTCATTACTCAGGTAGGGGGGCAGCGGGGCATGGGATGCAGGCATGGCAGCACTCAGAGGTGGAGGTTGTCCTGCTGCTGCTTGCCCGGCCGGCATGGGGGGGGGGCGCAATATGGGCACAGCTCACTCTAAGTGGAAGGGGGCAAGCAGCAGCAGGGCATAGGCCCCACTCCCAATGCTGTCACACCCACATCCCACGCCCCCGCCCAAGTTGGCTGGCAAGTGGTGCCAGGGCAGAGCACCCACTCCCACCACTGATGAGGGTGTGGCAGCGCTGGGAGTGGGGGATATGTCCTGCTGCCATTTTCCCATTCCTCCCAGAATGAGCCGTGCCTGCACCACACCCACCCCTCCCCCCCGAGCTGGCTGGGTAAGTAGCAGCAGGGCATAGTCCCCACTCCTAGTGCTGCCACACCTGCATCAGCACTGGGAGCAGGGACTCTGCACTGTCACTGCTTGCCAGCCAGCGCAGGGGAGTATGGGATGCAGGCGCCACAGCACTAGAAGCAGGGGCTATGCTCTGCTGCTGCTTGCCCCCTTCCACCCAGAGTGAGATGCGCCCACATCCCGACCCCCAACCCGCCCTGGCTGGGCAAGTGGCAGCAGGGCATAGTCCCCACTCCAAATGCTAACACACCCACATCCCATGCCCCCCTGTCATCCTCCCCAAGTCCTGCGCCACCCACCTCAGCTGGGCAGCTTGCCCCAGGCCCAACCCCAACAGACTTACCAGCTGGAAGCAGCTGTGTCAGCTGCCTGTTTCTTCTATGGCCAAATCACCAAATTTTTTCCAAATCTTTTTCTGAATCGATGTGGATGCTTTGAATAGATTCAGAGCTTTTAATTGGTCTCCCAATTTAATTTGGATTTGGAAATTTGGTCCCTGAATAGCCAAATATCATAGATTCATAGATGCTAGGATCAGAAGGGAGCTCAACAGATCAACAGTCCAACCCCCTGCCTAGGCAGGAAAGAGTGCTGGGGTCAGATGCCTATCCAGCCTTCTCTTAAAGACCCCTCTTCTCTTAAAGGCAGGGGGGAACACCACATCCCTTGGAAGCCCATTCCAAATTTTGGCCACCCTTACCATAAAGAAGTTTTTCCTGATATCTAGCCTAAATCTGCTCTGTCAGTTTCTGACCATTGTTCCTTGTTACCCCAAGAGGCATCCTGATGAACAGAGCATCTCCAATCTCTTGCTGCGTCCCCCTAATGAATTTGTAGGCGGCCACACGATCACCTCTCAGCCTTCTCTTGCAGAGACTGAAGAGGTCCAGGTTCCTCAGTCTCTCCTCATAAGGCTTGTCCTGTGAGCCCCTAACCATATGAGTGGCCCTTCTCTGGACTCTTTTGAATCTATCAACATCCTTCTTGAAGTGCAGCACCCAAAACTGGATCCAGTACTCCAACTGCAGTCTTAAAAGCTTCTAAGATCTATTCGTCATGCATCTGCTGATGCATGATAAAGTGTGGTTAGCTTTGCTGATGATTTCATCACACTGATGACTCACATTCATCTTGGAGTCCACTGTGACTCCAAGATCCCTTTCTGCTTCTGCACTGCTGAGAGGATCACTTCCCAGCCAGTAGGTATGCTGGATGTTTTTGCACCCTAGGTGCAGGACTCTGCACTTGTCCTTGTTATACTGCATCTTACTGAGTGATGCCCACTTTTCTAACCTGTCCAGATCTGCCTGAAATTGTTCCCTACCCTCCAGAGAGTGCACTTCACCCCACAATTTAGTATCATCCACAAATTTGGAAAGAGTACACTTCACACCCACATCCAAGTCACTAATGAAGATGTTGAAGAGTACAGGTCCAAGGACCAAACCCTGACGGACTCTGCTACCCACATCTCCTCCAAATTTAATCAGCTACTGAAGCTTTGCACAGCCCGATTAGATATATACTTATAAAACATGCTTATAGATTATACTTAGAATCTCAGGTATATTAACAAAGTGATTTCAGTACCAAATTCCATCTTCAAGTGCATCCTTAGAGGGTTCACCTAAGGGAAGAATTTGATCTTAATTAACAAGGCTATTAATATATTAATAGCAGAAGTTCTTATCTTCAGGGGAATACCATAATATTTTATACCTAAAACAGAATTATTCTAATTCTGAATAAAGGTTGAAAACTACCTCTATGAGAGAAGAATAAGTCATCCACCCGCCACATCACTGTGTTTTTAACACAGTCATACTACTGTGGATGCATTTCCTGTGTATGTGCAATACAGATATTTAAGTTAAGTACAGTCAAAAAGCCCAAGGCAGAATCAATTCAATATCTGCAGGTTTCTCTAAGCTGCATAGATTGAACCAATACAAACAGAACAGATGTTTACTTTTAAATTCGGAAAGGCAGGCAGAGGCCTGAAGTGGCCCAAGCCAAAGGTGGTGGGCACTACAGTATGTCTCCTAGCCTGCCGGCCATTGCCAAGCCATCCCTCATTCTCTGGCTGGCACATGTCCCCAACCCCCTGATATCCTGCCACAGGGAGGGGGTGGGGTAGGGAAATAATACTCTATGTCTAGCTGGCCCTGAATAAGGATCTGCCCACATGAGGGGAGCCCCAGGCCTCTGGGAGGTTTCCCCCAGCTGGCCTGGGATCCCCACAAGCCCTGGTCTGCCCATCTGGGGGGAGGGGAGGAGGGTAATTTCCCCACCACCACAGCCAGACTAGCACAAGTAATTGACATGCATGGGAGAAAGGAGTCTCACCTCCTGGGGCTGGCCCCCAAATCCTGGTTCACCCAGCTGCAGGGTGGGGGTTATTCTACTAATGCACAGGACTGAGGGGGGAAGGAAGCCCCCCAGCCTTGATCTCAGCATCCTCATCTGAGGTCTCTCAAGCTGGGGGGAGAAGCCCCAGGGGAGGGGTTTACTTGGTCCCTGCTTGACGGCTGGCTCCATAGAAAGAAGGATTAGAATTGGGCCCCACTGCCCAGCACAAGCTCACTGCACCCTGCCAGCTGCTGCTGCTGCCAGACTCCAAAGGTATGCACTGAGCAGCCCAGGAGGCTTGCACCAAGCAGTTGATCCTGACCTGTATGGAGTGATCCTGCCCTCACTGCCTCGTGCAAGCCTTCTGGCCAACCCAGCCTGTCTTGCTGCTGCTGCTGGGCTTCAGAGGAACATACCAGGTGGCCTAGGGCATTTGTGCTGGGTAGCAGCAGGGATGAGAGAGCTCCATAAAGGGCAGCATCAGATCCCACTGCCCATCAGAAGCCCCTGGGTTGCCTAACACATCCCTCCGGAGATCAGTACCAGCAACTGCTGGCAGGTCACACCGATTGGCTCAGGAGGCTTGGGCCAGGCAGCAAGGACAGGACCACTCCACATATGGAAGGATCAGGCTCCACCACCCAGCACAAGCCTCCTGTTCCACCCAGTGCATCTTGCTGGCTGCAGGTGATTCTGGGCTCTAGCAGGACATGCCAGGCAGCACAGAAGGTTTGTGCTGGGCAGCAGTGTCCAGTCCTTCCCCGTATGGAGCACTTTTGTCCCCATCACCACCCAGCACAGGCTCCCTGGGTCACCCAGCATGTCCCACAGGAACCTGGCACAAGCAGCAGCTGGTGCATGGCAGGCAGCCTAGAGGCTTGTTCCAGGCAACAGGGACAGAAACACTCTGTAGAAGGGTGGGGAGGAACCCCCTGCTGTGCAACCCTGCCATCCTGGCTCAGAGTTAAGGCCATGTGGCAGGGGGACTCCATTCCCCGCTCCCTCTACAGGTCAGGGGCAGAGACTTGCAGGAGGATGGGCTGTGCAGCTGGCCTGGCCTGGAGCAGGTGGGGAACCCTTGCAGTATAGTTCCACCCAGCTGGGCAGGCCCCAGCTAGAGGTGGGGCTAGCCTGGGCCAAGCAGAGGGCTCCTTTTCCTTCCCTGTTCTATGACAGCCCAGGGTGGAGCCAGCCCTGGTGGCTGGAGCAAAGGGGCACTGGTGGAGGCTAGTCCACCTGCCCACAAAGGGTCTTGGGATGCTTGAGGACTGTGCCCTAACTTGAATTGGGAGAAGATCTAGGACAGAAGTTACATTGACTGGTTAACCTAAATCAGTTACGTCTAATATTACATCCATCCTGGTTTATCTTAAACTAAGTTTAACAATTTTGAAACCAGTTTATGTGTGTTGAACTTTTGTTCTGTTACAGGTTTAAACTGGTTTCCAATCACTTAAACCGGTATGCATGTAACTTAAAGGCTAGGTATAGACAGTCAAAAAGCCTGAAGCTGAATTGATTCAGTCTTTTCAGGTTAGTCTAAAATACACAGATTAAATTGAAACAGAAGTGAACAGTCATTTACCTTTGATATAGGAAATGTAGCCACGTGCCTGCAGTGGCTCAGGCCAGAAGTCCAGGGGCACTAGAGCTTAGCTCTCTGACTGTGTGTTCACTTCCTCTTCCTGCTGCCCCCAAGGTCTCTGGGATTTGCAGTCCAGAATTACAGCAGCAGAACTCTACAGGGTTACTCATCACCTCATCTTCCTGCCTCCAGATGCCTCTGGGATCTGTAGTCCACAGTTGCAACCAGCAGTAAATTTGACTGAGGGAAGGGATGTTTAACCCCACTCTCTGGCCCCAGATCCCAGACCCAACATGCGGTTTGCCTGGGGGGACAGTTGTCCTCCCCCACTCTGCTTAGACTGGGCTACACCCCCAGCCAGTCTTGTCTTCCCCCCGCCCTGTGCCATTGTCAGATAGGGAGCAGCCCAGCTCTCTGAAGCACAGAGTATGCTGGCATGCTGGGGGATTGATTTAACTGGAACTAGGAAGTGGTCTGGGACAGAAATTTCATAAACTGATTTGACCCAAATCAGTTAAGTCTGATACGATATTTAGTCAGGTTTATCTTAAACCAATTTCAGCCATTTTGAAACTGCCAAAGTGTTAGACATATTAGAAAAAAATAGATTATGGTATCCCGAAACGATGCAAAGCAATAGTATACAACCTATACTTTAGTGACTGTCACTTTGTAATTCCTTATTTGTAATTTGTGAGAAAACAGCAAGCCTACTCAGGGTTGAGGAGATTTTAGCATTTCTTTGGAATGAATGAAATAATTCACTCCACTCTTAAAGTGGAATGAGTTATTCTATGAGTTACTTTTTATATTTGAACACCAGCTCTCTAGAAGTCCATTCATAGCATCAAGCCAAGGTTGCTGTTGCATATAAAACTGATGCATCTCTGAATTTGTTAGTCTATAAGGTGCAATTTTCCTTTTTTAATGGAAGTTTTCACAGTATCACTCACCTGTCACCTCAGACGAATAGCTAATCCAGTATATTAAATATGGCAACCAACTCTACTTTGCCATGGCATTTTTTTTAATTAACATTATTTGACACTTCCTTCTTGTGTTGCTGTGATAAGGTATTTAGCAGAATTCACCGATCCACTGGAATCTGACATGGCTGAACTGTAACCACTTCCGCTGTGGCCTAATACTGAAATTCCCTTTAGTGTTTGCCTGAGATTTATAATCAACTTCCTCCCAAATGACTAGCATTCTTGCAGATTCTACACTAAACCAATAACACAGAGACGTCAATGTTAATGAACCACAAAAAAAATAAGGTCTACAAATAAAAATCATGTTGGGATCCAATAGTTCCTATTCTACAAAAGTGATTATGTGTTCAGTGACATTTCAGAGACACATAAGGTTCTCTCCACAGAATGTAGGCATAGACATTTATTTTAGCCAAGGTTCGAGTTGAGGTGATTGGTTTTTTTAATTTGTTTTGTCTAAATCATTTGTGGCCTACGCAGTCTTCAAGGCCCAGAATGAAAGCAGCTAATCAGCTGGATGAATAAGAAGGTTTTTAGAGGGGAAAATTTTTGTGACCCTTTTATGCATTGCATCTTCAGATTTAATTCATAATGAGAGTTAAATATTAAATACCCTGAAAAATGTACCACATTATTTAAGATGTAAAATATCAAATGCAAGTTAATTATAGTTAGGCCAAATGCAACTTTGTATCCCCTATAAATTGAGGGAAAATAATTCTGCTCTGCCTGAAAGAGATTTGGAGAAGAATAGGAATCAATCAACAAATCAATATACCACCATCTTCACTGACAGTTTAAGAGGAACTTTTGACAGCCGTTATACAACCAATAGTATGGTCTATTCTACAAGTATTTTAAAAGGGAACTTATTCTACTTGCAAATCATTGATTTGAAAAAGTCTTTGGATGTCTCAGAGGAAACTTGGGAACATCCAATAGTGTATGATCAGCATAAATAGCTTACTGAGTGGCAGGAGAGAAATGAGTTTTCAGAACACTGAAGCATTATTGTTAACCGCTTGATAGGAATTGTTGAATTGATGGGAACTGATAAAGATAAAAATGTGGGATGCAATAAACAATGTATGTGTGTCGTAAGCACAGTTATGCCTACTGGATTGAGACCTTTTGAAAGAATAACAAACATAATAGATAAGAAACAACAGAGATATCGCTGGGGGACGGGCCTGATGAAAGAGGAGAGGATGCTTGGCCGCTAAGTCAGGTAAGTCGGGCGGGCAAAGGTGGTGGTAGCTTGGGGGATACGCAAGAGGAGGGGGAGGTGGCAGTGAATAGCCTTAAATACTTCTATACTAATGCACGCAGCATGGGAGGTAAGCAGGAGGAGCTGTCTCTCTTGGTGGCTGGGGAAAACCCGGACTTGATTGGGC
>JAGPOW010000261.1:222653279-222691798 GCA_030014935.1 Caiman crocodilus | reverse complement strand
GACGTGGAACCAGCTTCCTAGGGAAGTTGTTCTTGCTCCTACCTTGGGCGTCTTTAACAGTAGATTAGATAGGTACTTGGCTGGGGTCCTGTGACCCTGACACTCGTTTCTTGCCATTGGCGGGGGGTCAGACTAGATGGCCTGCTCTAGGCCCCTTCTGACCCTAGGTACTATGATACTATGATACTATGATATTATATATTTGGATTAGATACAAAGTCTCAAAAAATATTTCTTACAAAGTGGGAGCATCTACACAAGACACTTAACTGCACATTAGCATAATTTACTGCAAAGTAAGTATGTGCGTCTACACATGCACATGCTTACTTCACAGTAAACCTCCCTAATAATCCTTAACCTAGGGTCTCCCAGCCTGAGTCCCATGACTGCGAAGCTCCAGCTGGGAGATAAGGATTTCCCAGCCAGGACCCCATAGTCATGGAGCCCACTGAGAGATAAGAGTCTCCTAGGCCAGGTCCCATGACCACAGAGCTCAGGCTGGGAAATAAGGATCTTCTGCACTTCCCCTATGGTCACAGAGCTGGTAATGGGAGTTCAGCAGATCCTGTTCCCTTCCCAGGTCTGCAAGTGCAGGGTGAGGGGGACAGGAGGACAGGCTGAGAGGCATGTTCCCCACTCAGCTACACACTCACAGAGCTGGGTGAGGAACAAGCCCCCCAGCCTGCCTCCCTTCCCCAGCTCTGTGTTCATGGAGCTGGACAGGGACAAAGCCCCCCACTGTTCCCCGACTGCTCTGTGCTCAAGCTGTCCAGCCTTCATCCAGCATGCCAGGCAGGGGCTGGGAACTATCCTGGTCAGGGACAGGCTTCAGCCCCATGCCCAGTTGAATGATCGAGGCATGGGGCTTGGAAAGAGCTGCAGGGTTATTCTACTAATAACAGGTTATTCTACTAGGTCTCAACCCCTTCCCCAATCTGGTGGTGGGCTAGCAGTGAGCTATCTGCTAGCTGCCCCACTGTTGGATTGGGGCAGGGGGCTGAGACCTGCCCTTCTCCTGCAGTTCTTTCCAAGTCCCCTGCCCATGACTGGAGAGCAAGACCAGGAACTCTCTTCTGCCAGGGTAGTGGGACATTGTTCCCACCACAGCAGCAGGCAGCCCCCAGTGCCAGGAGAAAGCTATCTCCTGTTCCTGTGCTCCCTGCCAGGCCCTGGGCTAGCACCCAGGGGGAGCCTGGAGTTCTCCCTAGTAGCAGCAGGGACCCATTGTAGGGCTGCAGGGAACTGGGTGCAAATCTCCCTAATCCTGCATGTGTAGATGCCTCCCCAGAAACACTTGCTCCAGGTTTGTTTACATCAGAGTAAATCTAGGCAGAAGTAAATATATGTGTAGACGCACCCAAATAACTCAAGTTAGCTTGAGTAGGACAGGTCACACACAGTGAAAACTGCCTCAAGGACCTTTAGCAGAGGTTAATAGTAATTCACAGTATTGCTACTGTTGGGGTGGTGATCAATGACAGGACAGAAGAATCAATACACAGGTTCCTTTCTAAACATTTGCATTATGTATATAAAGAGCTGGTGAAGGAGTTAGTAGTATATTACTAAATTCCCCATAATAGTAGATTAGGAGAAGATGTAAATACTAATAAAGATACAGAAATAAATACAAAGCAAGCTGCAGAATTTAGAAATAGGGGCAGAGACATGGGCAATATCTATTTTGGAAATTTCTTAATTTATACATGACAAGATGCTAAATCAAAATACATAGATAAGTAAGTAAATTAAATAATCTATTCTTCGAATCATAGAATATTAGGGCTGGAAGGGACCTCAGAAGGTCACGTAGTCCGATCCCATGCTCAGAACGGGACCATCCCCAACTAGATCATTATAGCCAAGGTTTTGTCTAGCTGGGTCTTAAAAATCTCCAAGGATAAAGATTCCACAGCCTCTCTGGGTAAAGCTGTTTCAGTGTTTTATTACCCTTCTAGTGAGAAAGTTTTTCCTAATATCTGACCTAAACTTCATGCAGGAATTGTGTTTTGTTATACATTTCTATACTGCATAGCACAATGAGGTCCCTGACTAGGACCTAAGGGCATTATCACAATACTAATAAATAACAACAGCATGTAGTCAATGGGAAACAGAAGATTGGAAAGAAATAAAAATAGGAGGGGGTGATCATGAGCAGCAAGTCACTCACAAATCCATGAGATATAAATGGTATTAACCTGAAGGAAGAAGGAAAAATAGTTTGGGCTATTTAAAAACATGTAATTAGAAGCAATGAGCTGAAAATTAATAGAGGAAGCATGGAAGTCCTCAAGTCCTACACCCATGGATTTCAGTTGAAACCACAGAACATAAACTTCAGTGGATGGAAAGTTTCTACCTTACCAGTGGATTTGTTTGCAGTCTGTTATTTGAGCATTAAATCAAAATGGGCAAAGGGATGCTCTGAAAGCACTAACTGCTATTTTCCTATTAGAAAGAACATCCTAATTTCTAAAATGGCTTTCCATAGCTTTTCCTTTGCAACCCGATCAATAAGTTTCTCAAAAGAAACAATTTTTATCTAGCAACAATCCTGCAAAGTTGGTGACAAAGCATTTTGCCCCCTGTAGAGTAGAAAGATCATTTTCCTTAAAGTGATAATTGCAGTAGGAAGTAAACAGATACAGCAAGTCTTAAATTCACATTAACAATAAATAGGAAGAAAAGTACATATGAACATCCTGTAAATTGCTATGCAAGCAGTATCAGGATGACCTCAACTATTCATTCCTATACAAGAGTTGACCCAGGGGGTGTACTAGTGCAGAACTAGTGCAGTTGCACTGCCTCCCCACCCCCTTTGATTCCTGCTCCACCCAAAGTTTTAAGCCAACTGCCTGGCAGTGGTAGCAGCATTTTTATTCAGGCAGCTTTGAGGAAGTCAATTGACTTCCTGGCTCATTAAAATCTACCTGATCCCTTCTAAACTCTTTATTCCACAGGTGTTAATGACCCTCTCTCCTTAATAGTCTTGATGCTCCACTAATCAAGCTACCCTTTCTTCTGCAATTCTGCTGTTAACTACTCTTGGTAATGTAACTCCTATTTCATATCCTTGAAAACTGTTTTAAACTCATTCTAATAAAGTTATAGTTGTATTTGCATCGTTCTTAAACTGAATAATATAGCCCTAGGCTATTAGCATATTAGTAAAGTTTTTAGTTTCTGTTTCCTTCAAGAAAAAATGTTATATGTTATATATGATGATGCACATATGTTACATGTGATGATGCACCTCACTGTGTGCACTTGCCTTTTCAAAATTCTTGATCTTCCCATGTTCCAATATATTTCAATTGTAGGATGCCAAGATGGAGAGCAGAAAATAATCGTGACGGCCTGGCTGTCCAAAGATTTGCTACATCATTTATTTCGTGAGTGTTTTCAGTATGTTCAGTGCTGTCCAGAAAAAAGAGGAGACATTCGGCCTCCTTTAAAAACAAGTACTCACTCAATAGTGAACATGGACAGTCATGAACAGGCTTCCTTCTTACTCAGCTTGTGACCTTCAGAGGAGGGATGTTAAGAATATTTAGACTTGATTATGACATGGTCTCCCTCTATATTTTTCATTTGTGTTTCATTTTGCAGGGACAAGTTGTGTTTTCTGCTCAGTTCCAATGAGGGAAATTCCTTTCTTCCACTCTATATTATTATAAATGCATGACAAGTGTGTCATATGGTTTTTCAGCCTGCATGGAATAATGTGAAAAGAGTTCTCGATCTTTTAATGTTTCATGCTTGTGGAAGAGGCATAAGAAAAAGGTCCATGGAGATCCTATATTATTATTTGAGGGGTTTTTTATTTTTTAGGCCTGGTCAGGTTTTATGACTTGTGCTTTTCCAAAAATGCACCACTCAAGCACTGAGGTTTATAATGATTTCTCCTTACGCTATTTATCTCACTTTTCCAGTTGCAGTGCATTTATCCTCACACAGACAGAAGCATGACAGGAAAGGAGAGAAGACGTCAAAGAGATTCTGCCAAACAGGGGAATAAGGATTTCCCCCACCCCCCCAAATGACACTTTCAAGAAAATGCATGGTTTTGCAGTCTACAAAAATATTGGCATTGCAATACAAATAGGAATGTCTGTGACATTTGGTGAAGTTCTACTCCACTAGTTCAGTTTATTTGTAAGGGTTGGGAGTGGATTTTGTGGGAATGGATGTTTGCCCTCAGAAGCCATGCATTGTGCCTTTTCTAGACTGTTCCTTTTGTTTCCCCAGATAGCTTCCCCTCTTTTTTCTTGTAACACAGAGAGTAATTAGCTTTTAGTACAGCTTTCATTTGAAATGAGCAAATTCCACAATGTTTTCAAAGATCAGCTAATATGCATTCAATTTTTTCAAAATGTGTGTCTGCTTTATGATTAGCTCTTTTGCCTTTCTGACTTCCAGGCAATCAGCAGTACACTGTCTTGCACCAATCCTAATGTCTGTACATTGGAACAAAAAGCAGTATCCATAGTGTTGGAAAATAATGGAAATAGTTGCTTTTGAACATATTTATTAACTTACCATTTAATCACAAATGTTCATGCAACATGATATACATACAACTGTTTTGAGAGAAACTGACTATCTATACATAAGTGATCATAACCAGGTGTGTCTGCCTATATTCTCATGTGAACATCTAAATTCACACAATCCTGCCAAACTAGTCAGGACTAACTTTGCCATTGATTTCAATGGGAAAAATAGCAAATTCCCAGAGTTCCTATGCAGCCCAACACTTACATACATTTTTAAGTGCATCCCACAAGTTTAATTTTAAGCATGTGCGTAAGTCTCATTAAAGTAATGGAATTTAAATATAAACTTTATGGTTATACTTCTGCTACATTATAGCATATAATATAATGGTTATAGGATATTTCACATGTCTACTCTATGTGTATATATGTGTAACTATACATATACATATACATATTCTATGTGACCACTACAAAAGAAAATGAATGCAAGGTCTGTAGGGTCATCACTAACTGTACCTTAGCTGTTTTTTTTCTGAGTCAAAGAAACCCAAATACTTTAAAAATTTGGATCCATGTTTGTAGTCAAATACAATATTTTTCTTGTGCAAAAAAGAACAGAAAAATTATTTAAATGGAATTTTCAAAAAAGCCTAAGATGCTTAAATCCTCTGGATAAGGGTATATAGCTAGGTTCATAGAAGGAAGAAAGTCTGGCAGCTAAAGCAGTAGATGGTGACTTGGGAAACCCAAGATTCATTCCCAGCTCTGAGTCATTTCCCTGGGTTTTCTTTCTTCTATGAAGTAATTGTGAGGAAAATAATAATTCTTTTTCACCAAGGAGTGCTGAGGCTTTACAAACTGTAACACTGATGGTTGGGTAACACCCTTCAGCTGATATAGAATCAGTTCCCACTAGCTGGAAATAGAAATTCGGAAGCAGTGCAAGGCTTACTATGTGGAAAAAGGAACAACTTGAGAATGGTTATGAGATGCAAACAATGGAAATGAAGAAACACTTTGTCCTTTGCTGAACAAAATAGAAAGTGCAGGATGTTTGTTTCCTCAAAATCTCAAAAATGTAAACATGATTGTAAACACAAAGCAAAAATGAAAAACACTAACTCTGAGAGGGAAATCACAGCAACCATGAGAACAGCTTCACAATACATGATAACTTTCAACCTTATTAGAACAAAGATAAATGGGCATGTGTATTATTTACAACACTATCACCACAGTGATAGTGACCACATCTGGTCACCAGTGTTTACTGAGTTATTTGTAAAGCAAACACATTTAAAGGACAATGGGCTACATCCTGAAGTTTTCATATTGCTCCATTTGTAGTCAATGACTTGTGGAAATTGCAAAACTCTTCTAAACAGAAGTAAATTCTGTCAGTCCATGAAGCTGTTGGAAGGACAAATCCTTTAAATCTATTTTCCCTACGGCTCAACAGCACTTGGCCTCCAAACTCAAGATGGACAAATGCACAGAAGGGACCTCTGCATAGACAGAAAGAAATGGCATTTAGAATTGAACAGCTCAGATCTGTCAGTAGCTGTTTAATTCCTGTTTTGGTGACTGACTTTCTATTACAGGTGATTTATCCTAAGCATTCAAAGTCTTTTCCAGACAGGTGCTGTGAGAAACACACTTATATAAGAAATCCCCTGAGAAAGCCAATGCAAATTATGTTTAAAAAATATTTAAATCATGGATTTCACAGAAACCATGAAAACTGGGACTGTCCACAAAATCAGCAAAAAAAATGAATAATAAAAAAAGTAAAATACTGGCTTACCAGTGAGAGCCAATGATCCTCACTGCCACTGCAGCCCAACCTTGCAGCCCACCTAAGAGGATAGGGCAGCTAGCAGGGCAGCACAAAGGTCAAACAAATAAATGCCCAATTTGCCCTCTGCATGCACAAATAAATGACACAATTACCTGATCATAGGAATTACTCATGCAAATTAGACGTGCAATTGTGCTTTCACTTGGTGTGCAGACCTGGGTTTCTGTCTTTTTGAACAAGTGCCTACAACATACAAGTTACTCATAAATGAATGGTAAAAATCTGCATATGAAAGACATAAAGATAAAATATATAAACAAAAAGGCTGAAAGATATAAAAATCATGCAGGTATTTCTCCTCCTGGCAGAGGCAGAGACACAGAGAAGGAGACAGCAACCGTACTAAAATGGATGGGTACATAGGTAAAAGTCACATACATTTGCTGGAGTCATAACAGGAATGATAGCTACCGATCTATGTTGAGAATATATTTTTTCACCTTTTCCTAACTCTTTGTGAAGACATACATTGATCTCCTTTTTATATTTATAGCAGTTTTTACTGGCTGCATTGAAATATTTCAGCTTAGGTTTATTTCAAACATAGCAATTCCCCTGTGTGTTTTCCCCAGCTGTTATGAAAAAAGCTGTTTAAAAAAAGTTCACTTCAGGGAGACTCTAGACAATGGCAGCACTTCCTCCCAGATGTGGATTCTGTCTGGCTTTGATGTAAATCCACAGAGCCATCCTTGAAACCTTCCTATGTCTTCTGCCATTATGCTAAACTGTTAATTGTCCTAGCTTCCTACATAAAATGTGCTAGAGTCATTAAAGAGACATCTCTCTAACAGATTTTCCTCTCTTGTTATTTAGTCCATTTAAAATTATGATTTTATATTTAATTTTTAGAGGTTTTTGTATATCTACAATTCCCATGGAATTTTCTCATTTACACCAATGGAAACTGGAACCAGACTTTGACAAATAATTCCTGACATGAAGCAACAATTTCAGGATATGAGCCTCAAATTACATAGTACATTGTACAAAAAATGCTAAACTTTTGTATAATACAAACATGCTCATTTTACCAGGAACTTACCAAGCCAGCTTGTTCTTATGCTTTTGTGTGATTTCACATTTTTGCCCAACCTATTTTAAGCTGTTAACTGTTTGGAGCAGACATGGGGGCTCCCTCAGTGGTTGATCCTAGTAGAATTGTGTCTCTTTTAGAGTAGTTAGTTCTTTTTATGTGATTTTTCTTTCTAAAACAGCTCATCATTTCTTATCAGGTCATGCCATTTTCTTTTTTTATTATCATAATTTTTATTTATTGTCTAAATACAATACAAAAATCAGAAAGATATATATCAATTATACAACTAAAACCAAAGCATATCACAAACAATTAGCAATGAAAGGAAAAGTGGGAGTGGGGGGAAGGAGGAGGGAAGAGGGAGAGATAAGAGCAGAGACGGGTGCAATAAGCAACAATCTATCTACTAAAACATTCCAAGAATTCCTTACAAATTGTACAATTAAGCCCACTAAACATGGCTCTTTCCATAGATGCCATCTCATTGTACCAGATTTCAAAGTTCATGCCATTTTCAAGCTATAAAGGGTCAGACTTTGCTTTCAGTTCTGTTGGAGAAGATCTTGGAACAAGACCTTAAATTTGCAGCTTTAATACATTTCTTTTAAAGAGAAGGTCTAATAATGGCCTTACTATTCTCCTCAGTTGGTTCACCAGAGAAGTATGCAAGGAGTCAGAAAATTTATTGTACTGCTTTAACAAAAAATTAATAGAATTGATTAGCTACAGTATCTCAATGCTTAGATCCATTCTCTGCAGAAGAAATTCATCATATCCTGAAAGTTAAAATCCTGAAATATGATTTCACTGCTGTGAATGAGACCAAATCAGCTATTCATTGCACTGAATAAAGATACAGCACAGAAAACGGACCTGACAAACCTACCTAGCTGTTAGCACTGTAGCAAAAGCAGCAAACCATGACAAGGTTAATCCTTGCCATTAAAAGTGACTCTAACACACCTTGTTGATATTAATAAGGTCTGTGAGCTTTATTTTATAAAAGGCTTAATAAGTCATAGTGTGAAGTTGACCCAAGTGCCGCTGACGGTTTTCTGTCATTAAATGATAGGCCTGCTTTGCAATTGGTGAAGTAGGATGCTCCAGAGACCTAAGTCACTTAATCAGAGATTAAAGCAACTATCATGGGTCTAGAAATGGAGAACCTCTAGGAAATAATATACTACTTTCAGGGTTTTACAAGGCTGTTCAAGGCCAGCTATGAGACCCACAGTACAATTAACAGGTCCCATCTTCAGTAACTTAGAGCCCCCTTCTCTAGTTATCTTCATTAACTTTTCGTTTTCTGCTATAAAAGAATAAATATGCACAGCATTCCATTTTTCTTCTAGCCCATCCATTTATATGCATGACTTCCCAGTGCTGCAAATAAAATAAATGTAATTAAAATGGCAAAAAGTTGGACTCTGTGCTGACATTCAGAGAAACACATTATGGGATATTAATATTGACCAAACAAGTTCTGGGAAGTTTGATGTTCTCCATGATTGTAAGTGGCAAACCTATTAAAGTGCCTTAGGATCAAAATCCTACCTACAGGGCAAAGATCCATGGCCAAGATTGAGACCACTTAACAGTAGCATGCTTTTTAAAATGTGTGCCTGATAACTACCTAAGAAATATATGCTTCTACACTTTGACCTCCATTTGCTCTTTATGGATTACAAATATGTAATTTTTTCTAAAGCTAATTTTTGATACATCTCAAAACATAAAAAGTTAGAGCTGACCAAACAATCCTTAGGAAATTGACTAGTCAATTTTCTCAGGCTCATTTTAAGCTATACTTTTCTATTAGCAGTTTTGTTTAAATGTATGTATTATTCAAAACTATTCATCAAATAGTTCTTGGTCTGCAGATTGTTCACAATTAGTTTAATTTCTAGTATTAGCCATCTGACATTCAGGCTTGGTTCATTACTTAATTGGGCACAGTATGTTGCTTTGGCTCCAGTTATCCTACTAGAATAGTCACGTTAACCAACTTTAAAAATGTATCCTACTGATACAACAGTAGAGCATCATAATTCCTGTGGAACCTGTCACAAATAGGAAAATTGACAGTAAAAATCTAGAAAACCAATACCTTGACCTCTCTTCAGTGCTTCCTCACAACTTACATCTTCTGTAACGCTCATAGGAATGTATAACCTGGTAATGACTGGCACATAAAGAGCTGTAATGACTAAAACTGACCCACCTTGGCTTCCTGTTTCTTTGTTTTTTTAGACTATGAACTCTTTACTGTATGTTGGTATAATGTCTCACACAATAGGGCCCAACCAATAAGACCATAAAAATGTGACTTTGGGCTATAAAAATGTTAAATAATAATAATGAAAATAATAATGATCATTAGCATTGTAACAACAATAACAATAATTAATAACAACAACAATGATAGTAATTCACTGTTTCCATGAACATTCCCAAACAAGAAATTTTCTGGCTAGAATATTTGTGACAAATACAAGCAAAAAGGATCATGAACACAGATAAATGAATTCTACTTCCATATAAGCACATTTTTTTTTCTTTTTTTCGGTATGCACTCAACCCAGAATTAATATAAATGTAATGAAAAAGATTTGGGGAAATTAGAAAAACTACAAATCCATTGTGGGTAGTGGATCTAGAGTGGTTCCCTGCTTCCTCCAAATGATACCCGCCTCATTTGGGTTTGGAGTTATGAATGCTGCAAATAAATGTTTGATTTCTTATATATTGTTCCAACCTCCTAACCTCAAATGGTGTCTGTTCAACAGACTACCTAACTTCTCCTCTCACCAAGGCGGCAGACCTTTCTCCAGACCCAGATGCCAGCTGTGCCCCCACATCAAAACAGATCGTATCATCACTGGACATAACATGAATTATAACATCCAAGATTCCTTTACCTGAATCATATGTTATCACCTGCTTACAATGCCCCTTTGCTATCAACATTGAACATACGGGGCCCTATGTGTAAGAATGAATCGACATTGATCCAACATCAGTACCAAAAAGACAGAACACTTAAACTCCCCGGACATCCCATCACTAACAACAGAATGGCTAGTCTTAGACAACAAAACTTTAAAAATGAACTTGAACAGGTGTAAGGTCCATCTCGAAGAGGCCTCTGGGAGGAGGCCAAGCTGGCAGCCCGGAGGCAGTTCAGATTAGCGGAACCCGGGGGCTATGAGACAATGACCTAATTCACCTGCTGATCAGCTGAAATGGAGAAAAGGGAAATGCTTTGAGCAACTAACTGTTCTGGAAAGTACCAGAAATAATGGCCATGAAAAGGGGAACTGCGGCAAGGCCCAAAGTGACCCTGCTTTGCTGCATGCGATGAACCTTGCTCTAACCCATAAAAGGTGATAAGGCTAGAAGCATTGTGTGATTGGAGGATCTCACGGAGATGAAAGACAGGTATACAGGTTCTAAGAACAAAGCCTTGGGTGGAACTACTTTGGGAAGGACAAAGCTGAGGACCCAATAAAGGAGATAGTCTCACCACCCAGCATCCTGGGTGGGGTTCCCAAGATCTAGCAGGTAATAACAAGGGAAAAGGGCATAGAGTGCCTTTCCTCCAACTTGACACGCTTGCTATTCTTGAACTACTTATAAGATCATTTCAAATATGTGTTGTTGATTTTCTTGTTCTTGCAATAAAAGTAAATAATTGGATTTTACCTGGTGTGTGACTTGTGGGTTACTCACCTACCCACTTTGGATAGGGAAGGAGCCCTACAACAGGCAATTGCAAAACAAGAAATCATCCATAGACTGGATTCTGTTAAGTATGATCTAAACAGAGATTCTTATCCTATTATGTGGATTAGCTTTTATAAATTCTGTATCTTTCAATAGATTAACTGGTTTGGGTTTCTTTCTCCTTCCTACTTTGCCTCTTCTCAGCAGTGCCCCTTCCTTTTCCTTCCTGCCTTTCCTACCCTTTATATTCTAATCACTTTTGTATTTAGCAGCTCTGCTTCCAGCAATCCCTTCACAGTATCTGATGAAGTAAGCCCTCTGCTTACAAAAACTTATGCTATACAGTACAACTCTGATTTACTCAGTCTATAAAGGTGCAAATTTACCTTGCCTTCTGCCTTTTTTAAAGTTCATTTAAAATTTTAATAATAAATGTGGGGCTATTATTATTATAAGAAATACTGTCACGCATTCATGTCTCAGGAGGGAACAATGGTATATAAATTCAAAAACATTCACAATAATAGAAGGTCGTTTAGGGCCTGTCCCAAGTAGACTGAATTTCAGTTAAACTTATGAGCATTCTTGGACTAAAAGACATAACAGAAAAAACTTAATGGCTGAAGTTCTTGTGAGGTCCAGGTAAAGCAATTATTTTAAGTATAAACCAATAAACCAGTCCTTTGTTTTTCTGCTGCGTTTTCCTTGACTTTAGAAACTGGAAGAGGGCTTTAGGCCAGAAAGACAGGAGGTGGCAACGTGTTTGTTGGTTGTAAAGACAAGCAAGTGATGCTGAAAAATAAAGTGCCATGGAAGCTATATTGCTCTATTGCTGCAGGAAAGTTAGTGGTCTCTGTGGATGACAGTGATGATCCTCCATGACTGCAAGGAGTTAAATAAATAAAGATTTTGAGGAGAAGTGGAAAACAAAGAGGAAACAAAAACAATGGCAAAGATTACCAAATTCTTCAAATGTCAAGCCTTCTGAAGTAAACAGTTTAGAGCAATCTCAACTGGGAAGCGAGTGCTTCTGCCTGGTTCCAATCTAGATATCAAGGGCCATGTCTACACAAGACGCTTTATGCAAGATTGGAGCTAATTACTGTACAGTAAGCATCACTGTCTACACATGTAGACACTTACTGCACAGTAATTTGCTCTAATCCCGAGTAAATTTGCTAACCGACAATATAAGTAGCAAATTTACTCTCGATTGCTTCTGCACAGTATGGCACATGTAGACAGCTGACGGAGAACAAATGTGCACCTGGTCAGCCAGGCAGCAGGGAGTGGGGGATTGCTCCCTGCCCCTGGGAGCTGCTTGCTGCTGGGGTGGGCTCAGCCCCTGCTTTCCAATCACAGTCAGGTATAGGCCACTGGTAGGGGGTGCACAGGCGGTGCATGTGCCCACCCAAAGGGGCCTGTACTGCCCCTGATGGCCGAAACTGATGCTGTCGGTAGGACTGGTGCCCACCCTGATGGGGCTGCCACCATTGGCAGCTTCTGAAGGTGCCCCCCCAGATTCAGGAGGCACCAGTCACTCATGCAAACAGGGGACACAGTTCCACAGTTACAGGGCCTGGGCTAGGAGATACTTATCTGCCAGTGCTAGCTCCATGGTCATGGGCCCGGCATGGGAAGATTGAAATGAGCTTTATTTCAAGCACCCATACCACCATTTTGAAGTGTAGGTTGCTAAATACACATGACACTGAGAGCAATTTAATTAGTCTAGCTCTCACAGCTGCTCTAATTAAAGCTCCCCTTCCCTCCCCCGCACCCCAGGCATGTGTATAGACACCCAAAGATGTCCTGCTAGGGAGAAAGATGGGGAAACATATCAGCACATGGACAGAGGCACACTGGTCGAGAAGGTACACCTGTTTCCTCTAATCCAAGATTACAGTAAAGAGAATTTACAGAAGCTTGCAAGGAGAATTTAAGATGTAGATGAAACCCATGATGTTTCATCCTTTTGTGCTGCATGTTACATACCTTTGGTTAAAACAGTGAATGCTTTGTTTTGAAGAAGTCCTGTGTTAAGTTAAATCAGAGTCCCCCAGCATCTCAGCATGCTTTTCAGCCCTTGGCTGGTTGTGCTGTCTGCTCCAGAGAGGAGAGCTGGCCCCATCCCTCTGCTCCCTAGCTGGGGTAGTGAGGGCTGGCTCACTGGCCTCACTGGCTGGTTCACTGTTCACTAGGGCTACATGAAATGGCACCACTCTGTTTTGACTTGGGTTTCAACAGAACAGTGTTTCATTTTGAATTGCGTTTCAATTCGAAACTGCTGTTCCGTTTCATTTAATCGAAACAGTGATGCTGTTTCAACACTGTTTTGACTTTCGCCCATAGGCTATAATGGGGAAGATCAAAACAACCTCTCATCTGGCAGGCAGATCAAGGGCTGCAACCCCAGGAGGGCTGTGAGGACTGTGCAATTAGGTTCAGTTCCCTTCCCCAGTCTGATTGATCACAGCACTGGGGAGAGGAACTGAGTGATCGGGCTTGGTTCCCTTCCCCAGCCTGATCACAGTACTGAAGAGGGCTCTCTGAGGAACTGAGAGTCCTCCCCTCCTCAGCCCAGGCTCATTTCCCTTCCCCTGCACTGAGATCAGCTTCCCACAGCCCGGCTGCAGGAGACAGTGATAACCAGGGATCTGCCCCCACCCAGCCTGAGCCACTTGGGGCTGTGGAGCCACTGGAAGCGCATCCCTGATTCTCTCCTGTCTCCCACCAGCTGGCTGCTGGCTGCTTTGAAACTTGAAATGTTTCAAAACTTTTGAAACATTTTGACTGGCTTTGTTTCGTTTCGAGGATGTTTCAAAGCCCTTCGTTTCATTTTGATTTCGCTGTTTTGAGCTCAAAATGAGTCAAAGCAGTGTTGCAACAAAACAACCAGTGAAATTTTGCACATCCCTACTGCTCCTCCCCCCGCACCAGACAAACCCAAGCTGGAGTCTGGGGCCAGGGAAGGGCGTTAAACTCACTCTCCCCCAAGTACAGAGCTGCCGTGCCCTGCTAAAACTTAGTGCTGGCTGTGACTGTAGACTGCAAATCCCAGAGACCTCAGGGGCAGCAGGAAGAGTAAGCAAGCACACAGTCCAGGCTGCAATTATAGCTCTTCAGGTTATGGTTTTTCAGAGAAAGAACTATTCTTTTTCAAAATGTTATGAATTCATTGCCACTACCTTCCCCTGCTTACCATTCCTCCCCGCAAGCACAGCATAGACTGGGGCCTGGACATGCCCCCTCTGCTCCAGCAGGGCTTTCTCTCTTCCCTTCGTAGTGTTCATAGTGGCTGGCAGGCATGCTCAAAAGCCCCCTGGCTTCCGGCTTAAGCCACTGCAGGCATATGACTGCATTTCCTTAATCAAAAGTGAATGTGTAGTCATTTGCTTATTAGTTCAATCCCTACAGTTTAGATTAACCTGCAAAGACTGAATCAATTCATCCTCAGGCTTTTTGACTGTCTGTACTTAGCTGAGAAGGGTGCACTCAACAGAAGTACAAGAGGTTGAAGCTGCAGCTAGCCCTGTAAGCAAGATACTTTTGCTACGCTTGACCTTTGCCTTGTTCCAGTCTTTACACCAGAGCCTTGTAAAGAAGATCTAACAGTAACAGATTCTGCTGGAGAAGGACTCTTCTAGATTGGGAATGATGCTGACAGTCATCAAGATGCACTTGTTAGTCCTGGCATAGAAGTGTACTATAACAGGGCTGGGTAACAACTGTCAAGGGTGTGAAGATTCTGGTTCAGTGGTAGCAGTTCCTCAGTACAAGGATGACAGTCTTCCTTTGAACTGGATAGTCATTAGTAAGTCCACAGATGACTGAGAAATCCAATCCACATGTTTGATCACAGACATGGCAAATAGTATGAGGAGGAAGGAGTTGGATCACAGCACTTTTCATTTTGTCTCTCTTTTCTATCTGCTTCCATAGTGAGGCAAGTTTGCTCAAATGATTGATGCCTTGTCATACACCACTGGGGACAATTCAGTAGTAAAGGCTCCCAGGTATTGATGTTAATATGAGATTTCTTCAAACTGGCCTTCAAGGTGTTCTGGAATCTCTTCTTTTGCCCACTTCTAGAGCAGCAACCATCAGCAAGTTGAAATACATGACCTATTTTGGGAGCCAATTGTCAGGGATCCTTATGAAATGTCCTGTCCCATGGAGCTGATGTTTGTACTTATGTCCTTCCAATTGATACTGTCCTTCCAAAGACATTGTTGCTGGTAACATTCCAAAGCTTTCAAGTATTTCTGGTATGCCATTCAAGTTTCACCACCATATAACAGAGTAGGGATGACAATAACCTGACAGACAAGAAGTTTGGTTTGGGTTCTGATGTCATGATCATAAAGGATATGATTTTGGAGATGTCTAAAGGTAGCACTAGCAGATGTTATTCAGTGTTGAGTATCATTGCCTAAGTTTATTTTTTGAGAAAGGTACCTACCCAGGTAGAGGAAATGCTCACCGTTCTACAAGGATTGCTCTCTAATTGTAATGTGTAGGGAAGTGGCTGACTGGTTTGACATTGGTTGGTAAAGTATCTTGTTCTTTACAAAGTTGACAGTGAATCCAAGCATTCTATATGCTTTATAGAAGCAAATCAGGTGTGATCTGGAGTTCTTCAATTGAGTGAGCACACATGACAATCATGAAGATCAGTAATATAGGTGTTGATTATCTTGGGTGCAACTGGAACATAACCAGTTGATATTAAAGAGATTTCTGTCCATGTGATAATGGATGCTGACTCCAGATGGAAATCTATCAGCAATGAGAAGCAGAACAACTCTTATATAGATGAAAAAAAGTGTGATGCAATCTCATATCCTTGCTTGCCTACAGTTCTGACAAAGAAGAGCTGTGTTTCCAAGCCATTGCTTAGGACAATTGTTTTCATGTCATCATGAAGGAGTCTGATGATGGTAACAAATTTTGGTGGGCATCCATATCTCATCAGGATCTTACATAGGGTGTTGATTGACTCAAAAGCCTTAGTCGGGTTAATATTAGACCACATAAAGATCTCTGTGTTGCTTGCAGCACTTCTTCTGCAGCTATCTAGCAACAAAGATTATATCTATTTTCCTTCTGAGTAGTCTGACACCACACTGGGACTTAGATAGAATCACCTCAGAAAGGATTTCATAGACATTAGGGCTGGAAGGGACCTAGGAAGATCATCAAGTCCAGCCCTCTGCCCCAGGGGCAGGAAGTTAGCTGGGGTCAAAGGATCCGAGCAACATAAATGTCCAAATGTCTCTTAAAGGAATCCAGAGTAAGTGCTTGTACCACCTCTCATGGCAGTCTGTTCCAGGCTTGGGGGCTCAGACAGTAAAGAAGTTCTTCCTTATGTCCTGCCTGAAATGGTCATGGAGGAGTTTGTGACCATTTGATCTTGTCATCCCTTGGAGCACTCTGGTGAACAGACATTCCCCAATATCCTGATGAGCACCCCTTATAAACTTGTAGGTAGCCACCAGATCCCCCCTGAGCCTGTGCTTTTCCAGGCTGAAGAGTCCCATAGTTCTCAGCCTCTCATCATAAGGCCTGTTTTCCTGCCCTCTGATTATGCACATGGCTCTCCTCTAGACTCTCCCAAGCCTCTCCATACCCTTTTTGAATTGTGGAGCCCAGAACTGGATGCAGCTGTGGCCTTACCAAAGCCAAGTACAGCAGGAGGATGACATCCTAGGATTTGCTAGAGAAGCATCTATGGATGCAAGCCAGAGTTTTGCTCATTTTACCAGCTGCAAAATCACATTGGTGGCTCATATTCATCTTGTGGTCAATCATGACCTCCAAGTCCCTCCATGGTGCTAGCAAGCATAGCACTGCTGAGCCTATAAGCATGCTGTGGGCTTTTCTTCCAAAGGTGAAGTACCTTTCATTTTTCGGTGTTGAAGGCCATCAGGTTTTTATACACCCATTTTCTGAGCCTGCCAAGGTCAGCCTGGATTACTGTCCTGTCCTCAGATGAGGATGCTTTACCCCAAAGTTTGGTGCCATTGGCGAACTTGACCAGTCTGCTTCTGACTCCAATGTCCACATCATTAATGAAGATGTTGAAGAGTTAATGAAGATGTTAAAGAGGAAAGTGAGTCATTTGAGGAGAATATGGGTAAAGACCTTCCCAGCTATGAACAGGAGTATAATACCACAATAACTGCTGAAATCTAATTTCTCTTCTTTATTGCTTATGGCAACATTTCTGGCATGTCTCAAGTCACTAGATATCTGTTCTGACATTTCCATATTTTCATAATAACAGCATGTAGTTGGTGAGAGCTTTTTCCACCTTGCTTATAAAATTTCAGTTGTATTCCATCAGGACCACATACTTTGTTGTTCTTCATTTGCTTAACAGTTTTCAAGACCTCTTGATTATTTGGTGTATCTGCAAGGTAGTCCTTTATATGGTATTATGGAATGGTTTTGATAGTATTGTCGTAGATATTAGAACATCAGTTCAGGAACTCTTAAAAGTGTCCCTTCTACTATGTACTTATGGTGAAGTTGTCTTTATGAAGTTTTGTTCCATCCTTAAGTTTATTCCCAGGTCAGCTCAGATACTAGGGGGCCATCCTGAGGCCAGCCCCAGGGCTGCGGGCTAAGACCCTCTCTTGGCCCAGGACTGAGCTGCCTCTATGGCTGCCCCTGTCTGCAGGCGTTAAAAGCCTGTGGACATTTTGAGCCCTGAGGCACACAGACAGGGAGCCTGAGAGCACTGCAGGCCCCTGCGTCTCTCTGGGCAGGCCACAGCTTAGCTGCACCTGCCTACCAGCCCCCTAGAACTGCTTCCTGGCACCACACTGCCATGGAGCTGCCAGAACAGTGCCATCCAGGCCAGTGGGGTGCTGCATGGTGCTGCAGCCTCTGGCCAGGCCTGCCAGCCCCTAAAGCCACCTGCAGGCAGCCTCTGGCCAGGAGGGCCGGCATCACCTACCAGTAGCACACTCCTGCGCCTGCCCTGCAACTGCAGGTGATGCGAGGCATAGCCTCTGCCGTGCAGCTGACTGTCCCATGTTGTGGCCCTGTGCTGGGCACTGCTGGCAGCTGTCCAGGCCCAGCAGCTCAGGAACAGCCACACGGGGGGCCAGATTTCTGGTGCGGGATGCACCATGATCTCCTTCCCATCTACAGACATGCCCGTGTCTGTGGACATGCCCATGCCTTCCACCCAGGGACCCATCTGGACCAAGAAGAAGACTGGTGACTCATGTCACTATGGGGCAAGGCAGAGGTGCAGTGCCAGTTTGAGTGGGGCAGGCGCTCCAGCATACATATTTATGAGGTGCTGTCAGGCCAGACGCAGGAGCCAGGGCACAACTGGTCAGTGCAGCAGTGCCACATAAAGGTCAAGACTTGTGGGCACAGTGGTTTGCCATGACTGACCACAATCATAGGTCTGGCCATGCCTGCAAGTGCATGACCATTGTGACTGACAGAAATCCCTGTGCCCCAGGACTCAGGCCACAGCTGTGCAATATACACCAGCACCACCCCCGCCTTGGCCTGGCACTGCCTGTGACACGTCATCGGGGGAGGCCCGCTCAGGTGCCCAGCAGCCCATTCCACACAGCTCCCAAGCTACAGTTTCCACCAGGAGATAGGGAGCCCTGGCCAGTTCCTGCCTTACCAGCTCCACAGCCCCAGGGCCAGCCACAATGCATGGCTGGCTATAATGCTGCTAGCTGCCAGCAGTGCCAGCTTCTCCCCAGGGGGATCTCCCAGCCAGGTGGCTGTAAGCCATGCCCTGTGGGCTGAGGACACTGGCCACAGCCACAAGCCGTTGCCAGCATGAGGTCCACACCAAGCTGCCAGCTATGCCAACTCCAGCCATGTGGTCATCGCTGCCAGGGGCAGGGACTGGAGCCGCCATGGTGAAGGAACAATGAGTGGTGGAAGTACAAAGCAAAAGAGATTCAAATAACCACGGCATGCATAATTTCTTCAGTGCAACCAAAGCTATCTGTGGATGAACCACACAAGGGGCACATCTATACATGCATTTGATCCTGCCTAAGTTTCCTCAGGTGTAAGCTACTCTAGTGTAAGTGCTTTTGAGCATGTGTCTACATATGTGGGAAATAGGGAGAAGATTTGCTCCTTTTTGCACCAAGTGTCCCACAGCCCTGTAATGGGCCTCTGCCACTCTGCTAAAAGCCAGCTCTGCTTGAATTGTTCTTTTGCTTTTGAATTTTCCTCTGGGTCTCAGCTTTTATCTGGTGATAAGTGTCTTGCTTCTGTTTGGAGTTGGTGTCATTCTGCCAAGCTTTGAGGTTCTACTTTTTCTTTCACTGAGAGTCTGTATTTTCCTTTTGTTCTCATTGAGCCAGTTCTAATGTTTCTTTTTGGAGAAGCCTAAATATTCTTCACACATCTCGTGGATGTTTCTTGAGGTTCCCCCAGCAATTAACAGTGTCAAGATTATCTGGGTGTTTGGAGAGTTTCTCCCAGAGGCACCGCTGGAGATGGCTCATTTAGCAGGGACTTTCAAGCACTCAATATTGAACCTTTTCCTTGGTTGCTTCTTTTGTGTACATCATTTTGGGGTGTTACGAGTGAACATGGTGAAACATATCAAATGATGATCCATCCAGTAGTAGTCTGTGCTGGTGACAGCTCGGGTAATATGGATATTGTGATAGTCCCACGCGTGTACTATGGCACAGACAATTAGGTACCAGTGTCTTGAGCAGAGCTGTATCCATGCTATCTTCCACTTATTGCTTTGGCAAAATAAGGAACTTGTGATGATGAGATCATGCTCTGAGCACTTGCTTAGGAGAAGAATTCATTTGAATTTATTTTCCACATCCTTTCTTTTCTGAGTGTCCCTGTCCATAGCTCAGAGTACCTGCCCATTATAGCACTGAAATCACCAGGAATAATTATTTTTTCTTCTCTGGCAACAGATGACAGGACTTGGTTAAATATAAAACAAAATTATTTTATTTCATCAGCTGCATCAAGGGTCAGGGAGTATGCACTGATGACTGCTGCATGTTATCTGTTAGTCAGTTGAAGATGAAGAGTCATGAGATGCTCATTGAAGGCAACTCAGCTGAAGATTCTGGACACTGCAGCAGTGTAAATGGCAGCCTGGGAAAAGGGCCCCCGGCAAACTATCTATGTTATGGTAGGAACCAGAAAAAAGTCCAGAACTGGACAGCACGCTGAAAGCCACTGTATTACTGATGCCACTACCCCTTGAGCTCTGTGCTGCATCTCTAAGGAGAATTTCACCCACTGCTAGTTCATTCAGAAGACTTATGCATCTTTTGTTTGTTCAGATGCCCCATCTGCAGTATTTCCCTTCTGCTCCTTTTCCTTAAACCTGCTATACCTTATGGACAGGAATATTGATGCAGAACCTCCTGTCAGTCCTTAGCAGTCATCAGACACTCCAGTAAGTTCTTGGGCAGGATGAAAGTGACAAAGAGACCAACAGCAGAAAGGCAGGTGCTAGGAGCATTTAGGCTCAGAACAACATTGTTCATTCACAACAAGAACAGAAATTAAAAGACGAGAAGGAAAGAAAGGAAAAAATTGATAAAGAAGGAAAAGGGAGGAGTAGGGAAAAGAGAAGGTATGTGGGCGAAAGAAGGGGAAGGGAAAAAAGAACAAAAGGATTCTCATATCTGCTCTTCTTTCATCTAGTCATTCAGTTCTTTCCTAGGTCTTCTCCATGTTTCTTTTCAAGTGGCAATTTCCATCTCCCTATCTTACCCACATAAGCAATGTCTAGGGAACTCCATAAATCATATCAGGCGTATCACCCCCCACAATCGCACAGTGGTTCCTCTAATGTTTTTCATTTCATTGTTGCCTTCCCCCCATCTCACTCCGCCATTGGCAGTGGGGCCCCACTGGCTGGGCCATTTGCCACTGATCACCAAGGAAGCAAAAACCTTGGCATATTTAAAACCTCCACCAATTGGCTGGGAGGAGCAAGTAGCAAAATGAAAAATATTAAAGAAGCCACTGTAGGGACACTTCCAGCATGGTTTACAGAGATCCCTACCATTTACAATAACATCTTCCCATTTACAATAACTAGGACTTACATTTCCCCATTTACAATAATTAGGACTTATATTTTTCTGGTTTTCAAAAAATACTGGTAAATTCTGTATAATACTGATCTTTAGGGCAACAAGTTAAAGTAGCCTTGCAAATTACTCAAAGTGGAATTTACTACCTTATGTAAACTGAAGACCTATAGGTTCTGCACTAATTCTTCACTTACATCTCACTACCACCTTCTCCTGACCAGCAAGTCTTGTTATACCAATTTTAATCTTACTTTTTCCAGCTGGTTTATAACCTGAATATGGATATGCAGTTTTCCAATCTGCTTCCATATGAGAATACTACAGAGATCATGAATGCAGACACACACACATATTATATAGTAATCATATGAGAATGTTCTTTTTAAAATTCAGCTCAGATATTTCTCAACAGTCTCCCTTTTAAGACGTACATAGTTTAGAGATTAGATTTTTCAAGGGTCCTATGGGCTAGATGGAATGGTCTGGCAGGCCACATCCAGCCCACGGGCCACATTTTGCCCACCCCTGCTCTAGACACAGCTACATTGACAAGCTAACCTGTTACGGCTCACAGTCTCCCATAATCCAGCTTTATGCTGAAGTAACTTTTGGGTGTAATAGACGTCTCCCCAGCTTGCATCAGCCTAAGTGAAAGAATTAGCCAATGTCAAGACTTTGCCAGTTAACTAAAAACATAAGGGAAAATTATATGACAGCATTCCTCATATATTCTCCACCCTCAAGATTTTGCAAGATATGCATACACTGCAAGATGTTTAATCATATTTGCATATTTTTCCATCTTTTTATGCAAGGCACTGGAAAAAGTTTCATAAAGCAGATATTGCTTTTCTTTGGTTTGCTTTGCATGGATGGCAAATGTAAACTATTTTAAGGTGCTTTCAAGGGCAGTTCTGTTCATTTCAGTTTATCCTTTTTGATTCAGGCTGATTCGGCAATCAGAATTGTTATGCAGGACTTGGGAAGCTGTTAAAAATTTCATGACATTTGTACTTGAAAAACACAAGAGGGTAGTAGCATAGGTTTGCTTACTTTGGATTAAACTCTATTAATGCTACAGTATTTTTTTCTGCGTGATTCATTTCTGGCTTACTTGTGGTGACTTGCAGAGTGGTTAATTACTGCTTGGAGCTAAAATTATGGCACATAGGTCATTAAAAAAGGAGAGAGATTTAAAGAGTGCAACAAAGCCAGTTTTTTTGATTTGTTCAAGTTGTCCAGAAGGGGAATACACTTTAATAGCATTCATAAAACATAAATATTTCCCTTGAAGTAAAAATACATTATTTTCCTTTCTGGTTTTTAGCCAAATGTAGTATGGAGGACTAAGGTTTCACAGGGACAAGTTTCTATTACAGTACATTCTCTGCCATTAATTTGGGAAACAAGTTATTCAGTAGGTTAATACAATATTTCTCAGTTATCACTTAGAAAATCTATTGACCAATCATTATTTCAATGTACCATATAAAGGACTCCCAAAGAAAGTAAAAATTAGAGGGCAAGGATGTTGCTTTGGTGCCTATGCCCCAGAAGTAGTTTTAAAATTGATACCTGCCAAGCTATCTAAGGTCATATCTTTGGGAGTTTAAGAAGATGCTCAGCAGATTCTTGCAGAATCTGGCTCATTCAGGAAGGCAAGTCATTATGTGAACACGTCAACCTATTCAAAAATCAAACAGACAACCAGACTACATGCAGGAACTGATTAGAAACAGGATTTAATTTTTCCAGTATCTGAAGCTTAGATGCTGTATGTTTCAGAAAGCCAGTAAAACCCACTGGGCCATGAGTGAGATTGTGTTACATGTGCTGGGTAATGGCAACCAAGAGAAAGGTATTGTCTGAAATGTGTGGGAGCCTTATTTTATAAGGTTTATTTTATAATGGGAAACATAAATACTTGGGTTTCTGGGAGTAAAATAGAGGTGTTGAGTTTTCAGAATTTGACAAGAAAACTGTGTGTTCCAGGTTTAAGTGCTCAGACTCTTACTCAGAAAGCATAAGTTCTAAAGGATATTTATTGCTCCATCCAAATTGCATGAAATTAAACAGGGCTAGCACATTTTGTTGCTATGGACAAAAAGGGACTTCTCTCTGTCTTTTTCTTTTTAGTCCAAAGCTTAAATCTAGAAAGCTTTGCTTTTCCACCAGTGTACTTATTTGTTTGCCAAGTTTCCTCAAACAAATCATTTGTATTTATTATGGACAGATCTTCAGCTGGTGACAACATGGGCATGATAATCATGACAATAGCTATATCAGATAACAGTCTGACCTATCCACATCTTCAATGGGTAATCTTTTTAAATGTTGATGAAAAATGAGGTTCAGGCTTAGCAAAAACCTGAAAGTTTTAATAGTGCTTGAACCAGGTTTTGTTGTGTGGTTTTGGTTTTTGTTTTAAATATATACCTTTTTTTTGTTTGTTTTGTTTTGCTTTAAATATATATCTTTCTCACTCCTTCACACATATACACACCACTGTCACATTCTCAGAAGAGGAAAATTACTGAGTACTGACACCTGGTTCTCAGCAAGGGTGCACGGCAAGGTTGAAGTGTTTTTGCACACTGTAGGTGCGTTTACTCTTCCTATTAATTTAGCTGAATAAACTCCAATGCAGTCTGCACCTGAGTTTATTGCTCTGGGGCGTAGCATTTACATGTGCACCCGGGACTGCAGCATGTTAAGCCGATGTGGAGCACGCCAGTGGGCAGGGGATCCGGGGGGTCAGCCTGCCAGCCCAGGGCTGCTTTGACCTAGCTCAATATGCTGTGGAGGGGCTGACTGGGGCATAAGGCTGTTTCATTGTGGGGCTAGCTGGCAGGCTTACAGAACCAGGACCTGGCAGTTGCAAATGTGGGAGAGTTGAGTACCTGCATTGCAACTAAGTAAATGCCAGCCATCACATCTACACATGAGCTTTAATGTGCAGTAGCCTATTTTACTGCACATAAAAGCATCACATAAAAAAGCATGTGATTACACTAATACACACTAAAATAGGCTACTGCACATTAAGCATCATTTGAAAACCATACACATTTCTTCCTGAGTATTTAGGCAGCCTAATGTGCATTTCTTTAGTACCTCACATTGAATGCACGTTATAAAAAGTGCCAATGCCCTTAGAGCATTGGTAGATGCACCCAGGGTGTCTCTGTCTCTGAAAATTATTTAAAATTATACAAAACATAATGCAGGTGCTCAGCAAATTTTCAGAAATACTAGTGTCAGCACTTAATCTCCTGTCCACATTAAGACATTTAGCCTTGTCTACCATGCTCTCCCACACAACTCTGAGAAAAGCAGCACTAAAAATGATTTTAAAAAATAGCCTCTGTTTTCTTCTGGGGCAGCCTCTTGATCTCAATGTTGCCTTTTTCTTCTTTGCATGGTCACATTCTTAGCTTACCTTTTCTGTTAGCAAAGATAGCAGATGCACCTCTCTATAGGAGCCATCACTGTTACTCCTTCAGCCACTTCAGGGAAGACTAATTCAAACTGCTCCCTCCAGTAATATATTCCCACCAGTTTCTTCGTGGGATTTAAATTCAGATCCTCAAGCTTCCTAATGGTAGTGGAGCCAGTTGCTACTGAACAGCAGCAGATTTGTTTTAAATACAAGGTACTAAGCAGAATTGTGGACTTAACAAGCACTTTTCCATACTGAAGAAGAAGGATGAAGCTTCTTTCAATTTTTAGGCATTCTCATTCAGTTAGTATTAAATTATGGGCAAACATCAGTAAACAATTTCTCATGCTAAAATGTGGAAAACTAGAGATATTCTAAGTGAGCTCTTCAAGGAAGATGCCAGTTTTTCATTGTAAGCATGTATATAGCCTAGAACAGTGGTGCGCAACCTGTTTTCCCCTCAGTCCAGATAGACAGTGCTTACTCCATCATCAGGCTGGATCTGGCAGAAGTGCTGATGCAGCACTCAGGGCGGTGAGGCAGGGCATGATCTGGTGTGTTGGGAAGGATCAGGGATCAGGCTGGCCCGCCCCGACCAGGCTGTACAGGTAGGAAAGGGGGTGTGGTGTAGCCCTGACCCAGCAGCACAGGACTTGGAAATTTGACAGCGGGGGAAAGTTTTACTTGCCACTGCTCCCATGTCACCAAATTTCCCAACCTCTGGGGAGCTCTGCAGCCCAGATGCCACAGCTCTGTGAGTTGCATTTGCCTGGCCTAAAAGAATGGCACCTGAATGGAGCTGTTAGCTGCTAAAAAAATTCTAAGGCCAAGAAATGCTCTTGGGCACTTTTACCAAGAGCCTCACAATATGTGGTCTGTGCTCAACTCTCCAGCTCCTGGAATCAAGAGTGTGACGGGCTAGCTGGTAGTAACTTAGCCCAAGGGCTTTGAAAGTGTAAAAGATGATTGGAGGACTTAGGAGTCCCTTTCCTCACCAATCAGGCCCCAGAGACTCACCCTCCATGTCCCCTGATTGGCCCTTGGGTCACCCGGAGGGGGATAAAAGGGGCAGTGCAGCTGACTCAGGAGAGACCAGCAAGGGACTGCAAGGAAGGAGTCTCAAAGAGCTGAGCTAGCAAGGCAGGAGCAGTTACCCCAGAAGACCCTGAAGGAGTGGGACCTGCAGGCAGCAGTTGGACCCTCAGCAGCATGGTGTATGGCCAGCAGGAGAGGCTCCCCAGTGGGCTCCAGGATCCCCTACAAGAGGCTGTGGCCAGTAGGAGAGACTCTCTAGATCCAGCAAAGATCCAAGTAGCAACCTGAGCGGTTCCTAGCCCTGCTTCCAGCTCCTCCAATAAGAAGCCATGCAGCTTGATGTGAGGCTGAGGATCCCAGAAGTTCAAGACCCCTAGCAGCTTGGACTAGTGCTGGTACTGGTGGTTGTGTAATAGAGTTTCTGCCTTCCAGATGAAAGACCTGAGTTCAAGTCCTAGTTGGGGTGAATGAAATAAGAGGGGAAAACTCTTGTTGCAGTAGAAAGGGGCCATTGTGTTTTCCTCCTTTCTCCTCCCTCCAGGTACCTAGGTCCTATATTCCTTGTTATTTGACATTTTGTATTTTGTTCTTTTTATATTTCACCAACCAGTATTGTTTGTTCTGCAGTTTGTGTTTTATATTTTGTTAACCCTGTCTTTTGTCAACTGAATGAATATGTCTATGATTGTAAGTGTTTAACCTTTTGTTAAATCCTGTCCCCTCGGGGCATTGTAGTGTCCCGTCTACCCCTGGGTTTATACCCCCAGGTTATATTCCTAGTACTGTTCTCTCATTAAAAGGTATATGGTTAAGTCCTCACTGGTGGTCTGGTACTGGTCTATAGGGGGAGGAGAGTCCCTACACCTCCCACAGCACTTGTGCACCTGCTTTGATCCCTTCAATTGGAGAGGGGGGTACCTCTTGGAGTACCACCTGGGTAACATGAAATGACATAACAATCTCAGCTTTACTATAAAATGAGAGTATATTTCTAAGACCTTTTTTTCCCTAACAATCAGGGTTGACAGTTACTGTGAACAGTAAAATGTGATTTCCAAGAGTCTAACTTGTCCAAAGCATGGAAGCATTTAGGGGTGCTTTGTTGACTCAGTGTAAATGATTCATCAGATACAGATCAGTAAAAGCAGACACGTGAAAAAGGAGGAGAGCAAAAAAACCCACTAAATGGGAGGCAAGAGAAAGAGATAAGACCTCTAGGACCTAAGCAGAGTCAGCACTTGGGTCAATGAGAGACTCTGATGCAGATGTCAAAGATACTTCTGTTTCTTGTCCTGGGTAAAGTGGACCAGGCTGTGGGCCTAACACAGGGGTGGGCAAAATATGACCTGTGGGCCAGATTTGGCCCACCAAGGGGTGCTATCTAGCCCACAGTCCATCCCTTGGCCCTGCCGATCCCAGGAGCAGGGGGCAGCCCAGGTCATGGCAGCCAGTTCTGACCCTGGACTCATGGTAGGATGAGGATGTCTCGGAGGACGGACTCAGCTTCCCAGCAGCCCCCGCAGCAGTGGATCACTCTCCCTGGCTGCCATTGCCAGCAGACTCAGCTCCACTGCCCAGACACCCGAGCCCTGCAGCCACTGCCAGGGGCACCAAATGAAGAGAGCAAGCTGGGCCTCAATGGAGACCAGCCTGGGATCCCTCTGGGCAGGGTGCACTCAGCCAGGTGGATGAAATGGAGGCATGGGCAGGGGGGAAGTGGCATCTGAGAGCAGGATGGGTCAGTGGGCAGGCAGGGCTGGGGCTAGGATCATGAGGCAGTGAGAGCGTGGAACCAGGGCCCAGGGGAGAACTGCAACCCATTCCCTGCACCTCCCTGCCCGTGGAACTGGTGCCTGTCACAGGGACATGTGGGGAGCGGCTTACAACTCTGCTGCAGGCCCTGGCCCACATTGTCACCATCCCATGATCCCAGCCCTGCCCTCCCATCCCACTCCCAGACCCTGGCCCACATTGTCATGGCCCCATGATCCCAGCCCTGGCCACAAGTCTTCACCTACTCACAACCCCATCCCATCCACCCAGCCCAGTCACCATGGAGACCCCATCCACCTGCTCTGTCCAGCTCCAACAGCGGTGGTTACAGGACAGGCAAACCTGGGCCAAATAGTATCAATTGATCCCTACCACTACCACACTGGGCTGGGTCAGCAGCCCCCGCCACCACACCAGGCCAGGTCAGCACCCCTCTCCTCCACCCCATCAGCCCACAATAGCTCACCAAATTTCCATTAGTGGTCCTCTAGCCCAAATAATTGCCTCACCCCCACTGGCCTAACAGCTGATCAGTCATTTTGGGATCTTTCAAAAGTATTGTAAAAGTGTCAGTTACAATTATTGTGTCATACAGAAGAACTGCCACAACTGGATCCCCAGTCTGAGCTAGGACTGCTTGAAGCAATTCTGACTTATTCTACCTGATAATGTTACTACTGTATGGATCTGCATATCATTACACCTTAAAAATGGATTATTTCCATTTAGAATGAGACATATAATGAATATAGTATGAATATATGATAAGTTTACTGTAGGCTGTTTGTTGAAATTGTTAGTGATAGCTGGAAAAACATCTAAACAGATATATACCCCATGTCAGACAGTGCTGGTACTATGCGGACATTGAAGTTCTCTAATTATCAGCAATTCTGTCTTTACAACATGAAAGAAAAATTGTACCTTTACTAAACATAATGCATTCATCCCTTGAAAATATCACTTTTGGGAAATAGCAAATGCTATCTCAGCTTTTCTAAATAACTCCACTATACTAAATCATTCACTGTTGTTGTGAAAGGATTAGTTTCAACACCCCTCTCCTCAAGTGAATGACTTAATCAGACTGGGGGAGAGAGATACCTACAGAAGCAGGAGTTGAGGAACCTCTGGGGAACACAAAAGAAAAGAAATGAGTCTCTTCCTCCTTTGGTCACCTGTATGGAAGAAAAAGATTTTGTCTGTTTTTCCTTTTCATCTCTTTATCAAACAAATGTTTGCTCAGGAGCTTTTAAAATCTTGTGCTCCCTGACTGTATGCAACGCTCTCTCACTCTAGGTGATTTTAGGACTGATTATCCTTTGCGGATATCAAAAAGAAATTTTCCTATTGGAGGAAAATGTGGGCAGAAGCCTGGTGATTTTTTTTCATCTTCCTCGGTCAATCAATCAATAGCTGTAATATTATCTTCCCATATTACATAGGAAATGTCAGAAAAGATGCCTTCTCAGAATTTCCAAAATTTCTTGACTTCCTTCAGGGCAGGGTATTTTGTTAGCTCTGCTTCTAACCCCAAAGAAGTTCAGAAAAGTGTAGAAGTTTAAGAAAAACATAAAACTAAAACTTATTTCTAACCTTCAAATAATTAATTTGTGCTATGGGTCAAGGTTCAAGTCAAATGATATTTCATGTGAAGTCGTTCATCCATCTCTAATTATGCTTCTCATTATTTGTACAAACAACCTCTGCTTAGCGCTCTTAAATGCTTCCTGAAAAAACGAGCATTAAGTGAAACCAAGCGTTAAGCAAAACCAACTTTCACTTTCACTTTTCACTTTCTAAAGTCACCAAAATCACCAGAATCAGGGCTGCCAGAATTAGTGTCAGGTTCAGTGCCAGCTGTATGATGCCCATGAGCATTATAACAAAACTTGCTGAGCACTAAGTGGAACCAGGTATCAATGTAAAATGTGTGCTATAACAAAACAGCACTAAGCAGAACAGCGTTAAGTAGGGGGTGCCTGTATAACAAATTGAATTGTTTTTGTCCAAGTTGATTCTTTGGACACAACATTTGTACAGTTTCGATAGATTCCACAGGTTTTCCAAATTCATTTGCAGAATATTTTGTATCACAAACTCCACCTTCTTAGAAGGTGACCTATATTTAGTGACCTCAGTCTAGATCCTAAAACACTGCCTACTTTCCAAACATTGTCATTACACAGGTGTGAAAGTTTAGCCATTTCATTTCACATTTGGGTTATTGACTGAACTCCAGCCCAGAAGAGAAGCTAACTGACTGTCACTACTATACACGTATTGGAAGATTTGTAAATTGAGTTGTGCTCCAAACACATTTCATAGTGGACAAGTGGCCATGACCACACATCCACATAATTAGCACTAAATACCATCACAATGGCAGGTCAGCAGAGAGGCCAAAAACAGGGAGAGTAATTGGGAGACCTCTTCACCGTTAGAGGTCAGGGAGGGTGCTCAGGGATCATGCAAAAGAGGACATTTCCCATGTGTTACTTATTCCTTTGTTTAAGAATTGTGGCCTGGCAAACAGTCAATCTGACACTATTAACTTCATTTATTTTGTAAATGTAGACTAAGTAGCTGAGGACAGAAAAGAGAACTACATGTAGTGATGATCTATTTGACATTGACAAAAATATAAAGAATTTTAATAAAAAATATAATCCCAATAGGATTATCACTCAATAACTTTGAAATACTAGGCAAGCAGACACTTTAGAAGATTAAAAAGACTGAGACTATTTAGTTAGGAAAGTAAGAGGAAATATGATAGATGTATATAACATAATGAATGGCAGGCTCTCTTATTTACCCTTTCTCTTAATTTACCTTGGGCCATGGTACAAGAACAGAAAAAAAGGGAGCTGAGTACATTTTAAAAGGCAAAATAATGAAAACAGATCAAAGCAAACAATTTTTGTAATGTTTGGCATTTCCATGGCATCTTCCATCAGATGATCTCAAATCACTCTGCAAGCAAAAAATGAATTGGGTCTCTATTTTATATGTGAGTAGCCTGAAACACAGGGAGATGAAATGATTCACCAAGAGCACATGAATGCTACAGCTGAGGATAGAATCTGTTTCTTGATTCTTGCTCCCATAGTCCATTCCCACAAAGCCTTGCTTGAGCAAATGGAATAGAATATCTCTGTAAAAAAGAAGTGTTTATATTAATAAAATTTTGCTCCAGGTCATTTCTGTAAATCTCAATAAATTATTACATATATACATACATATAATACATATACAAAACAGATATCTATATAATATAAACATATCACATATATGGTATATATAGTTGTATGTTTACTGTATATAGTTGTGTATGCATGAGTGCATTCACTTATATAAATAAGTACATGTGTATATGCATACACGTGTGCGTGCATTCACTTAAATTAGAAAAATAAGTTTATGGGTATTGTTTATAGTTACACATATGAACTCATGTATAAAACCATAGGACTTATTCATCTAATTTAGTATTCTGTCTCCAACTGTGACCACAACCAGAGGCTTTCTGATTCATTCACAAGAAATATGTAGTAGGCATATGTGGAAAAATCAATACACATGCATAACATGTATAGGATATTTACCAAATATTTATAAAATTGTGGAAAAGTGGAACCAGAGAGCAATATATCATAATCCTCTGAGTTCAAGGCTACAGCATTCAGCCCTCAGTAACCTTCTCCTTTCTCCTTTCCTCTTTACAAAGAAAGAAAGAAAGCTAAAAGAAAAAAAGAAAGAAGATACTGTTGTCTTCCAAGAACGATTTAATCAGGAAACAATTTAAACTTAGGTGACATACAATGTTCTGAAGCAAATTTTAGCACTTGTACTGTACTTCCTAGTAAAGAAGCTACTAAGAAATAAATTAAAGTGTGTAATTAATGTTACAATGTTACATTAACACATAAATAATTTCTCTGGCAGGTCATAAAATTTACATGCATATTTTATTAAACTGTAAGAACTAATTTTTCTATCTGACCCTGATCATTCTGCATGCTTTGAAGTTTGAAAGCCAGCAGTATAGCCTATAAGTTTAAAGAAATTTAGAAAGAATTGTGAAGTTAAAAGGTACTTTTGATGTTTGTTCTTTCTTTTCTATCACAAGGGCATTCCATACAGCAGAAGACAAGTAAGTAGAAAATATTGATGCCTAAGAAATTTCTGCAGCAATCATCCTCATTTAACTCTTTCTAATCACTTAATATAAAGTGCTGAAGGAGAGCTGTTCATTTAGTAGGGATGTAAAAGGTGAGACTAGGAATTTCCCATTTTAATTGCCAGCATATTCTTTCCCTGGTGCTCTTTCACACATGAATAAGAATTACTCCATATATTGAGACTAAACAACTTCAATGTTAGCTAACACAACAGAATTTCTCTCAGGGCTTGTGGTGTTTGGTTCAGACAATGTTATTTCATTCCAGCAGTATTATGAGTAGTTCTAAGCAAAAAGGAAAGCGCTAAAGGTTGCCAAACCACCTGAACGCCATTGTCAAAACAGGGTTTTTTTTCCAGCATTCATTGCCTAAAATAGTTGGAAAGACGCATGATACTGAAATAAAATGTCTTTATGGAGCAATGGTGACATGCAGTGGCCAGTCATATTTTTATTTCTTTTAAAGACTTGCTTAAAGCTAATTTTCAGTATGAAAAACTGTTCATAAAAGGAACAACATGCTACAGCTACAAGGCCTGCCAAAGCACTGCTGTCCCCCAACGCTTGTAAAACCTTTGAAGTACTCAGGTCTGTTTCTGGTATATACCTATATATAGTATAGTATATATAGAAGTATTTTGTTAATTAAGCATAATAGCCAAGACTATGTTCCCTGTATATAATAATGCAGTAGGGATGTGCAAAACAGGCAGTACTCGATTTGGATTCAGATTCGTCCTGAATCAGGGACAGTGATTCAATTTGTTGATTTGGATCACGGTCCCCGATTTGATGCAGCCAAATCTGAATCTGAAGAATTGATGCTGATTCAGAAAATCAGTGATTCTGCCATAGACGGACCTTTAAAGGTTTTTTCTACATACCTTGAGGTACCAGGCATGGTTTGTGAATGCTGCAATGCTGGGGCAGATGAAGCATCCCACAGGAGCATGGGGGGCCCCCCGCATGCTCAGCAGTGAACCCAGAAGTCCACTTCTGGGTCTGCTGGGGAGCACACTAGGAAGCTCCCCCATGCTCCCCTGGTTCAGTGATCAGCTGTGGGGGGAACCTGGGTGCCCCCCAACCCAGGAGGCACCAGTCAACACGCCAGAGGGCCACTGGGGAGGCCCCCCAGCACACTCCCTGATGGACCTGGAAGTGGACTGGAAGTGCTTCTGGTCCACTTCCTGGTCTGCTGTCGAGTGCGCTGGGAAGCCCCCCATGCTCCTTTGGGATGCTCCATCTGCTCCACCACCACAGCATGCATGAGCCACTGGGTACCTTGAGATATGTAGAAAAAACATTTAAATCTGTGTCTATGCCCAAATTGCCAAATCTTTCCCAATCTCTCCAAACTGATTTGGAGGGCTCCAATTTGATTTGGAGAGATTAAAGTGTTTCCTGATTCCGTTCAAATTCTGCAATTTTCCAAAAGATAAGAGACCCATTTTAATATTGGTCAAATCTTTCTAACTGGCATCCATGATAGATGAAAAAATGCTACTAAGTAAATTATTTGGTGCAAACATATATAAATATAGAAAATTACAAGTCATATAATTACACTTATTCTTCCAATGCCTATTTTTGAGCAATTTAACAAAAGATAAACACCTGGAAAAAAAAAGAAGATTCAACAGGGTTTTAATAGAGCAACAGTAAAGAAAGAAATTGAAAATGTCCCAGCAAAATTTCTGAGCCCAGTTCTGGAACTCCTCCTCACTGAGTGAGCATAGTACCTATTCAAACAGTCCCCTGGAAGCCATCTTGCCATAGTAAGCATAGAAATATGTCCTAAATGAATACTGTTTTTGACATCCAGTACTGTCTAGTACTTTAAGAATGCAAGTATTTTGCCACAATAGAATTAATCCCTATACGTATGTAGTATGTAATCCAGTTAAATATTATAAGATTTATGAAAAGCATATTTTAACCAATTACTCATAATAATAAATTCATAGAGGAGATTTCTCAGAAGAATTGAGTCAAATGCCTGATAAACTATTAAATAAAATTACCTGACCACCAATGATGAGGTTTTAACTCTCCCAGCTGGTGCCATGGTCTCTATTTGCCAGCTGTATTATAATAACAGGAAAGTTAACATCTATGGCTTTATAATTATTTGAATTTTAATGAACAAGATGAATTAAATCCTCTAGCTTAGCTGCTTATTCTGTGAACCAGCCCAACTTCCTGAAAGATAAGAAATAGATTGTCCTTATTCAACAGCTTTTCAGTATTTGGGCAGAGAGAGAAAAAAAAAGCCAGGTTTCAGTGGAATTTAAACCCTTCCACCATTAAAAAGGAAGATAATGGTAATTACTGAATAAGAGTTGTAGAATTAATTATGGAGTTTGAGAATATCTCTGAAATGGGGACACAGAATATTTACTGACTACAGTGAGCTTAGAGGGTAACTTTCCTCTACGTTATCACAACAGATAGCTAGATAAAGTACTACACATACATATTGGGCATGTTTACATGTGCATTCATGTGCTTTTCCTAATGCACATTAAATTTAGTACTTTCAAAAGGAAGGCTCTTTTACATGTGCTTGGGGGGGCAGAAGGGAGGGTGCTTTAAGTACAGCGGCTCTGAGAGCCACTCTTATTAAACCACTGCAGCATCTTGTATATCATCAACCCCATGCTTCAAAATGGTGGTGGACAGTGCCATAGCAAGGGGGGTGTGAGCAGGGTGACTGCCCCAGACACCACAGCGAAGGGGCTCTAACAGCACTTCCCAGCCAGGGCAGACCATGGGACAGAGCCACAAGCTGCTTGTTTTGGGTGGGACACAGGGATGAGGGAAGGGCAAACCCTGCTGTTGGATGGACTCCTGGGCAAGCACAGGGGGGCATGTGCCCCCAGGATCTGTGCACAGGGCAAGAGCAGGCTGCCACTGTGGGCTTTACACCAGATGCCAAACTTCATTGCTACAACACTGGTGGCAGAAATGCTTGAACTAAAGTTCGTTGAACAAGCTTATTTCAAGCACCCCCACTGCCATTTTGAAGTGTGGGGACACTGATGCACAATCCACAGAGGCTGGCTGGAGCATGCTAATTACCACCTTCCAGCAGACTCAGTTAAGTGAGTCTTGTCCAGTGCACTGTAATTACAACGCATTGGAACAGCTTCGCATCATGTGTACAGGCACCGAGGTACTAAATTAATGTCCATTAGGCTGCACTAATGCACACCAGTGCAAGCACATGCTTTTTAGTGTGCAGTAACCTATTACTTACTATACTTAGTGTGCAGTAGCCTGCACATTAGCATATGAGCAGGTTTTTTTGCTTACTGCTTTAATGCGCAATAGAATAAGCTACTGCGCATTAACGCACACATGTTGATGCACCCACTGACATACATATCACATATATTTCATCAGCAAAGATTCTGTTGAAATTTCAGTAAAAAAACCTAGCTAATAGAATGCATTGTTTCTAGTTTCATTCATTTCTTCTTGTTGGAGCATTTACGATTCTGGCTGATACCTACATTTCACCCCAAATAGATTAGATACCTTAAAAGTTTTCACATATCTTTAAGAATGAAGGGATGGTTGGATGGTGGCACAATTTGACAACAAACACTGGGCAACCAAAAAAAAAAGATAAATAGTTGGTAAAAATAGCTCCTTTCTATACTAATTTATTGCCAACATGGCAGATCTTCAAGGTAAAAGAATCACATCCTGTAAGACAGCAAAACAGATTGTAAGAAGAATATTTCTAAAAACAGTTTCATTATTTAAATGTTTCATGTTTAAATAAACATAGATGTGCACATGCATGCACATATGCACATGCCCATGCACACAAATACCAGTATATTTACACCCATGTAACTTCACATCACCACCTACACTTCACACCCTAACACAAATTTATTTCAACATAGCAATTTACAGGACTGAACCATAATTTGGGGGAACTGAAAGCTGCATTGAAATTTAAACCAATTTTTATGCAGAAATTCTGGTAAACATTTCAGTAAAAAGCATTATTGATGAGCTGGCTAGAAATGTAAATGTTTCTATCCCATGCTGTTTTACTCTGCCTGCATCCTGCTTTTTCAGAATGTTAAACAATAGGAAATTTGTACATGTGCAATTATGTTTCTTTATGCTAAGTACACAATTATTTTCTGAATAGCAGTTGTCAATGGGGATTAGTCTTTTTTTATGTTGCATTTTTTTTCTACCATATATTTTTCTTCCTCTGGAATTTTTAATGTACTGTAAACGGCTGCAAAACTCCTTCATTCCACAGAATTATAAAACAGCCTTGGAAGAGTGAAAGAGCCTCTCTGTCGCATACCTTTAAGTTTGAATGTTTTGATTTCCTGTGTAATTTCAATTTAGCTGTGAATCAAAACCATCTACAGTAAACAGAAAGCGGAACTGGAGTTTGCTGATATTATGGTGTTCCAGGAACAGGAGCTGTTACTGCATGTCTGAAGAATTTTATACTCCTCTGATAGCTTGTATACCATCTGAATCTTATTAAACTGCCTGTAACCAACCAAGAGACAAAATTAATTTATAATGCAGAAAATGTTAATGTTAATAGTAAAATGGTCTTTAATGAAGTGCAGCTTCAGAATGAAAAAATGTCAAAGAAACCAGAATTAAATTTTGGGAAAAAGCCTTTATTATCAGCATTGATTAAGAAAATTAAATAAACTTCAGCTAACAAATTGTAGTCTGCAACATAAGCATGGCCCAGCCTGTACCTTGGCTGACTGACCTGGGCCAGGTCATATATAACCCAAGGCCACAGCATGCAATCGTCTTGTATTATGCCGCAACTCTAAGCCAAGATTAACATCCTGGTTCAACTTTCTTCGCAAAGCACAGTAGGATGTCAGCTTTAGAACAGCATGATAAATTTAACCAAATGTTTAAAGTGACACCAGTAAAAACTGAATGGTTGATGCGCCATTATTAAATAGTAAATGCATAATAAAAACTAGAGGTACAAAAGACTGGGTCAAATAAACCTATTCCTGGCATTACAGGATCATTATCCTAGAAAACTATAAAAAAATGGCCATCTTTAAGGTTACAAACATTTTCCTTACTAATGCCTTATTTTAGACTCTTGTATAACTTTTACTTGCAGTACTGATTTGGGCCGGAAAGTGACAGATGTGCTTTTACTTAACCTTTAATGTTTAACTATTTTATCTCCTTCTTGCTTACAGACACCTTGCTAGGAACCCCTTGGAATTTCCACAGTTCATACTCTGGTGGTACCTGATGATGACAATAGACCAGGATGACCCAGTGTCTCTTTTCATTTTTATGGATATATTTAGGCCCAATTTTGATTTTGTTGGTGCTAATGGGAGTTTTTGTCATTGACATAAGTAGCATCATAAATGGGTTTAATAAATCTTCCACAGATGAAAAATGAACAACTGCCAGTGACTTCACTACAAGCTTCATCAAGTTGTGCATGCATCCATACACGTACCACAACTGCATAGGAATACAGGACCAGAAAAGACCACCTGGGTTATTTTGTCTCGTCTTGTTTTGTCTTATAGTCAAGCAATGGAAGATTGCTCTGCCATGGCAAAGACTCCTGGGAGTATGCATGTGTAGTACTCGTGGGAGAGCGGGGTCATACTGGCACCTCCCTTAAGTCAGTGCCTGGAGCAGCTGCCCCTCTCACTTCTCCCCCCTCGTCCCCCACCAGCCCCAGATACAGCCTACAACATAGGATCTTTAATACAAAAAATGGCAGCCTCAAAACCCATCATGTTCCCTAAAAAGAGAGTTGCCAATGTCTTGTCCATTGCAAAAATGTGATAGATTCTGCTGGTTCTTGTAGCTTAGATGAATGTTAAAAAATCCTATAACTAACATCTAACTGTGTTGTTCATTCAATTTACATAGTAGCAACCAGATAATTATAAAATAAATTTTTAAAAAATTTAAAAGGCAAAATTGGACCCTTTTTCCTGCTATATTATGCCCTTTCTTTTATTCTGCTCTAACACTTCAATATTCCCATCCCTGGAAATCTAGAAATGCAATATGTAGACAGATTAAATTAAGCAGAATTCAACACAACATTCCCCACTGGCAGTTATAATCTGAAATTCTGCCATGACCAAAATGAAACATTGCACATGATAGCTGAGAAGGATACAATACGGTTTCTATATTTTCCAGCTTTGCTGGTTGACACTCTACAATCTAACATATCCACAAAGATGTTAATAAAATATCCCATTTAAATTATGATCAGAATACAGTTTTCAAATAATTTTATTATATGAAGATAATGCATCTTTAAAAACAGGCCAAATTCAAGCCAGGATTAATTCAACCTTCTTCAGTGAAATCATACCTGTTCTACCAAAGCTGAATGTGACTCAATCCATGCTGATTTTGACAACTTCAGTAGAGGACATTTTCAGTTACCTAATCACAAGCATTTGAAAATGTTCTTAATTAGCAAGAAGACCCAGAACCCATTGCTACTTTGAAAGGCATCACCAAATAAGGAAAACAGGAAAGCACACAAGTGTATGATGAATGATAAATCCATTGATGGTTGTGAGCATGTTCTTCTTCAAAGGCACGTAACAAGATGCCATAGCTCCGTTTTCCCTCATTTTGGGGTCAAACTCACCTGCCATGACTTGAATGGGAGTGATTAAAGGTGGACAGCACACAAGAGAAGTGCTCACTTAGTTTTAATCACTTAGTTTTTTGGGTCAGGCTGCATCCAGAAGATGGTGAGGCCCACAGATTACTATCCGCTAGTGGTAGTCCACATGGGGACCAACGACGCTTCAAAAGGCCGGCCGGAGGACATCATGGAAGATTTTAAGTCTCTTGGACGGCAGCTCAAGTCAATTGGAG
>JAGPOW010000261.1:222642613-222653179 GCA_030014935.1 Caiman crocodilus | reverse complement strand
CTTGGCTGGGGTCCTGTGACCCCAGCACTCGTTCCTGCCACTGGCGGGGGGTCAGACTAGATGGCCTGCTCTAGGCCCCTTCTGGCCCTAGTTACTATGTAACTATGAAACTATGAAACAAGCATCAACAATGCCTGCTCACAAGAAGTGCAACTTGGCTAGCCGTTAGCTGTAGGTCCCTCAGCTGGCTCTCCCTCTCAGTTCCCAATTCACGTATCAGTCCTGCAATAAACTGAGGAGGAAAGGGATCATGAACAGGGGCCAACAATGCAAGGTCACGGCCGGCAGGGCTTACCGGGCCCTATCATGCATCCACAGGTGCATCTCAAGTAGGGCCAAGGAGGTGATCTTCCCCCTCTACATGACACTGGTCAGGCCGCAGCTGGAATACTATGTCCAGTTCTGAGCACCCCACTTCAAGAGGGATGTGAACAACATTGAGAGGGTCCAGAGGAGGGCCACCCGCATGATCCGGGGACAGCAGGGCAGACCCTATAATGAGAGGTTACAGGACCTGAACCTGTTCAGCCTTCACAAGAGAAGGCTGAGGAGGGACCTTGTGATCGTCTATAAACTCACTAGGGGGGACCAGAAGGGTTTGGGGGAGACCTTGTTTCCCCCAGCACCCCCCGGGATAACAAGAAATAACAGAGAGTAGGTTAGAGAGTAGGTTCAGATTAGACATCTGTAGGAACTACTTCACAGTCAGGGTGGCTAGGATCTGGAACCAACTTCCAAGGAAAGTGGTGCTGGTTGCTGGCTCCTACTGTGGGGGTCTTTAAGAAGCAGTTCGATGTCTACATGGTTGGGGTCATTTGAGCCCAGTTTCTCTTCTGCTCAGGCAGAGGGGTCGGACTTGAAGATCTACAAGGTCCCTTCCAACCCTACTTCTATGATTCTATGATTCTACGAAACACTCACAGGGTGGGCATTTGCAAGCCACCCCGCTTATCAATTCACAACAGCAAAGTTCTTGTCACTGATCTGGACGGAGCTGCAATCATCTGACTGAATCAGCAACTCGACTTCCTTTGGGCCGGATGCCCAACACTCGCCGCTTCAACAAGAAGTTCTTGGCAAATCTCTCTTGCATTGCCTGTGCCTCCACCCAGGCTGCTTGTCATCTCTGGTGTCTAAAGCCTCAGCTCCTCTTCCCCTTCCAGGGAAGAACTGATCACTGACAGTCCTTTATACAATGTATAAAGTTGTCCGCCGCCAGCCAGGAAGACTTAATTGGCAATTAAGCCTTTGGTTATCTCAATCTGCTTGATCACCTCACCACTATCAGCAAGTAATGGACACTTCACCAAAGTCCATAGCGGGTATTTAGCATCCTGGCTGGGCGAATAGTCAATATGTCACCCAGTTCCACAAGTCAGACAGAAAGTTCTCAACAAAATTGGGTGTCTTTCCCGAACGTTCCCATAACAGGGGCAGTGTCTCCCTGTTACAATGGTCTTGAAACAGAACAGTCAGGGATATATCCTTTGGCATCTCTAAACCAATGATGGTGGAAGCCAGCAGGAGTATGACAAGGAATAGATCACTCTATATATACCCTGTCCATACCCTCTCCCTATAACGCATCCAGTCCTGGCACTGTTAGAAACATGAGATGCGTTCCTGTGCAGTTGCCTAATTTACTGTGCAGTAAGCGCACAAATCTACACATGCATGAGCATACTGTGCAGTAAAACCCATATTCGCAATGAAACTTGCTACCTGCAAAAGCAGGTAGCAAATTTCAGCATGATTAGTAACTGCACAGTAGTGCATGTGTAGACCTAACCTGGCAGCAAATTTGATAGTGGCTAGTAGCTGGTAGCTTCTCCTGCTGCAGGGCTGGGCTTCCTCACTGTCAGCCCCTACCTGCAGAGTATAAAAGCCTGCAGCCATTTTGTGCCCAGCAGGGAAACAGGCCACGTGGGTCCACCTGGGCAGGCCACAGTTCAGCTGTCCCTGCCTCTTAGGAGCCTTTGTCCCTGCTTGGCCTTACCCAGCCTTGGCTTTTCCCAGCCAGGTCACTGCTGCTGTCAGGCAGGTAGGTACACAGCAGTCGCTGCAGGCTGCTGCAGCTCCTGGCCAGCTTGCGGGCAGCTTCTGGCAGCAGTGCCAGGGCCACCTGCCTGCTACACACCTCCCTGTGACTGCAGCTGCTGTGAGGCATAGCCTCAGCCCGTGCTATGACCCTGTGCTGGGTGCTGCTGGCAGCTGCCCAAGGCCAGAAACAGCAAAACAGCCACACAGGGGCCCAGAAAGTCTGTGCAAGACCCACAATGTCTTCATCCTCCCCATCCAGGCCCACCCCTGCTTGCATACTCATGCCTATGCTATCCACCCAGGGCCCCAACTGAAGCTAGGAAGAGGATGGTAACCTACTGGCACTCTGGGGTGACTGAGAGGTGCTCCACCAGTTCAAGTAGGGCAAGTGCTCCAATGCCCACATTTATGAGGCCCTGTTGGGCAGGATGCAAAAGTGAGGACATCATGAGGATCAGCAGCACTAGAATGAAGTGGGTCAGGCACCCCTCTACCTGCACAAACAGCTCACTGCAAACCAGCTGGGGCATATGTGGGAAAGGCATGCTTGGGGTGCAGCAGTTGCATGGTGGGGCAAGCCCCAGACAACTTCCTTGAAGAAAACCCCTGCAGGGAGGGTAGGGGCACAGCCAGCTTCTCATCCCAGTTGTCTGACAGCCCTGCATACCCAAAGCCCAGGCTCCATGGGCTGAGTGGCAGCATAGCAGGGCAGGTGGCCTGCAGGGAGAGATGGGGAAAGCAGGGTCTGGAGCCACAGCAATAAGTGCTGCCAGGAGTCTGGTCTGTCCCATGCTGGAGATGGGATGGGGCAAGCAGTCTGCCTGCAGCCAGCACCCAGCAAACCACTGGCCCCAGGGGAGAAGGTGGAGACAGGGAGTTCTGTCAGTGGCCATCTGGGTCCAGGCCTACCCAGCCCAACTTATCATGGTCCCTGGGCACCTGTGCACAGCTGACCCCCAATATGAGGCTAGGAAGTGCACAGCCCCTGGTGCAGACATCTTATCTCTGCAATGTTGAAAACTCTCACAAGAGACTTCTGTCTTGACTCTGCAGGACCAGCATCTGGACACAGGGGCAAGACCACAGGGCTCAATGGGCATGTGGGCTCAGGGATACCACCACCCAGGGATGGAGCCCCCCAGATGCACTGGCTGCACAAGACACACACACACAGGCACAGACCCTCCCCCTCCAGAGGCTGGTGGCAGTGGCAGGGGAAAGGGTGGATGTTGCCCAGGCCTAGCAGCAGGAGGACCTGACCAAGGAGAAGAGGTGACAGGAGGAGGACATGGCCTTCTAGAAGAGGTGGCACCAGGAGGATATCACCTGGGAGGAGGTGTGAGACCTGGCAGACCGAGAATACTGAGCCAAGCTCCTGACCCTGGATGGGAGCAGATCCAGTCCTCCATGACCAAAACAGAATCCTGGGCTGGGCCATGGAGGCCACAGTCAATGACCATTGGACCCTGGACACTGTCCTGGGCCTGGCAGTCTCTTGCATGCCTGCCACTACCCAGGCCCCCATCCCTACCCTCATAGGCCCCATGGCAGCTGCCCACTGCAAACTACTGCATGGCCTTGGGAAGAGGTCCTCCACTACCTCCCACCTACAGGAATCCCTGTCCCAGTCTCCACCCTGGGTTCACTGCCACCCACCTGGGCCCAGCCCTGCCATTCACATTGGCTCTACATGGGCACAGAGCTAGAGCTTTCTGAAGCGGCACCAGGACTTGACACATGTCCTGCTGGGCTTAGACTCCACCCGCCAGAGGGGGAGCCACCTGCCCTGGAGGATCCCCAGGCACCATTGTCCCTGGGTGAGCCCTCCACCTGCTGCACACACCAAAGTGTGTACATTCACAGGGAAATAGCCTGAGGCCAGGGTACTGACTGCAAGTCTCTGCCCCCTAGGCACCCCCACCCCACAGCCCGTCACTCTGGGACACAAAAACACAGACTCTATACATATTTTTCAAACTGAGAAGAGGGTTTTTTATTGTTGGTTGGTAGTGAGGGTGGTGGAGGAGCTGTGCTTGTTGGGGAAGGAGAGGGGTCTCTGTTGGCTGATGGTGGAAGAGGGTTCTGGGTGTTGGGGAGGGAGAGGGGATGTATACTGTGAGGAGAATAAAGGGACGCTTGTACATGTGATGAAAATGGGTCATTTTTGCAGTTTAATTGCATCACGCTGTACACATGCAGGGACTTTTTGCAATTTAAATAAGTTTGCTATGTTGCAAACTAAAACACATCCACATGTAGGCATGGTGAGCTGTCAGGGCAACCAAGGTGGCCAGCAGGATTCTGGGACCCTGTTCCTTGCTGCCAGGGCTACGGGCTGAGACAACCATAGCATAGGGAGGCAGAGTAGGCACGAACACAACTATCACATACAGTCTCTGCATGTGCCACACTGCTCTTCCAAGCACAGGAACTGGCTGCCCAGAGAGCACAGAGCAGGTATGGGTTTTAAAGAGTGCTGCCAGAGCCTGGAGTTCCCTGCTGTGGCCAAATTTTCTACCAGGTCCCTGCACGTGTAGATAAGCTAGCCAAAAATCATTTATTGCACAGTAAATCAAGGCTCAAGTAAATGCATATGTAGATGTACCCTGGGCTATACAAACCATTGGTATAACCCATTAGAGCACTTATGTTCTTATAGCTTTCATTTTCATGTAAAAAAGGGAGCAGCATCCTGCAGCTCTGAGACAGAAGAGGGGAGTAGAAGTTCCCAATTCTATCCTGCCCCACTATCCTTCCCCTACTCCATGGGAACTTCCAAGTGCTCTTGTGATGCATATAGAAAAAGTACAGTCTGGAGAGACAGCTAATGTTACCAAAACACAAAACAACTAAGCTAATGTTCTTCCTCTGTACTCTACAATATCATATTCCATCTTACATGCTGCTTTCATTCCTTTCTTGGATGGGTGTTACTGCTAATGGAAGTTTTTAAGATCAGCTTAGACAAAGACTTGGAGGTAGTTTAGAAAGAATAACCCTGCCTTGAGTTTGTGTTTGGACTAGATGATCTTCTGACCTTCCAGGATTATTTCTCAATGATTTTATGATTCCTAGACATGGAAAGCAGCAAAGAAGCTAGGCTGGAAGGGCAATAGGATACATCAAAGCTCTTACCAGTACAACTCCAATGCTCATGCCACCTCAGATCAGTGAAGTGAGGGGCTCTGATCTAGTGGGCCTAAGGTCAGTGAAAATGAACAGAGGACTCCAGTCAGCATATTTGTCAAAGAATGTACATGTTTAAAGTACTAAACTTGCTGTCACTTCCACAAATAAGCTTTGCCATTACTGGAAAGAAGGACAAAGAGAAAATCCTGTGAGTAAAAATTGGTAGCTTGACATATCCCCAGTATTGAAATAGTCTTGCACAGATGAGCATTGGGCTTCAATTATTAATACTTAAATAGCTCATAAATGGCTAAATGAAATTTGTTAGACCCTGGAGTATCACCAATTTCCCATCAAGCTTTTAACTATCATCTTTGAGTTAAGAAATTTCAACCCATTAAGCACTTAAAAGTTTTTTTAAAAGCAGTTATAGCTATGCAAAAAATAAATAGAAATATGTTCCATATATGTGGCTTACAGAGTGGCTAGCATAACACTATCATAAAATGAAAACATACTAATTCTAGACCCTTGAACATCTTGGCATATTTAAGGGGTTAAAGTGTAAGTTATAAGTGACTCTGTAGTAAAGGCTTTTCATGGATGTTCTTCATCTCTCTGTAGTACTCTTTCTGTGACATCTAAATTCAATCTGTGCAGTTTTAACTGGCAACGCTAAACATTCTCCTATGCTTCAGAAAACTACACTGCAGTTCTGCTTCTTGCATCATGAGCAGCATCAGGAGCAAATTATATCTTAGCACCATTAGGGTCCAAGTTCTGTGGTCAGAGGCAAGCTGAAAGCAGCAGTGAGTCAGAGCGAGGGCAACAGGTTTCAATGCATAACAGTTAAGTGGTGCCAACCATCTACCTGCTGGGCTGGGCTGGGCTCAGCTGCCTCTCTTGGCAGAAAGATATAGGACTCAGAGTGGGTGGAAGACAAGAATCCAGTCTGCAAGGAGGGTAAGAAAGAACAAAACCATTGAGTAGATGGAGTGGTGAAAGAAAGCACAAAGTATTTTTGAAAGACCTGCAATTTTGGTAAATCTGGGCATGATTTTTAGTTTTAATCCATACTTCATGACCAAACTTCGATACTCTGGTGATGGCCAATAAACTCTAATATAGATAGACTTCCACTACATAATAAAAATCCTGCAATCAGAACTTAACTGACAATTTTATTGCTGGGGTCAATTAGAATCCCGTCAGTTTTCTATAGACTCGTTGATTCTGTTGTGCCATGAAAATTGAAAACCCATTTTTGTCATTTGTACACTCTTACATTTCAAACCATTTCCCTCTTTCAGTTTCTTTGAGTATTGCTCTATTTTGATATCCTAAAGAACAACCTACATTTCTGAATAATAGAAGTTCTTGATAAACACCATTCCAGTTTTTATATGAATAGCGTAAGAGTTGGATAACAGGGACTCAGATAATCCTGAATGCAGTTTTACCTGTATATGTGGTCACACTTTGAGAATAGTGAACACAAAATTGATTTTGCCCTGTCATTACTATGGCCCTAAAATATCATCTATTAGAATTTGTTTCTGTTTTTCTAGTTTTGGAGCTCATTGTCAACTGAGGTGAAGATTAGAAGCACTGAATCATGGGACAGTTACTGACATAATGCAGGTTTACGTGCTATTTGTTCTGTTTAATATTGTTCTTAGTGTGATCTTTTTAAGACTTGTATCTAATGCCAGGTTTACTTTCTAACAATTGCAGAGCTCCCTAGAGTGTCTACATGAAGGGTGCCATAGTAAGTCTGTATTTGTTGCACAAAGTCAGGCTTATACAAACCCTTTGCCATTTATGGGTGTTTCCAAAATTGCCCGACCACCCACAGAATTCTAAAATGCTTTTGAACAAGAAAAAGCTCCTCTCCCTGCTACATACCTTTAAATTTGGATTTCCTGTATAATTACAATTTAACTGTGAATCAAAGCCATTGTCAGAAAAAAGAAAGCAGACCTGAGGTTTCTGATCTATTATGTTGTGCCAAGAATGAGAGCTTTTCTTGCATATTGGAAGAGAACTGTACACATCCCATGTAGCACCATCTGAATCTTGTTAAACTGCTTGTGGCCAAGTGGAAAGCCAAAGACAAATTCCATAGAAAGACTCAAATGCTAACAATAAAATAACTTCTTCTGCAGCAAGCTTACTGGTGTGACACCCGATAATGTGGCTATCAGTAGGGGCCTAATGCCTCCTTTATATTATCCAATTACAATGACATTTCATCTTTGCTAAACCTTGTCATAGAGATTCCATCAATAGCCCATATATTTTAACACCATTGTTTCTGCCTTTTAAAACATTCTCTCTAGACCTCTCAGCCAAGATTCTACTTTGAGACTGTAAACGTCTTACTGTTTCTAATGTTGAAACAGTAAGGAAGCCCACACACTTTACTATTAGCTCATGATGCAGTTTTATGAACAAAACTTGTCCAGCTACCATACCCCCATCATAATGAAAAAGCTTTCTTAAAATATATTTATGAACTCAGTGTTTTACACTGAATTCTCCTCAAAAGAAAGACGCAATGAAAGGGTACATGGTCTTATGGTATCATGGATCCCCAAGACCCATGGGAAAGTTTGACTCACTTTTATTGCTCTCAGGCTACTACATGGCTCCCCAAACCTTGACTCGCCATGACTCGCACAGAACCTGGAGTATCACATATTTCCCAACAAAATGTTAATTCCAGAAAGTAATCTAATGGTTGCTAGTTCAGTGGCAGCTGAGAGACAGGGGGGGGAGGGAGGGAGGGAGGGGCACTTACCTGTCCCCTCTTTTGGTGGGGGGGAAGGGACTCCCCCAGTTCCCTGAGAGCAATGCTGTGCTGGCTGGCCCTTCTGCACATGCGCACAGTTTAAAAAGGGCCTGGCCACAGCAGAAGCCGCATTTGGGTCCTGGATCTGGTGCAAGATGTACAAGTGGAAGCCCTTTGGGCCCCTGTGAGCCCAGGTACCCCCACAAGAGACTCCAGGATCCCATGAGCCCTAGCCTGCCCACAGGTAAGCAGAAGTCCACGGTGGGAGGGACATAGCCCAGCAGGGAGGCAGCTGAGTGGAGTGGAGTGGAGCCAAGAAGGGTCATGCCCTCCGCCGGCTCCTATTCAGTCCAACTCCCCAGGGAACCACATGACTGGAGCCTTGTGATCAGGACACATGAACAGGCATGATGCTTCTGGGCCCAGCATGAAGGTTAGCATGGGAGTTTGCACAGGATGGGTGCGGGAGGGCCCAAGGCCCTGCCAGTGAGCCGCAGGGTAGGTAGTCCCATCAGTAGCCAGCCTACCAGCAGCATGATGCAGATAGGCACATATTGCATCCCGAGGGTCCCCTCAAAGTCAGCGGCCTCCCCCTTTGGCACCTTGGAGGCCTCCACCCAGACAGAACCAATAGTTCTGGGCTCCACGCAGACGGAGCCTATGGCTCTTGGCTACAAGGGCTGCCTGGCATTTTTTCAGGCTCATGGGATTGGGAGCATGGCCACCTCCCCTTGTGAGGTTTGCTCCACTTCGGAATCTCTGGGGTGCCAGAGAGAGGAGCTCCAGGCCACAGTCCAGAGTCTGCATGTCATCAGGGATGGTGAGTGGGAGATAAACTCCTACTGCCAGGCCCTTCACCCCCTCGAGATGGGGGGTAGACCAAGGTCCCCTTCCAGGACAAGGGAGGACTCAGGGATCTCCCATACTGTCCAGCCAAGGTGGTCAAGGGCCCCAAGGCACACCGCACCAACGTCCCCTCCCCTCAGGAGCTTTGCAACAGTTACAAAACTCTTGCAGCCGCAGTAGAGCCTCCAGAGCTGCCAACTCCTGCAGGCATGGGAGGATCATTCACCCCTACTCTCCCTAAGACAAAATGCAGAGTGGTTGTTGTGGGGGAATGGGGGAGCAATCTGTTGCCCCAACCCCCTAGCCTGAGAGATCTGCTACTTCCTGGAGGCCTGCATCTGCAACATAACAGAGAGGATCCCAAAGATTATCTGGCCCTTCAACAACTACCCTACTCTCCTTATCCATGTGGGCACGGATGACACGGCTTGGAGCAATCCCAGCCAGGGCATAAGAGACTACAGGGCTCTGGGAGCAGGGCTTATGGGGTTGGGGACGCAGGTGGTCTTTTCCTCAGTCCTCTCAGTTGTGGGTCATGGACTGAGGAGAGAGAGAAATGGGTCGAGGCAGTCAACCAAAGACTGCGGTGCTGGTGTCACCATGAAGGCTTCAGCTTCCACGATCACAGTCCACTCTTTGGTGAGAGAGGCAGTGGTCTGCTGGGGAGAGATGGCCTCCACATCTCTCCACTGGGGAGGAGGCTCTTCTCAACCAGACTGGCTGACCTGCTCAACTGGGCTTTAAACTAAGCCCGCCAGGGGATGTGGGGATTACCACCACTGCAAGCCCACTAGGCAACCTTTGTAAATTCAGCAGGCTAAAGTATTTAAGAGAACCCACCTCTACCCTAGCCCTAGAACAATCTGTAGAGAAGGCAAGGGCCCTCAACGGGACACCTGCCTGTCTGTACACCAATGCCATGAGCTTGGGGAATAAATAGGAGGAACCGGCCCTCCTCCTAAACAAGAATAACTACAACCTCATAAGGATAACAGAGACCTGGTGGGACTCCACTTATGACTGGGCCACGGGTATCGATGGCTATACACTGTACAGGTGAGATCATGTAGATAGTTGGGGTAGGGGCGTAGCTCTCTATGTCAAAGATAGCTACATGTTCCTGCAAATTGACATTGGCACCCAGGAAGGATGACTGGAGTCTCTCTGGGTTAAAATGCATGGGGAACATGGCACAGGGGACATCATGGTAGAGTGTCTTCATCAGCGACTTGGACGAGGGAGTGAAGTGTACTCTGTCTAAGTTTGCAGATGACACAAAACTGTGGGAAGAAGTGTACACATTGGAGGGCAGGGAACAACTACAAGCAGACCTGGACAGGTTGGACATATGGGCAGAAAACAACAGAATGTAATTCAACAAGGAGAAACACAAAGTGCTGCACCTAGGGAGGAAAAATGTCCAGCACATGTACTGCCTAGGAAATGACCTGCTTGGTGGAATGGAAGTGGAGAGGGATCTTGGAGTCCTAGTGGACTCCAAGATGAACATGCGTCGTCAGTGTGACAAAGTCATCAGAAAAGCCAATGGCACTTTACCGTGCATCAGCAGATACATGACAAACAGAACCAAGGAGGTGATACTTCGCCTCTATCGGGCACTGGTCAGACTGCAGTTGGAGTACTGCATGCAATTTTGGGTGCCGCACTTCAAGAGGGATGTGGATAACCTGGAGAGGGTCCAGAGAAGGGCCACTCGTATGGTTAAGGGCTTGCAGGCCAAGCTCTATGAGGAGAGACTA
>JAGPOW010000261.1:222614834-222642513 GCA_030014935.1 Caiman crocodilus | reverse complement strand
CCCAAGGGAGGTGGTGCTCTCCCTTACCCTGGGGGTCTTCAAGAGGAGGTTGGATAGGCATCTAGCTGGGGTCATCTAGACCCAGCACTCTTTCCTGCCCATGCAGGGTGTCGGACTCGCTCTATTGAGGTCCCTTCCGATCCTAACATCTATGAATCTATGGTAGGAGTCTACTGCAGACCTCCTAACCAGAAACAAGACCTGAACCAGGAAACCAGGAATTTGCCAGGGAACTGACTGAGGCTGCACACTCTTGGTGCATGGTTGTCATGGGAGACTTCAACTACCCAGACATCTCATGGGAAGAGCGCTCAGACAAATCCGATTGGTCACAAAGCTTCCTCATGTGCATGGACAAGTTCTACCTGACACACGAAATCTATGAGCTGACAAGAAATAAAGCATTGCTGGACCTGGTACTGGCTAAAGGAGATGACCTAGTCAGTGACCTAAGAATCAATGGAAAGCTGGGTGACAGCGACCATGAGCTGATCACCTTTATTATCCATCACAAAACTGGCAAGTTAGCCAGCAATACAGAAGTCCTCAACTTCAGGAAAGCTGACTTTGACAAGCTCAGGAGGCTCGTTGTCAAGGCCCTAAGGGACCATGACTCAACAGGAAGGGGAGTCCAAGAGGAATGTTTGCTCCTCAAGGGAGCGATCCTAACAGAACAAGGGATGGCCATTCCATGTCAGAGGAAGGGTAGCAAAAGGGCACAGCAACCCCCTTGGCTCAGGAGGGAACTTGAGGACCTCCTATGCCTCAAAACAGACTTAAAGTATGGAAGGCTAGAATTACCACCAAGGAGGAGTACTCAGCACTGGTCCATACCAGCAAGGAGCAGATCAGGAAAGCCAAGGCTGCAACCCAGCTCCATCTGGCATCACATATCAAGAATAACAAAAAGTCCTTTTTCAGATATGCAAGGAGTTGGAAAAAAAGCAAGGGTAACATTGGACCCCTGCTGAACCAAACAGGACACCCAGGCAAAGGCCAATCTGCTTAATAGTTACTTTGCTTCAGTCTTTCATCAGTCCAATGGGACCACCCTTCCTAGCAAGATGCAGGACAGCCAGGGTGAGGATGTATTTATATCCAGCATTGGTGTTGATCTAGTAAAGGATCACTTTGAAAAGCTGGACACCTTCAAGCCAGCTGGTCCTGACAGATTACACCCTAGGGTACTCAAGGAGCTGGCAGGCGTCATATTTTTGCCAATGGTTGAGCTATTTGAAAATTCATGGCGCTCAGGGGATGTACCTGAAGACTGAAAGAAGGCCAATGTGGTACCCATCTTCAAGAAAGGGCGGAAAGTAGATCCCAGGAATTACAAGCCAATCAGCTTGGCCTCAATACCTGATAAGATTCTGGAGAAAATTATCAAGGAGACCCTTCTGGATAAGCTGGCTGAGGGCAATATCCTGATGGATAGCCAGCACAGGTTTGTCATGGGTAAGTCTTGCCTGACCAGTCTCATCTCATTCTATGACCAAGTGACATATCACCTGGACAAGGGAGAAGGGATTGACATCATATATCTTGACTTTAAAAAGGCCTTTTATCTGGTTTCCCATAACTTCCTCATGGAAAAATTGGCCAATTGTGGCCTCAGCTACATCACACACCGATGGCTGGGAAATTGGCTCCAAGGTCAGACCCAGAGAGTAGTGGTCAATGGTACTGAAACATTATGGCACTCCGTGACCAGTGGCATCCCAAGGCTCTGTCTTTGGACCAGTTCTCTTTTACATCTTTATCAACAATGTGGACAGTGGTGTCAGAAGCACACTGGATAAGTTCACCAATGATACTAAACTTTGGGGCATAGTGTGCACACCTGAAGACAGAGTAGTGATCCAGGCTGACTTAGATAAACTTAGTAAGTGGGTGGACACAAACCTGATGATGTTCAATACTGATAAGTGTAAGGTACTCCACCTCAGGGAAAAAAAAAACCCACCACATACTTATAGGCTCGGCAATGCTACGCTTGCTGGCACCACTGCTGAAAGAGACTTGGGGGTCATGATTGACCACAAGATGAACATGAGCCACCTCATGTTGCAGCTGGTAAAGCAAACAAAACCTTGGCTTGCATCCATAGATGCTTCTCAAGTAAATCACAGGATGTTATCCTCCCACTGTACTCGGCCTTGGTGAGGTCACAGCGGACTACTGCATCCAATTCTGGGCTCCACAATTCAAGAAGGATATCGAGAAGTTTGAGAGAGTCCAGAGGAGAGCCATGCACATGATCAGAAGGCAAGAAAATACGCCTTATGAAGAGATGCTGAAAGCCATGAGACTCTTCAGCCTGGAAAAATACTCAGGGGGCACCTGGTGGCTGCTTATAAGTACATAAGGGGTGTAGGTCAGGATCTGGGAGAACATCTGTTCACCAGAGCCCCCCAAGGAAAAACAAGGATCAATGGTTACAAACTCCTCTAAGACTGTTTTAGGCTGGACATAAGAAAAAAATTCTTTACTGCCCAAGCCCCCAAAGACCTGGAATAGACTCCCTCCAGAAGTGGTGCAATAACCTACTCTGGACTCATTCAAGAAATGCTTGGATGCTTATCTTGCTGCGATCCTTTGACCCTAGCCAACTTCCTGACCCTGGGGCAGGGGGATGGACTTGATGATCTTCCAATGGACCTTCCAGCCCTAACATCTATGAATTTCTGTAACTGTATTCCAGGCACATTTTCCTTCTAAAAATCATCCCGAGATGCAATTGAATAGACACCTAGGGAAAATTATGGTGTTGGAGAGAAGAGATGAACAGGGAAGTCTCTGGTTCCCATTTCTGCATATTTCTGGTCCTTTCCTTGAAATAGTATGGGTCATAGAATGTACATGGCAAAAAGTTCTGAATCCTAACTTTTCCTGTTACTCTCTTCAGTGCAATTCTAGGTAAATCATTTACTCTCTATGTCATGGTGAGGAAAATATTTTTGGTTTTGCGCTTTTTTTCTTTTTGTTCCAGTCTAACATGAGCAATATCATAATTGTACCTATGCTGGAAAAAAATAAGACACAAGTTCTCCTTTTTAATTTTGATAACATGGGAACTATAGTAAGAGAATTGGAGGATAAGTTGGTTTGAAAAATGAAACATGTTAGCCTCTCTCTCTAGGTACCATATCCAAACAGGACATTGTGACTATACTCTTGAATAGATCTCTTCTCTTTAAGGCATACAGAATTTCCAGTGTTGATATATTCACTCATTTAGATAGACTCTTGACATAAGTCAGCCTCTGTCTTCCAAGATCTCTCCTTCCTTCAATCGTTCCAGTTACAACCAGACTTTCAATTTCCTCTTTCCTCATAACGTGTCCAAGAAACTCCAAATGTGTCTTTCTGATACTAATCAGAAGCTTCCTCCTGTAGCCTGCTCTTAGCAAAATATCTTCTTTGAAGTGTGACATATCTAACATACCTTCAAGATGTGCCTTAAGAACCACATCTCACTTGCTCCAATTCTCTTTTCCATAGTTGGTGATATTGTCCAGTATTCTGATCCATACATGAGGACTGGTATAACATAGCAATCCACAACTCTTAACTTTGTCCCCATAGCAATTATAATTTGTCAATACCTTTTCATTTTCAGAAGTGTGTCTTTTGCTATCTGTATTCTTCATTTTATTTCATGATCACTTCTATCATCTCATGTTATCCAGCTTCCCAAGTAGTTAAATTTATTGACCTGCCTTATGTGTTCCTTTTCCACTTCGATGTATACGGGAATGATCTTCTTAGTAATTACCATGCATTCTATTTTTCTATAGCTGATACTTAAACCTTCTCACTTTCACTAACAATTTTATCTAAAATTCCTTGCAGCTTCTCCTCTCAAATCACGTATTAAGATATGTCATCAGTATAACACAAGTTGTTCACCTGATTTGTTCAACTTTACACTGAGAAAATACTGAAGGAGATTGAGGATTTACCAGGGCTGATCAACAATGGACAGAATTAGAACAATTTGTGTTATGCGGTATGCTGGTTGAATAACATCACTAGCAGTATATAGCAAATCTCACTACTGCAATACTTTGAGGGACACTCTAGAAGGCTGCTGAGTTTTGTTCCTGATTGTGAGAGTTCTGTTTCTGTGGACTCCAAAATAATGCTGCTTGATTTGGCAACAACACATTTTAATATTGATTTCTGAAAATGTCTATATATAAAAATCAAAACTCAACTCTTACACAAAATATTCCAATACCCGTTGACAGATTAGATCAGTGATTCTCAACTAGGCTGCCACAGCACTTTGGGATGCCTTGAGATCCTTTCAAGGGTGCCATGGAATGACATGTAATGTTAGCACTGTGAGGGGTATAAACGTAACTCACACAATAAAACCAGAGGCCTCATCCAGACAAGTGCAGCTATGTGGTGCCACAGACATCTGCAGCACCACATGCCACACATTCAGCTGCTCTCTGCACTTCAAGATAGCAGCATGGGCAGAGTCTGACCCTGGGAAATCCTGGGGTCAAAAAAAACCAAAACAAAACAAAAAAACCCCACACAAACCAGAAAAGCAGAGCAGCACACACAGGGGCAGCACGCACTGCCCAAAACCAGAGCCTGGCCACTTGGAGCCATCCTCCAACTGCCAGCCAGGCTCCAAGCAGCAGGATTGCTGCTGTTGCAGCCCCAGGAGACCCCCAGGTAAGGCTTCTGGGGCCAGCCCAGTGCTCGTACCAGCCTCCCCTGCCTCCCTTGAGGTAACCTGCTGCACATGAGAGGGCACATGGCATAGGTGTTCCCCAGGGGGGAAAAAAAAACCATTCACACTCATGTGGACACAGGCAGAGATTTCAAATAGGAATAGGCCTGTTGTGGTCTTTCTGAGTTCCGTGCAACAGAACAGCTCTGTTCATTTTCTGTAGTCAAAAAACAAGAGAAAAATAAAAGCTGGCATTTTCTAAGGGGTGCCTGGAGACTATCAAGGAGTGCTCAAGTCTGAAAAGGTTGCGAACCACTTGTTAGATCATGATGACTCTTATTGGGTAAACATAACAGGTGTTTTAAACATGCTTTACTAAATTCTCATTAATTAACCAAATGACTATTATTGTAAATTTGTATGTGATACTAGATATAGAGGTTCTTGTAGAAGATCCTAAGTATATTTTGAATTGCACAAATACTACAGACAATTGATTTCCCTTTATAAACTGCTTTCAAACTGATCCAAATGTGCAGGTAGGAGTATGCCTCTGGGGAGCTAGGTAGAATGAGAATGAACTGTGAAGGACCTTGAGAGTTAAGACAAGCAGTTTATATTTGTGGTAGAGTAGGGGAGCCAGATATATTTCCTTTTTGGCAGATATATTTCCTTTTTGATTTTTTTTTTTTTTAAATACTGATGTGAAAAAAAAATCTGTAGGGAATGAAACCATAAAAATATGTTCAAAGAATGTGGGAGTCTATAGTACAAAAGAATCTGGGAACCTGCAGTTAAAGCTGACAGCTGGTGCTAAACTCATTCTGCTGAGGTCTGTGCAGTACACAGGCACCACAAGCTGAGTGTATGGCACTGCCAAGAGAATTGATGGGGTAGAGAGTGTCATTTCAGCATTAACTAGGAACTAATTTGCATTTCAGAGCTTATAGGATGGCATTATCATAGAAATTGGAGGTGGGAAAGGCCAATTAAGGTCATCTTGTCCATTCTGCTTCTATTGCTGGATTGCCTGCACTATATTTTTGAATGATTTAATCTAATATATTAAAGGCTATGGATCAGAGAATTTGCCGTGTTCCCTGGGATTTGCCGTGTTCCCAGGTTTCCCCAAAGCTAGGTCCATCTTTTATTTAATACTAGGTTGAGTTCAGCATCAGTAGGCATCATTTCTTCTTGCTGAGATATTCCATCCCTAAATGGAGAGAATAATAAACTACTCTCAGTATTAATATTATGGATAAAGGGGAAACTCTTCTGGCTGCAAACAGACAGGCATCTTTGGATAAATACATTTTATCCCAGAACAAAATGCAGTCATGAAAACATCCATGTCTGTTGTCCCAAGATAAATTCTAAAAAAAGTTTCCCAGATAAGAGGTAGTAACAGTTTATCCTGGGACAGTGCAAAGTATGTCTATACAGTTATCCCAGGACTGCATCATCAAATATGGCAGAAAAGCAGTACTGTATGTGTAGCAGGAATCCCTTTTCCCACCTGCTCCCCCAAGTGTAAAAAGGAGCCTCCCCTTGCATCAATAATTCCCCTCTTAGATATGTCTCTTCTCTTCTATTTTTTCTTCCTTCCTTCTTTCCCTTCTCTCACTACAAGATAGAAAAATACCTAAATAATTCTATTTCTGGTATAAAGAATCAAGTTTTATGAAATTACATAGGTGTCCTACATTTATATCCCCCCTTATTGTATTTTGATATTTTTTATCTATTTGTGTGCCACAGCATTTATGTTTGACACTCGTATTTTATACTCTTTGCCCATAACAATGCTAGCAAGGGCAGGAATCAAACCTCCCCCTTCCTGTATCAGGCCAGCCCCTGAATGAGTGGACCAGTAAGTGAACACCTAACACAGTAGCTAGCTGCAGTAACAAGTTAACCAGCTGCAGTAACAAGTTAACCAGCAGCAGTTGACACCTAGGAAAGATTAACAAGAGGAAAAGAAATCAATAGGGGCCAATGTAGCAGTCAGGAACTCCCTGAACCTTCAATATTAAAAGGGACAGAAGCCCCAGTTTGAATTAAGCAGAGCCAAAGACCGTCTTTTGGAGCTGAATATCACCAGACCTTCCACTCCCAGAGCCTTATTCTCGACAATAATAAACTAATCAACGAACTCCCAAAACTGCATGTACCCATGGACATGACCCCTGGGGCTAGCAGCTGCTATCCAGTAGCCACCAAGGGGGATGTCCCACAAGGGTCAATGACCCCTGGGTTGGGCAAGCCCAAAAACTGGGGAATCACCAAAATCTGCCAAGGACAGATAAAAGGCAGTAAAGAGCACCTGCCTCAATGGCACCATTTGATCTTTAATTTGACCAGCACCTGACTTATCCACCTAGAAGGACCAGCCAGCTACCTGCTTCTGAAAGACAACAGCATGTTGGAAGAAGCCTTAGCTGGCCATTGACCACAGACTCCGATGCTTGTGGATTAGGTATACTTGACTCTAGTGCTTCACAGATCAGCTATTCATAGCTAGCTAGCTAGTGTGCGTGTGGGGGTGGGGGGATTGACCCCAAGTTTTATGATTTGATTTCATTCCAATATTTCAATCTGTCTAATAAACTAGAATCTTAAGGATCCTGAGTTGGTCATTTGTAGCCAACATACACAGCCACTCACTAAACTATGATTTCAAGAGTGGTGTGTGTATATACCAATCCTAGAATAGTTTTGTGCTGAGACAAACATATGCACAATTATCCAGGGATAAATAAAATACATGTTCCTAGCCTCTGGTTTAATTTTAACCCAGAAATAGTATGAGGCTTGTCCCACATATGCATCTGCACAAGTCTCTTGAACACTTGGGGTCCTTACTGAGTCTGCCCTCTCCCACTTCAATGGATAAAGAAGGTAGTAAGTATGTGATCTGTTATCAGAACCCCTTGAAAAGTAAATGGTATTGCCAACCCCACTGTGGCAAAACCATGAGACAAATTTTTTTTTTTTAAAATCAAGAAATTGGAATGTAAATCATGAGATGCTGTTTTTTTAAGTGTGGGGGATATTTGTGAAGGTGTGGGAGCTCTAGGGGTCTGTAGGAGATTTGGAGCCTCAGGAGGGAAGGTGAAGACCCCCGCACACCCTAGCAGGAAGCAGGGTACTGTGAGTCAGGAGTAAGAGGCAGCAAGAGGGCTGTGGCTTAGGAGTGAGGAGCAGATAGCACCCAGCTGGGAAGTGGAGGGAAAGGGGCTGGGGTGGGCAGATTGAGAACCCCATGGTAAGGGAGGGAGTGAAGCAAGAGCATTATTAAAATGATGTAGAATACAGCATTAAAAGTATTGCTAATAAAATGTAAGGATTACAGAGGACAGAGTAGGGTTACCATACCAGGTTTTACCAAACATGTCCTCTTTTTTGGCCCCCTGTCCAGGCAGGATTTTAAAATCCAAGAAAACGTCCGGGTTTTACTTTGCCTCTGCTTTTCCCAGGCACTTCCAGCTTGGTTGCTTGAGGCTAGGAGCAGTGGAGCAAAGGGGCCATTGGGGAATCAAAACTGCATGAGCAGCAGGTAGCAGGGCTGATGGGGTAGGGGTACAGTCAGCCAGGAGTGAGAGACAGCAGCACGGCTAGGAGGCTGTGGCTTAGGAATGAGAGGCAAAGGCCGGCACAGCCATATCACTTCCCCCCCACCACCATCATATACCCTTCCCCCTGTCCTCCCCCTCCCCCACAACGGGTGTCCTCTTTTTTGATACTGGAAACAGGAAATACATTTTTTGTTCCTCACTGTATGACCTTACATTTGACTGTAGTGAAATGCACTACTGCCTCTTGTGTGAGGCTCATGTCCTTCTTGCCACCCAGTCTATCGGGGTCTGCCTCTCCCCTCAATGCCTGCCATGACTTGGATATTAAACGCACTTTAAGAGGGATCTACAGTGGAGATCTTAGCATGGATGGGGCCTCCCAATAAACGGTGGTACTCAAGGTCATTCAACGCGGTGTTCCACAGGGCTCCGCCTCCCCTACACCCCGTCCATGTGCCAGTCATTGGATGATGCATTACAGATGCTTCCTGGACTCATACAACGGCCTCAGAGCAGTTCCAGGGTTGCGAGCGCTCTCCCTCCATTCTGGAGGGAGCTCTCTTTTTCTATAAAAAAAATATATATATGTATTCCTCCAGGTCAGGACGAGCCGCAGGGTTGTCCCCCTTATTCCAGCTCTCTCCTGGATTTTCAGCTGTTTCCTCTCCCTTACCACAAGCAGGGAGCTCTCTTGACCCCTAAGTGGAAGCTCCTTCAGGCATGTGCAAGAGTGCCTCCGCCTGCTCTTCTTGTCTGCCTCCTCTTCTGCCTCCCGCAGGAAGCTTAAAGCCCTTCCCTGGACTGCCTGCTAGAGCCTCGCAGGCTAGGTTGCTTCCTCCCCATCCCGGAGTTTGCCTCACAAGCCACCAGCACCGTGCTCACTCTCTCCAGCTCCCCTCCCCCCATCCCTGCTCCGACAGGGTTTTTAAATCTTCCCACAGTGGCCAGTACAGCCACTGGGATTGGCTCAGCTGTTCCCCTTGTTGGGAACAGCTGATGCCACAGCCAGCGTAATGCTGGTTCGTGTGACTGTGACTACAAACATGGCTGCCACTCCTGCTGCTCTCCAGAAGATACGTACGCCCCTCCCGGGGCTTGATCCTGGGGTCTGGGGTCCGCAGGCTCTCTTCTCTCCCCTTTGAGAGCCTGTGGGGGCACCTCACCGCCACAGCTTGAATATATTCATCTCTCATCTCACTATATTTTGTGTTTTTCTTAAATCTTCAAGTACTGGAATCATGACATTGAAGAATCAACTCAACTTTCCTTTTATCTGCCACCATAAGGGTTAGAAACAAATGTTCATGGAAATAAAGTACCTGTAGACTAAAGGCTCAGAAATCAGAAGGCGAATTAAAAATAAATAAATAAATAAATAAAATTCAAATGTATTTGGGGGTTTTTTCACTTTTAAACTAACATTTATACATGATGACAGTTAAACAAGTCTTTTCTGAGGCATTTCAATTTGTCTAAACATAATCTATCATTTACATAGAGCTGCACATTGAGAGCATATTAGTTAAGTGCCTCAGGATGTCAGTACCTTACAATGAGCTTACAGGTAAAATTTTGTTTGTTGGTGTTAACCTATCAAGTGCCCAAATGTTTGGAACTGGGTTATCTGAAAGAACACCCGTCTTCTGCTGACATATTTGGCAATAGTTGAGATCAGCACAGGAATGCAGACTGAAGCTCCCTCAATATAAATAGGAGAGCTGGTGGAAGGGTGCTCTCTGTAAGGGGTACTCAGTTTTGGATTGCAGTCCTAACCTATTTTGTCCAGGTTTGCTAATTTAAGGCCACTGCAAGCCTGCCCTTTTCCCTAATCAGTAGAGTTCTTGAATTGGATATATTTTTGGACAGTGCTTTTGATATTCATGTTATTTTTATGTATGCAAGAGATGCCTATATTGTTAGTTTATTGTATGAAATGTATATAAAATATTTATATTTAAAAATTGAGAAAAGCAAATACATCTTTAAAATGCTCAGGTATCTTTGTATGCAAGGTAAGACACAAGCAAAAAATAGAAAATTAGAAATATCAGTGATTTTTGAACAAGTAACTGTGTTATGTCTCAGTGATCTTTCAGCTGGGAGGAGGGGGAACAAGAGGGGCTTGAAGTGAGATGGCTGAACAGCAGGTTCTCTGCCTCATCTCTGGGGAATCTCATCTGCAAACACAATTCCATCTTTCATTTCTATGACAACTCACAGATGAATCGCTCTAATTTAGACCCATCTTCTGTCCAAACTAAAATCCCAACCTGTCTCTGCAATAATCTTGTGTCCTCATTGTCAGATCTTGCTCAACATTGCCAAAACACAGCTCTTCAACTTGCCTGGAAGATTTCTCCACCAACAACATTTTTGGTCACTTTAGTCAGCACCACCATCCTACTTGTTAAGCCCATCACCTCTGCATCTAGGTCCTCCGGTCCCAGATGTGTTTGTTTTTCAGATTTTTACTTCAACTTCTTTCAGATACAGCCTTTCTTATGTAAATCCACCCAAATAAAACTCTCCTTCAGATTCTCATCATCACTGAATCTTCTCTGACTTTGACAAATACAGTCATCCACTCAGAACATTGCTCATAAGATACTTTCCTTGTTTCCTGATGCGATTATATCAGCTTTTTCTTTGCATTCTTCCATTGGCCTCCTCTATTCTACCACAAACATAAGCTGCTTGTCTCAACTCTCAAAGTCCTTCACAGTTCATTCTCATCCTACCCATCTCCCCAGAAGCATACTCCTACCTCTAATTGGTTAATCAAGGCAACCTCCATTACCTACTAATTATATTTTTAAACAAGCACCTTGAAGGTTTTTTCTATGCTGCCCCTCACATTTTGGAGGCAATTTCTATGAATGAAGCTATCACTTTATTCTCCTTCAAACTCCTCCTGAATACTCTCCTGCTGCTATGTAACCTACAGAAGCTTATCTGGCAGGCTAGTGGTATGCTAAATTCCCTGCCTACAAAGCTGAGCAATACTGTCTCTTTTTCTGTGCTCCCAAGTCACATATGACTGTGCACACCTCTTTTTTTATTGTCTTATTCTTAGATTACACACTGTGTCTGGCCAAGCACTTTGTGTTGATCTGTGTTCACATAGTGCCAGGCAAAGTCAGGTCCTGGTCCTTGATTAGGGATCCCGAGCATAATAAGCCCCCTGTTTGGGGGTTGAAATGTATTCAGGATGTCCAAATATATAGCAAAGTAAATTCACTGGCCAGAAGTAACTGCTCTTTGGAACCACCTTTATACTTGCCATTGGTCTTGCAAACATGATCTTTCAGCTAGACCATTGCCCGCTAACTGAAAGACCTGCACCTGTCTTACAATTACACAAATTGCTGAAGAAAAGAAACATTCCTCCCACCTCCAATTCCTCCCAGCCCTTTACCCCCCAATCAGGAGAAACTTGGGATGCAGTAGAAGAAATAAGCATCAAGCCAATGTAAGAAGAAAGTTATGGAATATAGTGATTACTGTGACAAGAGGAAAGTGGTGTAACATCTGTTAAGAGGCTAATTAATCTAATTTGTCTTCCATCTTTTAGTCAGCTAGAAAACTATTGGCTTTTAAAAATGTGGGTCCACATATATGAAAGAATGAAATAGTCAGACTTGCTGACCTCTGAAATTTCCCCTACAAGCACTTCCCACCCTTCCCTCGGCAGAATCAGAATCCAAAGGAGCATTTTAGCCTTGTTTATAAGGGTTTGGTTATCCAATCAGAAAACAGAAAATGTACCATGTGATTTATATGGCTGTAATGTTTTGCCATAAACAAAAAGGGCAGCCATATGCTGTCTTTCAGAACAGCTTTCATGTTATTTTAAGATCAAAGTCAAATGCAAGCAAAGCTTCCATAAGAGCTATAGGATGTACATTTTGTGTAGCAAGTTCCTCATGAACTGAACATGAAATGGGAGCTGCCTCAACAGCAAAGCAGACTACCAGATATTTAGGAAACTTCATATCTTTACAAAAGTTGTAGTAATCTGTGCAGCGAGATGTTTGAGGTTATCAGGATGAAAAGATTATTAAAATGTTTTAAGAGTACTATATGTTATATTCTAAAATTTAAAATAATACTCTTAAAAAAAAATCTATTGTTAGTTCATTAGCATGTGTTCATCATGTGAACATCCTTTTACTTTTTGACTTTTGGGCAGGATTTTTACAAATGGAAAAATCAGAAAAACAACTGAGGAATAGCAACACTTAACATGTCTAAGTTTCCAAGATTTTTTTTTTTTTTATTAAAATGCCTACAGTTCCAACCAGGAAGCTTTTTCACAAGGCATAAGGAGGGGGTGGGAAAGGGTATTAGTGGTATAGTTCAGAAAATTGAGGGGCACAAACAAAAAATGTTCTTTTGTTTGTCTGTTTCACAGAATTTCCACTGAGGGGCATATCATACCCTTTGGCTGCCACAGAGAGTGTTTTTACTACTCTAGAACTGGCACTGGCCTGGTGAGAGAAAAGCAAATGAAACACTGGGACTTGGAAAGCTAGGAAGCAAAGATCTACCCATATTCCCCAGCACAAATTGAATTTAAGCATATGAGAAAAGGGTGGCCAGAGCTGATGCAACCTCTGATTACAACAAATCTTGCTGAGAGCAGGAAAAAATTAAGCCCTGAGGTGTCACCAGAAATTATATAAACATTTAAATGCGGTTTCACCTAGATTTTGATCTGCTTCAACCAATTCAGCATATCGTAGATTCTGTCATTTATCACATGCCTGAGGGAAAAGCAGAGAATAGTAACATTCTTAAAACTCAAAAATTACTTATGGTTAATTCTTAGGAAAGGCCCTTTTTTTCCATTCAGTAAAGTCCTTCATGGAGAAAACATTTTGTAGATATCTAAGGATCACAGGCACCCTACTGATTCCACTGTGCTTCTACCCAAAATGTGCAACAAGAATTGAATGAGCTGTCACTGTCTCATTTCTCTGTTCAGTTGAGATCTTCTCCGAGTACCCAGATACAGTAATTTCTTTCTATGTTAAAAATGTCTTGTCCATAAAGAAGCCATCATTAAGTTCTCAAGAGCATTCTGAGGTCATATTGCTACTACCTTTTGTAGGCTGAACGAGAGATGTAGTACTTCTTTTGATTCCACCTTTATCATCTATATTATTTGATATTTTCACCATACAAGGTGATTTGTTGCCACCTTTAATCCTCTGGTTCATCACAGTCTTCTAGCAGAAAAATATTAAAAGTTCTAAAATTATATGTTTCAGTCCCACAATCTATCCCACTCACGAAGTAAACTATGACAGTAGTAGAAACTACTTGAGCCCTGTAGCCTTTCTTTGGGAAGGCTTCTTCATAGCCATTCAATTTTCCTTTCCAGAGGCCTGATAAAACCCCTTCTGCACAGGGTTCAATTATTATACTGGAGAGCTATATAACACATCTGAAATGAAGCCAGAAAATCACCAAAAAAAAAAAAAAAAAAAAAAAATCGAATGGCAGAACTCGGAATAAACCAAAGACATCTTATTCCCAGTCAAAGGGTTAAATTTATCCCTGGTTTAAATACGTTAATTCAGCTTTAAGGAAAGAATCTATGTACCAGATACAAGCTGCATGAACAGCAATCATTGGTAGAGGGGCATTCATTTTAGCTTGATAAATGAAACATATCCACGACTGAAAACTAGGATTTAAATCACGAAAGTCAAGTTAACTGTGGGAACCTGCCTTGCACAACCATGCTATTCCCAGTCAGTGCCTCACACATATATTAAAACACTTAGCAATTTTAGAATTCAAGTGATTTATGTCAATTGTTTTGGGTGGCAACAAATTATGATTTCACTCAGCAAGGAAAAATTTCCTGTTGCTATCTCTAAGAGACTGCCTGCAGCATTTAACTATCAACTGTTAGCATCACACAGACTGCAAGGTGACCAATGGAATGTGTGAGAAGAGATTAGAATGAATTTTTGACACGAGTTTTCATTTCATAAACTCTGGTCTCTGCCACAGCAAGTTTGTCATTTGTTATGATTTTTCCTCAAAGGCAGTTTTGTCTTATCAGATGCTGAAATTCTTCCTTGCAGCTTTGAACACTGAGGCAAAAGAAGGAGAAATCAGTTGGAAATTTGTTCATGTCTACCTCTGTGCTTGACATTTCTTCACTGATAAGGTACAGCTAAATATTGACTTTTTGGTTATGTTCAGATTAGCTGTCTGCTCCATGAGCATTGATTGTAAACCATTATCTTTTCCCCACTTAGAGGCCCTGAGTTGTACAGCCACAAAAGAGAGAGACAGAAAAACTGAGAAAGAAAATTGACTGAATGAATGGAGTAGAGAAAATTAATAACCAACAGTAAAAATGTCACTAGCTAAAGTGTTGTTTGACAAAAATAAAATTGCTGACAACCTCTGACTTAAAATACTCTGGATTTTTTTATATTTATTTTCTTTTCGATAAATTACTTGCATCTACTTATTTCAAGAAAAATGTCAACCTAATATCATTATTTTTCTTCTTTCTACAAAACACTAAAATGGAAGAGGTAAAAAGAATTATTTTATTAGTGATTAATTAAATAATTAATTATGCATCATGTAAACACTAGTAAAAAAGGCATTGTCATCTGGCTAATGGGCACCTATGCATGCGCCTGATGCCTGCTCCGAAACATTCTAATTTGATGGAGCAGATTCAATTAATTGAGTCCGCTGGAGCGTTCTAATTAGAAAGCTCCAGCAGCCTCAGCATCATGTGTATCAACATCTCTGCATTTCAAAAACGTTGAATGAACTTTAGCTGAAGTGCTCCCATGTCATTTTTAAGCACAGGACACCATGAACAACACATGCCTCCAAAGGCTGGGGGGTGCATGCTGACTGCCTGAAGGCAGCAGTGGCAGTGGTGGTGGCAAACAGAGAACTCCTGCAGATGACCACAATGGGGAGAGGGGGGTGGGGGAAGCAGGGGTGAGCACTGACCAGCTGTCAGTGACCACCCACAGACACTCCCGACAGCATCAGCGGTGGCCAGCAGTGATCAGCAACTGCCCACAGACACTGGCAGCAGCAGCAGCAAGGTGGGGGGTGGCAAGCAGCAACTGCCCGCAGGCACCGCCAGCAGGGCTTCTCTCAGGGGGGTGCTCCACCAATCTCAGGGGGTGCATGTGCACCCCCTATGCATCGCCAACGCAGGACACTGAAAACACAAGATGCTGTGGGCATTTTAATTAGAACAGCTCCTGAGAGTTGCTCCAATTAAAAAACCCTCCCCTCCTCATCCTGGAGCTGTCTAAAGACACTCATGATACTACTAACTCAAGTTTCAGTTCATGTTACCCATTGTAATCTCTAAGTGTGTCAAAATAAGAGTAGATAAAATAAAAGTTCTGATATAATTATTTGGATTTTTTAAAGTCTTTGATGAAGTCCCTCTCAAGAGGCTGCTAAGGAAACTAAGTAATCATGAAGTAAGAGGCAGAGTATTGTGATGAATAAGAAACTAGCTAAGAGACAGAAAACAAAAAGAAGGAATGAAAGGTAAATTTTCTGACTGGCAAAAAGGTCTTAGTGAGGAGCATCTTGATTTTGCACAGAACCTGAGGCGGTGCTCTTGGTGTCAGAGCCATCTGGAATAAATTGCAACATCACAAAGGTTGCTTTTAGGGCTTGTCTAACAGAATTACGTTTCAGGTCCACTGTAGAGTTATTTGGGTGCCTAGAATCATGGTCTGAGTACCTAAATTTCTATATCCTAGCTACTCTGCAAAGCCTTATTTAAACGTTGTCCTTTCTGGTGCTGTGTGTTTACAGTGCCAACACATTCTTGTGGGTTGCAGAATTTCTGGGGATGTATCCAGTTTGCCTATTCAGTAAACTGAGCTGTTCTATGATTCTTCTCCAGTAAAAACTGGAGGAGAACTTATCCATCCTCCCAGGATAGTCACTCCTAGTTACCAGGAGGGAAGTACTGGGCCCCAGTGCAACTCATGCAGGCAGGCAGGCTCCAGGAGGGGGAGGTGGAAATCAGACTTGCCATTTTTCTTAGGTGGAGCCTGCCTTCCCAGGCTGCTGCCAGGCTGTCTGCAGAGCTTCCTGCAGAGCCACAGAGCTGCACAGACCCCTGTGCTTTGCTCTGTAGCTGTAGGGGCAGCATTTGCTGTGACCCAAGTAATTTAAGGTGCATTATACTGCTGAATTTCCTACAGCAGCTGGAATTAATGTGCAGTACACCACTGAGGCATGCAAACACCAACACCGTTAAAGCAGTGCAAAAGCCTTCAGCCTGCTCTAAAGTGTCATGCGCACACATCCCTTGTTTCATCTACACCTGGCTAGTGTGAGTGAAAATACCATCCAGACTCTTACCTTACCCCATGTTGGGCACCTAGACCTAGATTACCTAGACCTAGAATTGGATTTGCTTGAGAGAATTTTGAAAGTGGAAAGGAAGCATTAGGCAGGAAAGAGTCCATGTTAACTCTTCAGTTAATCCATATTCTAGCAGTTTAAAAAGATAGACTTTTCTATATATGACACTTAATAATGCTACTTTGTGAGTGACACAAAATTCAAACCAAAGTTAATTCTATTAGAGGTTAACATGTTAGTCTGTCTTTTTAACAGAGTTGAGTTCTAACCTATTTCAAAGCACTAGTAAAACTTTGATTTGAATTTAGTTTTTTACTGGGAAATATTCAAAACTACTACGTAATTTGGCATAATTGGTGGTCCCCTCTTAGCAAATCCCTGAGACTAACATAACAGGAAAACTTAACTGCATTTAGAGGATATTAAGCCATATACTGAGAACCAGAATAAAACAACCATCATTGAAGTCTCATGAAAGCTCTCAAAATTTACGTATAGTCCTCAGAGCATTGGTCTGCATGAATTTCATTCTTACCAGCCAGCATTTACATATTTTTGCCCACATCATTACAGATTTTTCTAAAATCAGCTTCGGTACTACTAACTGAACATTTTTTTAAATGTAAAATTTTCCGTCAACATTTTGTACATTTCCTTATAAGTTATCAGCTTTTTAAAAGGTTGTTATCTTTCTTTTGGAGTTCTCTCCTTTTTTACTTCCATTTTTCCTTCTGTCTCTCTCTCTCTCTTCAAATTTAAGAATAGATAATAGGATCAGAAATAGACAGGGCCAAAATCCAAAAACAGAAACATGCATCTAAACCAAAGAATGTTTTTCTTTCATTATGATATAGTGGGTAAAGAGCTAGAATGTTTTTTTATTTCATTCATTTTTTTCCATTAACAGTGCTTACTATTTTTAACTAGCCCTACTTCTAGCCAATGTTATAAATTATTTACCATTATACCCACTAATGGTGCAATTCAATAATTTGAGTCTTTCAAGAGTCATAAAGAGACTTTCAAGTAAGTCTTCTAACTGTGGTATTTTATCAACATTTAAAACAGTCATCCCATAATATTAAAATAAAATGAAAACTTTCTGGTTCTCCAAGGAACTTAAATTCCAGTGAAACAACATTCAACTCCTCAAGCAACGCTACTCACCCCAGCTGAGTTCAGCAAGAGCACACAAGGGAGAATTAGTCTCAGTAATTCTTTTGCAATTGATTTACACCTGGAACTGTCATTGACTTCAATAGGAATTCCACTTATGACAGAATTGGGTATTATTATATATAGTTAAAATATAAGAAGTTAATAAAACATATAAGAAGCAATTCAGTATGTTCAGTAGTCTGTCAGGACTGTCTGTTAGATAACAAGTTGATTAGGAGTTAAACACCATTCTTCTTTGTCTCTCGCCTATAATTAATGAATGTCTAACCTATACTAAAAAAAGTAGCTTCCTAACAGACCTGATATAAGCTATTTACAAATAAAGTGGAATGAAGACCTAAGTATCCAGATGATAGTATCCCAGTGGAAATCAGCTCATGATATTCAAATATTAGCAGTTGATCTTAGGCAAATAATTAATTTATCTACACTGGGCTCCTTCTAAACTTAAAACAAATTTACTGCCAGTAGATAACATGGTGAAAATGTGATGCATTACAGGCAACACTTGGTCCCATGTTTTGTTCATGCCCTATCATAAAATTATTTTTGGGAAGAAATTACAATGGGCATTAACATGGTTTTAAACACAGCACTCATACCTTTGGCAAGTGTATTTGCTATTGGGTATATCCCTAAGAAATTCAAACTGGATTCTTCCCATATTGTAGTCTTAGATTGAGCCTTATTATTGATACACAGGATTATATTACAGCATTGGAAGAGTAGGACATCTCAAAGGTTGAAATCTGGTATGATGAAATGGCATAGCTGGCATGTGTAAAGACAGTAATGTTTAGATGACTTAACTGTTATGAAAAGTTTAGTGCAATTTGGAAAGAGGTTACTTCAGTAACTAAATATTAGCCCTTGCACAATTCCCTTTTCTTCTTCTAACCCTTCCCCTTTCCTCCTTTTTTCTTTTCCTATTACATATGAGACATGCCATGAGGCAGGATCCCCAGGGACAGCTGTGATGTCCCTAGGGCTCTGTGGCCATGCCAGCTCCGCCTTATGGGTACCTTCTAATCTCTTCTGCTGTGTCTTGCTGGTATAAATAATAAATAGGCATACTGCCCTCAAGTTACAGCCCAGTCATGGTCCTGATGGACACCCCTAAATCTTGTGGGTTATTGGACCCCTTGATGGGCCCCGCTCTCAGTAGATGATTCACAGGACGCCCTAAGCCTTATCACTAGATGCTAGGCTCCAACACCATCCCTTTGCCATGCCCCATGCCTTGCAGATAGCATACTGATGTTGTCTCTGTAATTAGATCTTGGCCTAAGTTGGCCTTCTGTTGTCACTGGGCTCTCTGCAGCCCTCACTGGTGCTGGAGCTCTACACCATAGTGTGCCCCAATAAGGTCTCCTCCTTCCCAATAGCCTTGGCCCAGTCCACCAGTTCAATAATAACATAAATACAAGCCCCTGAGCTACAACATAACAATAACAATAACCATAACACTGGAAACCACACTCTTCACCCTTAAGAAGGCAAGCTTCTCTCTCTGTAATGTGTGCCTCCTAAGGGCCACACGTATTTGAGGAGCTCTTGGAACTCATTAGTCTCACCAGTAGCGGAACAGGCAACCAAGCATCTCCACATAAGTTTTCCTGCAAGGGCTCCTTCCCCCTAACTCCTGCCAGAAAACTGACTCCTGCCAGTCCCAGCTCTGGGGCTTATATGTGCCCCAGGCTGCTTCCCTCTGGTCAACTGACCAGGTGCAGGTGCAGGCTAGCATTTTAATTAACCTGCTGCCTCAGCAACCTTCAGCTGTGGAGCTCTGCCTGGCTTCTCTGATTAGGCAGTTGCTGCTGTCAAAGGAGCAGACATCCCGTGCAATGCAACAAGACATGTACATAGTTCATAATTCATATATATTTGAGATAGATTATTTTTATATTGCATTTTAAAAAAATCTATTAAAAAGATTCCTTCCTGATCCTGAAAGTACATGAAGACAATTCAATAAATAAATAAAATAGTGAGGAAGTTTTTTTGTCCCAAATGTTTCCGGCTCTTTATCATGCACTATTATGCAATTTTAACAAAAAGAGTTCTGATCAGCAGTATTTGGAAGTGAAAGTTTTATGTTCCTGTCACTTTTAGTTGAAAGAATTATATTTTTCATGATTCTTTTCTTAATGAAGAGAAGGATACTCTACAAACCAGCAAACAGGAGATACAGAGTTGATTTCTGTTGCATGTCCATTTGAAAAGAAAGAAAACCTAGCTCTAAAACATTAAGACTCAGGTCAAGATTTTGATGCAGATGCTTCAGATTTGTCAGCAGTTATTGAAGAAAGTTCACATTCCATACATGTATACCTAGAGTTAAAAAGTTTGGGGAAAACAATTATATTTACTTCATTCCTTTGAAGGGAACTGATAGAAAGACACAAGATTTGGGAAGCATAGAAAAGAGGCTGGAGAACAGGAGAACAGGATGGCAAATGTACCTGAAAGCAATCCCAGGAAAATCTTCAAAAGTTTGGCCATTAGTCTTATTTATCCTAGAGCAGGGGTGGGCTAAATAGGGCCTGTGGGCAGGATCTGGGCTACCAGGCCATTCTGTCCATCCCAAAGGACCCCTAAAAATGTAGAAAATATTTATCTGCTCCTGGCTGCCTAACAAAGACAACAGAAGCCAGGGGCGATAGGACCCAGGGAGAGCCAACGGCAGGAGGCAGAAGCCTAGCCCCACTCACCCCCAGGCATTTCCCTGTTTCTTGTCCCAACCCTGCTCTAGCACCATGGGGCTCCCAGTGGCATGGCTGAACTGGGACTGGGGAGCACAGAGTTCCACCAGTACGCAGGGTGGGGTGCATGCACACAGGCAGGGGCAGACAGTGTGTGTGTGTGTGTGTGTGCGCGTGCGCGCGCGCGCACGTGCATGTGCACACAGGGGCATAGTGTGTATGTGTGTTCATAGAGTGAGTCCCACATGGACACCCCACCATACACATGCACCCACACACACCCTTGCACTACCATACACTCAGACCCCCACACCCATACCCCCTCACATAGCCAAGCCACCCTTCCCCACCAACCCCATACTCACCCTCATCCCACATGTTCACACATACACCCACATGCTCCCTTACACATAGCCCCCCAAAAACCTATACCTACCCCCCCAAAATATACAGTCATAAGACTTCATTTTTAACTATTGTGCAATCACCTCTATCTACACCACTCAAACACATGTAAACCAGGGCAAAAATATTTTTTTTAAAACAAATTAATGAATATTTTAGATGTTCACTTTTTAGAATACAATTTGGTATTTTTCTGTTTCTGAGATGGCAAAACCCCTTGCTGAAAGGAGTACTTACTTCTAGGGGCAAGGGGAAGGACTTCTAGTGGTAAAGGGCAGGGGTTAGGGGGCGGGACTTCTAGTCCCAAGATGGCAACCAGAAGGTGGGGCACCTGTCAAGGGTCAGGGCTACCTACACAGCCCTTGACAGCTTACCAAAACTCAGAAAGCAACCCTCCACCCAAAATAATTGCCTGCCCCTGCCCTCGAGCCATTTTATGCTGCTCTGGTCGTGCAAGGAGACTGTGCCATAGAAGAGAATCTAGTTCCATGAATCTAAGAGTGTTGTTCATAATATTTATTCTACTGAATTGCCTTCAGTGGAGTTGCCTCAACACAACTGAAAGCCTTAATTTTGTCCACTATTTTGAAAAGAACAAGAATTCCTGAGGTTAGTGGTTGATATATCACTGATCCCAGTGTGTATTGTGAGCTGAGCAGTGGTATTTTGCACTAATTTTGCAACCAGACTGAACAGAAGACTTCTATTGACCAGCTATCATAACAGAATCTGAGAGTATAGTACAAGAATACAGGGGATGAAGGCAGTGTTTTTCCAGAAATGAATTCAAGATTCTGAAATTACAGTAATAAAAACTGAGGTTATAGCCAAACTGCCAGACTTATCTAAATGATAGAAAGGAAACTGTAAGAGTCACGATAGATAAAGAGCTGACAGAGTGAAGCGATAGAGTGAAGAAAACAAAGTCTTACCAATCCCTTTTTAGGGTGAAAGCACAGTCTTTCACATGCTCCCTGCTAGGCATTGCTTTCAAGCAAATTACAAGTTTTACTTCTAAAATATTTTTCACATTTTGGTTGACTAGCATTACAGTCCTTCAGAATGGAAATTCTTTGAATGTGAACTTCTATTCTATGTTTATTTCATGATTAAGGACAATCTAAGCAGCTAAGAGTTTTCCAGTGCTGCATCTTTAAAATTTCCTTTCCTGCTCTGAGACACAAACACTGGAAAGGGTGATAGAGGAGTCACTGTACACTGGATGTTATAGACAGCATAGTGCAGAACTGTGAGGCTTGAAAGTCTTCTCCAGGGTCAGAACTCAACTTTCCTTGTAAACTCAAATTCAACATTTGACTGCAAGGAGAAGAAAGTACATTAAATCTGCCCCACCCAGCCATTCATAATCAGCATGCTGTAAGGAAACAGCATTATCTTTTGTTACCACATTGTTTTTCAGTTATTTAATATCATATTAATAGTTATTCTTAATATATGTTGACAATTTGCTAATATCAACAGCATTTTAATCTCTCTAAATGGTACATATTAAATGCTACACTATGGTTGCAGAGAAAAAAAAGATACTAGTAAAAGTTCTCTATAAACAGCATTATAGGAACGTAGGGCTAGAAGGAAACTCATGAGTTCATCTAGTCCCCCTGCTTAGGGAAGGATCCGCCCTGAATAAAACATCCCAGTCAGGAATGGAAATTCCACAACTTCTCTAGTTAGCCTGTTTCAATGCTTCCAGTAATCAGAAAGTGCTTTCTAATCTCAACCTAAATGTCCACTGCTGGAGTTCAAGGTCATTGTTCCCAGTCCTATCCCCTATAGCTGCAGAGAAAAGGCTCTCCATCTTCTTTGTAATCTCCCTTCAGGTATTTGAAGATTGTTATTAAATACCTCTTGGTCTTCTCTTCTTAAGATTAAATGGTCCTAGTTTTTTCAGCCTTTCCTCATAAGTTCTCATGTTTCCCAGGCCTCTAATCATTTTTGTTGCTCTCTGATGGACTCTTTCCAAACTGTCCTCATCTTTCATGAAGTATAGGGCCCAAAACTAGATACAGCATTCCAGGTGAGTCTTCACCAATTCTGAACTGAGTGGTAAAATCACTCCCCTTGATTTGCAGGACACACTCCTGTCAGTATAACTCAGTACTCTGTTAGCATTTTTTTCCAGAAAAAGTATCACGCTGGAATGTGCATATAGTAAGGACACACTTGCTATAAAGGAACTCTTAGTATATAAATGTGTTACTGGATAGGTTTCTGGTTTAATTTCTCATTGGTTGTGGTTGTATTCTAAAAATAAAAACATTAACACAGGTTCTGAATTGGGCCTTAACTATATCCTGTAAAATTGAGGAAGGGTGTGCCCAAGGTGACCTTATGCTACCAGATTACAAAAACAGCTAAAAACTGGTCTGAGTCCTGCCTGACAGCTTCTCTAACTCATGTTCAACTACTTGGCTCCAAAGCACTTGTTTGACTGCTGTGACTAGCTGGAATTCAAGGTGCTTTAGCCATGCTAAATGAAATCACCCTTACAATGCAGTAGCTCAGGTGTAAAAATTGCTGCAAGGAGAAATTGTTCATATTAAAGCAACTTGCAACGATAATTTTGACAATAATATTAAATATCTTGCAAGGGTGTACTTGGCACATGTGTTGGTCTGAGACAAAAAGACATACAAAAAACTAGAACTCTTGGTTCCAAAATGATACTTTTTACTAGACCAACTGGAAAATGGTAAGAAAATTGTCCTTTTCTGCAAGTTTTTGGGATCAAAGTCCCTTCGTCAGGCTCTGGGAAAAGTGTAGATGGTAAAAAGTCCCCATAGGTAGGAAATAAACTTCATTTTTTCACATAGGGAACTGAAGATGGAAGTCTGTCCCTCTGGGTCCATGAAAGTGTCTTTGTGAACTGTGTTGAGTACATTTTGATGTGTTGATCCGGTAGATCAACATACCTTTGGAGCCAAGAGTTCTAGTTTTTTGTATGTCTTTTTGTCTCAGACCAACAACAGCTACCAAGTACACCCCTGAAACATGGAAGATGCTGAATTTTAACCAATTTTGGATTTTAAACTTCATTGCAGAACAACAAGGAAGTTTTTGCCTCCCTGCCTGCCATCTAACACCTCCAGGGAAGGAATTCTATCTGATCAACACATCAAGGAGCTACTCAACACAGCTCACAAAGACACTCTCATGGACCCAGAGGGACAGACTTCCATCTTCAGCTCCCTCTGTGCAAAAATGAAGTTTATTTCCTACGTATGGGGACTTTTTACCATCTTGTACCATCTACACTTTTCCCAGAGCCTGACGAAGGAACTTTGATCCCAAAAGCTTGCAGAAAAAGACAATTTTCTTGCTATTTTCCAGTTGGTCTAATAAAAGGTATCATTTTGGAACCAAGAGTTCTAGTTTTTTGTATGTCTAAATATCTTGCAATAATTTTGTGACAACATTCAAATTATTAATTTAAAAAGTAGCCCAGCTAATGAACAGCATGATTATACAGAACTAAGCTCATGTTTAAAGCGTGTGTGCCTCTGCAGGTATTTGCTTCATGACTATCCTCCTTTCACTCCTATTCAGGAATATTTTAGTTTCATCTTCCCAGTGGCCTCCCAATTTGCTCAGCATATTTAATAGGTATGTATCTATTTGTCTTCTCAACAATTCACATATGGCACCTGCACTAGCAAATGAGCACTGGTGTTCACAGCTACACGTTTTGTAAAAATAATTGCTTGTCTGTGTGTTCAAGACAAATGCAGTATTCATTGACACAGTCTAAGAGGCCCTTTGAAGACTGTTCACTTTACCAGATATAATGCATAAACCATTGTGACATTCTTTTCTGTTTAGAGCTACACTGAAACTAAAACAAGCACATTACTGAGCTGCAAATTCTCACTTCTTTGGGATGAAACCAAAACAAAAATCTAATCTTTATTATTTGAACTGGCAGATAACTATCATTTTGGACAACTAAGAATAGCTTTTCTGAAAACACATCTCTCAAGCAACATTGTGTAATGTATGTATTTCCAATTGTTTTTGCTGAGCTCTGTTTTCCTCCTGGCATTCGTGCTTCAGAGCAGCCTCAAAGCACTCAACAATAAAGCCATACTGTATTCTTCCTAATTCAAAACTTTCAAGTCAGAGAACTTGCCTTTATTTTTAAACTTGTAATTAACAGGCTAAGCAGTTGTTTTGTAATTGCAACAAAAAAGTAAAACCATTTTACTGTTGTCCTTTCATTATTAATTAGGAATTTAAATGTTTTTGTAACAACAGCTTTTACAGAAAGTTCTGATGAAACTATCTCACTCGTGAGAAAAAATAAAAGGATAGCTGATCCCTTTCTAAGACAAATTCAATCATACTGAAAGCTCACTGAAGCTTGTGGTGGTACACCAGAGATGTATTTGGCTTCTAATTTAGCATTTTGCTGTCCTGTGTTTCACTAGTGGCTTGCCCCTTCAAATCCAAAGATAAGTTATGTCCTTGCAAGTTTTTTCTGGAGGATTAATTAAATACTTGGCAACTGAACATTTATAATTACGTTAGCAAAATAATTACTTTTTCCAGTTGCACTTGCGGTGTCATGACACAGTTAAGGTGTCAAAACAATTCATTTTATAAACACCCTTCTTATATTTCCAAAAATATTACATTTTGAGTTGATTTTCTCATGTCTGTATTTATGGTATGTTTCAGCCATTTCTCTTAAACTATGTTAGAGTTATATGTCAGGGAAAAAAATATATATTTTCCTTTTGGAAAAAAAAATCTACTATTTTTAAAACAAGCCATATTACAGAGCCAAAGCCTGAAAGCTAGCTCCAGAGTAGTATTGGCTACAAACCTCTGTGAGAACCATGTAACTTGGTTTGAAAATAATTGTTTTTGATTGTATAACATCATTAGCATTTCTGAATAACACACTGTATAAAGTCTGTAGTTACAAACCACAAGTCAGGAGAGAAAAATGACTTACTTTTACCTGGTTGCCCCATATACTAACAGTTCTAACATACTTCTTGCCAGAAAAGAGGAAGTGGGGGCAGAGACCTGGAGTTACACAAAACAAAGAAAGAGAACCAGCAAAAATAAAAGATGACAGCTACATAAAACGAGAACGGGAGGATAACTATCTTTGGAGAGTAAAAGAGGAGGGAATGTACAAGCAGGAGAAGGAAGGAGAAAGGGAAAGGACACTCACTAGTTACTTGAAAAAGGGAGTGGAAAATAGAGAAAAGTATAGAAGGCAAGAGTTAGTCTCAATGCTGCATAGATTGTTTGCAGCTAGCAGCAACAGCATATGGCTACTCTGGAGACAGTCACGTACCTGCGTCCTAGACCACAGTCCTTTCCCTCAGATAAGAGTATGGGAAGAGAGTATGGGAAGTTATCATCCTCACATGTCCTCCAGCCAAGTTCTTTCCAAGCTGATCAGTGATAACCCTCTTGCCCAGCTGCTGCCTGCAAACAGCAGTTGTCTTTATGTCCACCTGCAATGGCAACTGCTTTCATTTCTGATTAGATGTCAGCTGCCCTTAAGGTTCAGGTTGGCTTGCTTTATATTTCACTCCTCACTGAATCCACTACTTCCAATATTTTTTCCAGTTTACCCCCACATTCCCTAAATCATGGCCTATATCTACTTCTAATCCTCACATTTAACTTCTTTTATAATATTCTGGTATGTTATGATATGCTTCTGATTCAAAGCGCCATCCTTTACAAAGGCTTAACTCATGGTTCAATGAAGAACACATTCAATAGTAAAATAGACATAGTCCTAATGCCAATAGCATGTGATATGGAGACTGCATTGCTTTGCATCCAGCCTGCAGAAGTTTCAAGGAAAGGGCCATGAAGTCCACTTGGGCCTATGTTTAAAATACCTAAAAGGAGCTCCCCAAGTAAGTAATATCCTGATCCATAGGGCTTCTTTTAGAACCTGATTAATCCTTTTACTAGCACAAGACATAGAGATCAAGGAGAGAGAGCTTCTACTTCTTTTTTATCCTGGAGTGCACATTACAGGGTGCCCATCAAGATGTTTTAATTTGCCCTGCAACCATTTGTCCCCTCTTGGCCTGATAGGAGTTGACAAATCATCTCTTCACAGGAACTTCTGATCCATGGTCCCTCCTTTTTCACCATCTGTTGCCAATATGCATCCTGCATTGGGGATCTTGCTGAAGATGGAAAGAGACAGTTTTGGGACAGCTGAGTCTGCTTGCACCAAAGAAGTTCCTCAGAGTAGAGGTATTCCCAGGTAGAAGTAAGGATGCCAAGTCACTACTTTGTGGCCCTTTTGCTCTGACCATAGGACCCAGATAAATAGGCCACAAAATCTCCATCACACTATCATATCAGGTAGCCACCATGATCCTCAGCTTAACCTGAGGTCCTTTTATCTTCAACTTAAGACACATGAGGCTTGGTTTTCAAACATGTCAAGAACCTGTCACAATCACTGCCCACGTGAGCTCAACTGCTCTGAAAATCTGGCTCAAAAATAAGAAGTTGGGGATCCGAAAGCTGTTGGCATCAAAAATTAGAGGCTGCTTTTGAAAACATGAGCCAATACACAAAATCAACATGTTGTGCAAATGTTTAGCTGTCTTGAGAATATGTCTGTCAGCAGTATACAGTTTATTAGTGTGGCAGAATCGCCACCCTGGGCGCCCTCCTGCACAAGCGTCTGGCTGTGCCAGCCTGAGGGGCGGCTGGAGAATCCCTCAGGGCAGGGATTTCAA
>JAGPOW010000261.1:222600935-222614734 GCA_030014935.1 Caiman crocodilus | reverse complement strand
AGGCACCCCAAGGGAGGCACTCGGAGCCTGGAAGGTGGTCGGGCGCAGGGAGGTGGGCGGCTCAAAACGGGAGCGCCCCCTACTGGCCCGCCACAATTAGCTAGATAGCTCATCAAGAGTTGCCATGTCTTATATTATCTCATTAAAGTTGCTCTAGTTCTATAAATAGGAAATGGCAATAGATTCGTTCCTGGAGAGCATCTCATTTGGGATTATTTTTAATGCTGGCATTCATATCAGAACCTTAACTTTTAAAATACTAATAATAAAGCACATACCGTGCAGCTTTTCAAATAGTCAAGCAGTTTAGCATAAACGAGTAAAACGCTAAGAGCTCTCATGATCAAGATTGCATTTACAGAGGCTTGATTATGTATGCCATTACTCTTTGGTGATAAGGGTCACTATTCGGTAGTTGCCAATAAGCAATCCCATAATATGCACAAGATTCCAGTGCAATTTGAATGACCACATGGAGAATGGAAACACTTTACTGTCACCAATCAAGTACTATGGAGGTTCTAATACAGAAGTGCACTGTCCTAATTAAATCTAAAATGTTGTGTATGATCAGGTGTAATGTATCTGTACCTCTTTTCCCAAACCACTTCCCAACTTCCATGTACTCACCTGCCATGTCTTGATGGAAACAAAATGGAGAGAAGCTGAATGGTGAAACAAAAGGAAAATAGAATTTTCTCTGCAAAGGGGATATGTCCTCTCCATAGGGCTCTGCCTTCCCTACACCTTTCCCTTACCACACCTGTCAGGTGGACCTATGGTCTTCAAACTATATCCAAGTCACTTAACTTGCAACTTGACCAGTCATGCAAGTCTGCCTCAGGCTTTTCCCTGCCATAAGTTCTTCAGGGCACAGTCACTCTTTACTCATGTCTTCTTGTTTTCTATGTAGTCCCTGTATCAAATCCAGTTATAGAGTCCCCATTTTGGACTGTTTACTCAACAGTCCACAATCCATCACTTAGCCTTTTAACTTCCTCAGTTTAGGGATATTTTCTTAATCAACTTTTTGTCCCCCTTCTTGAGACTTGTCAATGTTTTGTCTATCGCACCCTTGTCCATATCACATCCATAGCTTCCCAGGAGGTATCCTGCTGGCCGGCACCACCATCACCAGCCTGTTGGCTCAATGCATGGGTCTCGCAGAGAGACCTTCATAGCCATTCCCCTCATGCAGAGGCTTACCCCCCTGTCCTGCATCTGACCAACCAATGGGTTGCATGTTCAGTCCTCTTCCCCTGGCTATCCTTCACTGGTTCGCTTCAATCCTGGAGTTCACCCTGGGCTCAGACCCAGGTTCATACTGCTTCTGGTTGCTCTCTGTGCCTCCACACAGACAGAAACTCTTCTCTTCCCGGAGACAGTGCACTCACTCCCCTCTCCAGGGGCAATGGACCTCAACCCTCAGCCTTCTCATATTTGAGCCTGCTATCACATCCAGTTCCCTAGCCACGTGGGTGACCGCAGCTGGAGTTCACTGGAAGCTGGGACTAATCGGTACTTCTGGGTTTACCTCTAGACATGCTATTGATATCAGCAGAGACCTGGCATGACCCCAAACAGGGTTGGATAGGGATATGGCTGCACCCAGGAGCCTGCTTGTCCTTGGTGAAGAGGCTGGCTCCCTGATGCATCCAAGTGAGCTTGCTGGTGGTGGTGGGGTTTCAGCATGGCTCTGGGGTAAGAAAAGCAGCAAGTCCAGTTTTGCTCAGGGTCCTGTTTGTAACGGGTTGGAAGGCAGTTCCCTGTTACTCTGTATCACATCATCCCCATTTCCTTCAAATAATATCTACTGACTTCCTGTCCTATTTAACATTAAGTTTAAGTTCTTCCTTTTTACCTTAAAGATGTTTCACTAGCCTGCTTCTGTATTTATCCCTTTGCATTTATTCCATGCTGCACTTCTCCTTATGTAAAATACTTTGCTAGTGGTTCTCATGTCCCTTTATCCTCCATCTTATTCTTCATAACTTGTGCCCAGGCTTTGTTTTAATGGTCCCCACTACAGATGAGTCAAGAAGTTGATATTTGGTTATGAACCAGTTGATTGTTATCATTTTTTAACTATGACTTTTGTTCCTTTTGACTATGACTTCTGAATTGTGACTTCTGTCTTTCATTGTGAAGCCATTTCAGTCTCTTAAAAATATAGAAAGCTTTTTGACAGAGGCTTTTCTTCAAAATCCCAGGAATATGTCCCCATTACAATAAATTCCTTCAACCAAACCAAATACAGAACAGAAAAAGTAAAACAAGCCCAATACCTTGTTTGTTAGAAAACAATCTTTATATCTCTGAAAGTAAAACTTAACAGCACTTACATTGTCATGCCTACAATAAAAACCTATTGCCAGGTCAGCTGCCTGCATGTACACAGACAGCTGCCTGGCATGCTAACCAACATTATCTCATTGGTTCCTTCAGCCTTCTCTCCTGTCTCTGTCTATTGTGCCTTCTCATATGTAGACGGTGAGCTTTTCAAGGTGGGAACCTCTCTTGATTCTGTATTTCTACCCCACTCAGTACAACAGAGTGCTGATCCATGGCTAGGATTCCTAAGCATGACCATCATTTGAATATTTATAATATAATACAACATATGTAATTCTACTGCTTTTGAAGGAATTTCATGAGAAGGAAGTTGGTCCCAAATATATGCATTTTATTTCAAAGTTTTTCTGTGTATTTATTCGATGTAAATGCTGCCCTCCCCCAAAAATTGATCAGCCCCTCCAAACAGGCTTTGTTGGGAAGGATGGCATATAAATAAATAAACAAATGCTAGCGATGCAGAAGCAGACACAGAGGGACACCTTGGAGATATTTCATGAGTGTATTGCTAGGTTTGGTGCATGTCAACAGGAACAGGTTTTCAGGCTGTGTTTGGGCATGGGATAGACCAGGAGCTATCAACATTTTAGGCGTGGTGGGCTGTTTTAACTCAGCTAGGTTTGAAGGCTGGCCTGCCACTTCCAATCTGACCTTTGCCACTGTCTCCTCCATTTACAGAGCCACTGCTGCTACTACCCCGCCCAGCCTCTCTCTCACACTGTCAAGCCACCACCAACTTGCTGCCAATGTCCTGACTTCACAGGTCACATACAATAGTTTTATGGGCTGAATCTTACCACTGGGCTTGGGTGCCAACTCCAGGGCTAGACAAAGCTCTGTTTTTCTCTCTCCCTATCCCTCTCCATGTGCTTAGAAATTCTAAGCAGTGTGTGACAGTGCTTGAAGATCCTTCAAAGTTTTTAAAAGGTGCTAATGAGTGACAAAGCCTTTCACTATGCCTTGGGCCTGTACTCTTGGATCATTCCATATCTATGAAGGCCAAAAGAAATGGGTCTAAACTCCTATACTTAAAAGTCACCTGAACCCCAAACACAAACGGAGCTCTGACAATACAGGCTTCTGAAAATATTGACTTAAGTGACTTGCGTCACAGGAAGTCTACAGCAGAGAGAGGATTAAAACCCGGATCTCTCCTGAGTCACATTGCTACTGCCTCTCCAATATGAAGAACAGAAGAAACCATTGTTATACTAAACAGTTAATAGTTAAACTATAAGAGGGAGATATGCTCCCTTTTTGTGCTTTTCGTATAGTTGATGAATGGATACCAGATCTCAACACATTCCTAAACTATAGTTATTATTCTTACCTCTGATAAATTTTTTTCTTCTTTAGATAGGAAATCTCATGACTTATCAAATCAGTTATTAATAAATGTATAATACCAAATAATAATAATTGAAACTCAGAATGTCTTTTGGAACCAGATTCAGAACCATTGGCTCAGTGCCAGGCCTTAATTGGATATTTTAAAAGATTACAGCATAATGAATTATATTAATCTTCATTTGTACTGTTACAGCAGTCAACTAACATTGGACAGATGGAAATGAGAATGAAGGATGTTTCTCATTCATTTGCCACTGTAAGTTTATTTGAGGATATTGGGACAGTTACAAGGAATCAAAAAAAAAACAAAATGTGTTGGGATTCTAAACAATTGCTTTCAACTAGAGATTATCGATTTCTTCCATCTAAAATAATTCTGTATAAAATTGGCTTTTCAATTATTTATTTTTAAAGTGTCTGCTTCTTATCAAGGATAACAAAAGTCCTTTTTCAGCTATATAGGGAGTCAGAAAAAAAACAAGAGTAACATTGGGTCCCTGCTGAGCAAACAGGACAGCTGATAACTGACACCCAGGAAAAGGCCAATCTGCTTAATGGGCACTTCACATCGGTGTTTCATCAGTCCAATGGGACCACCCTTCCTAGCAAGTTGTGGGACGGCCATAAAAAGAGAAAGAGAAAAGAAAAAAAAAAAGGGTGAGGGTGTATTTACCCAGCATCAGCATTGATCTAGTAAAGGATCACCTTGAGAGCCTGGACACTTTCAAGTCAGCTGCTTCTGACAGATTACACCCTAGGGTACTCAAGGAGCTGGCAGGCATCATAGCCCAACCACTGGCAAAAATATTTGAAAACTCATGGCACTCAGGTGAAGTACCTGAAGACTGAAAGAAGGCCAATGTGGTACTCATCTTCAAGAAAGGGCACAAAGTAGATCCCGGGAATTACAGGCCAATCAGTTTGACCTCAATACCTGGAAAGAATCTCAAGAAAATTATCAGGGAAACCCTCCTAGATAAGATGGATGAGGGCAACATCCTGAGGGATAGCCAGTACAGGTTTGTTTCAGGTAGGTCTTGCCTGACCAGTCTCATCTCCTCCTATGACCAGGTGATGTATCACCTGAACAAGGGAGAATAGATTTATGTCATATACCTGGATTTTAAAAATGCCTTTGATCTAGTGTCCTATGAGCTCCTCATGGAAAAATTGGCTAACTGTGTCCTCAGCTACATCACAGTCTGATGACTGCAAAATTGGTTCCAAGGTTGGAGCCAGAGAGTAGTGGTCAATGGTAGTGAAACATTATGGTGCTCCATAACCAGTGGCATCCCCCAAGGCTATGTCCTTGGACTGGTTCTCTTCAACATTTTTATCAATGATGTGGACACTGGTGTCAGAAGCACACAGGCTAAGTTCACCAATGACACTAAATTTTGGGTCATAGTGTCCACACCTGAGGACAAGGTAGTGATCCAGGCTGACTTGGATAAGCTTAGTAAGTGGGTGGACACAAACCTGATGACGTTCAATACTGATAAATGCAAGGTACTCCACCTCAGGGAAAAAAAACCCCACAGCATGCTTATTGACTTGGCAGTGCTACACTTGCTAGCACCACTGCGGAAAGAGACTTGGGTGTCATGATTGACCACAAGATGAACGTGAACCACCAATGCGATGTTGCAGCTGGTAAAGCAAACAAAACCCTGGCTTGCATCTATAGATGCTTCTCAAGTAAATATCAGGATGTCATCCCCCCACTGCACTCAGCTGGAGTACTGCATCCAATTTTGGGCTCCACAATTCAAGAAGGATGTCGAGAAGCTTGAGAGAGTCCAAAGGAGAGCCATATACATGATCAGAAGGCAAGAGAATAGGCCTTATGAAGACAAGCTGAGAGCTGTGGGACTCTTCAGTCTGGAAAAGTGTAGGCTCAGGGGGGAATTGGTGGCTGCCTATAAGTACACAAGAAGTAAAACCTCCATATGTTTTGAGGTTCATACAGCACTACATAAAATTGTCCTGAGCTACTCAACCTGCTCCAGTAACTTGATGTGCAAATAACTTGTGTTTTTTCACCAAATTCTCCAACAATTTTTAGACCAGCAAACCTGACACTGGAGCAACTCAATTTTATGAAGACACCCGAGAAAGGAAAGATCAAAGGTCTGTTGAAATTAACTTTACTCAGATTTTTCTACAAAAAAAAGGGGGGGGGGGATTTGTGGCAGAGTAACACAAGCTATAATACATCTGAAATCAAAACTACCCAAACTCCATTCCTATTCAACATCCTGTCTATGAAAGGGCTTGTAATAGTTTGGGGAATAGATAGGAGTTAGTCTCCTAGGGAGCATTTACACAAGATGCTTTATTGCACAAACAGACTAATTTTCTGTGCAGTAACATCACTGTTGACATATGTGAAGCAATTAGGGCTCAATAGACTAATTTACTGCACTGTTGGATAGTCCCATCAGATACAAGTGGTATCTAGCAGCACAGTAAATTACTGTGCTTAAATGTATGTGTAGACAGTGGTGTCAGGATTAGTCAGTCACATTAACTGCATGTGTAGATGTGCCCCTTGTGCCAGCAAACTGCAGTGTTACCAGGGAAATTCAAAAAATATCAGACTGGATTGCCAGTTATGTGCTGAATAACTACAAAACCTCATTGATTTTTGTTTTCAGAAGTTTATCTTTATTGCATTTCCTATTCTACATATAAGGAAATCTTTCCATATTCCAAATACCACAATATAATAACTGTTAACCAATGCTGGATTTTTTTTATAGCTACCACCCTCAGAGTTGGTCAACATTCTAAAAGGCAGTGTCTTAAAAAAAAACTTTAGATATTGTTATAAATATAGTAAGGAAATAAATGAAATGACATTTACAAGCAAGGGAGAATTTCCCTTTCAATAATTCCAAGAAAAGCTATTCTTATGGCAGAGATTATAATAGGAATAGGAAATGGTAAAGACTTAACTCATTCTCATTACAAATTTAAAACTGCAATTTTGTGGCCTCTGCATAATAGTAGTAGATTTTCTCAAGTCTAGGCAGAAGTACATGTTTTCAGAGACCTCAAGAATATCCTGTTCTGATGACAACAATTTAATATATACTTCTTTGTAAGGTTGTTGGCCTTTTTTTTTTTTATAAAAACCATCTACATTTTACTTGCAAAAATATCATGTTACATTTGTATGGAAGTTGTAAATGATACAGAAGTGCCTTCTGGATCTCACTGCAATAACCCTCCTCTTTCAAATCATTCCTCCAACTATTCTCCATGGTAGTTTTCATTCTCTACCTGCACAAATGCTGTGATTTACTTGTATCTTGGGGAAGTGATGATTTTTTTCTGTCTGAGCTGTAGTCTCCTCACCCCTTTTCCCCCAACTCCAAGCTGCTTGTATTAATATCAATGGCAAAAAATCATACTGATTTGATTGGAATCAATGTGAGCAGGTTGGGCCCTTGGAAGGACAACTTCTTGCAACTAGAATCATTTCTTCCGTTTCAGCACTGAGCAAGCATTAAAAACTCATAGCCATTAAGAAATACTTACCAGGATTATAGTACTCAGTACTTCACCTGCTTGAGTCCTTCGTGTAAAAGAAGAGCACATCAGTGTGCCCCCCTCCCTGGCACCCAAATCAGTTAACATCTGCTCCCCACTATAAACCAGTTCTGCTCCATTGGCTGGTATGAAGACACAGGGATCCTGCCCAATCATCTCCCCTTCATTTGGGGCAACAGAAACCTCTCAAGCAGGAGAGGAACAAACTTTTAATTCCCCTGAGCACAGTCTGCAGTTCTGGCTGGCCTTAATTCATGCACTCCAACATGGCAGAAAGAAACACTCTGTGCATGTCCACAGTTCACACAAAATCTAGGTTGCTCAGTTTGGGTTGTGTTTGATTTACTTTTGTTTTTCCAGGCAGTAGCAGATGACTCACCTGTCTTGCAATTCTAAGCTTCTGCACTGTCTTCAGCAGCTACTCTATATCTACAGTATGGGGCAGTTTGAAAGCTCTCTGATGCATAATCGACATAGCTAATCAGGACCATAAAGTGAGATACTGACCACAGTAGGTTATTTAAAGTTCTAGGCTTATTTCTAGCCAAGGTTTTCTTCTATATTCAATTTCCTCCTAAGCTGTGAACCATTCAAACTGCACTTTTCATATAGCTGAAAGCAGATTTGATTAATATGATTTCTTTGTGAAAATCGGAGAAGATTAAGAATTGGTGATGTAGAGAACCTGTGCCCTTTCTCAGCATGACATTCTCTAACATTATACAGAGGTCTGCAGATCTTTCCAGTCATTATATTGTTCCCACTAGCTGCATCTAAAGGGAAAAAAAATCTATCATCAGGGAAGAATTTCATTTTTTTGTATTATAGTTTCAATCTCATGTGCAGGTCAACAAATCTGCAGCTGTGTATCGGTTTCACCCTGTAACTAGGCAGGAAAGGCCAAATTTCAAGGAAGCATTTGCAGATTGGTTTTTTTCTTTGTGTTACAGGGTCTTTTTGTGATGGTACCTTAGAAAAAAACATTAAGATTGGCCTGATGACTTCTATGCTCACTGAACCAAAATACCAAATAAATATGTCTATTTCAGTTAACTCTTTTCTCTCCGTATGTCCCAAAATATTACTAGCTATAAAAACATTCTTCAAAAATAGGTAGGGAGAAATACCAGTTCAATGTTGTTTCAATATGGTTTTTCATCTTTTTCTTAACCTATATCATTAGATATTAAAAAGGAAACAATGGTTGGACATTCACAAGAATGGTTGGACATTCACAAGAATCTCTAGAACTTCAGAGACAGAAAGTAGGGAGCCAAAGTGCATAATGCAGACCATGATGTAGGGCAAGGCTATCCAACTGGTGGTCCATGGCCTACAAGGCTAGGAACAGAGGTCACTTACACACATGCAATGAGATTGCTCTGACATGCTGGAAATCCAGCACATCAGAGCTGGAGTCTGCTAGAGCAGTAAATTGATGCACCCAGCACTGCATTGAATCCAGATGTATAAGTGGCACAGCACGCGATAGTGCTGAGAAAATGGAGGGTGGCGCACTTTAAACTAATACATGTTTGATGTATTGCTGCCAATTTTCTCAGCACTGAAGCACTCTGAGCCACTTATACACCTGCAGCCAATACAGTACCAGGTGCTTTTAATTAGCACTAAAAGCACCTGGTGCTGTCAGAAGCACATGTAAAAATCCCCAGAAATTACACATAAACCAGTATAAGTGACTGGAAACTGGTTCAAATCTGTAAAACAACAGAAGTTCAGTGCACATAAATAGCTTTTAAAATGGCCAAAACCAGTTTAAGATAAATCTGGATGGATATAGTATAAGACTTAACTGATTTAGGTTAACTTGGTTTATTTAACTTCTGTCCCAGATCCCCTTCAGATTCAAGTTATTTCACAGTCCCCCAGCAGCCCAGGATGCATTGCTTCTCCCCTGCAAACCCCCCTCACAGAGTGGGTGAGCTAGCCTTGGCCCAACCTGTCTGCTCCACCCAAGCATGGAGGTGTGTTCTAGCATCCCTCAGCATCTGGCCTGAGCCACTGCAAGCATGTGACTGCATTTCCAAAAATCAAAAGTGAATGTCTGTTCACTTGCTTATTGGTTCAATCGATGCTGCTTAGACCAACCTGCAAAGACCAAATTGATTCAACCTCAGGTTTTTTGTTTTTGACTGTCTGTACTTTGCCCAAGAGGTTAATGCGAGTAATTTGGGCTCCCCCTGGCCACAATACTCCTCATTGCTCCAGCTGCTGCTGCAGCCATGGTCTCCTGGCTCCCCCTCCCTCTCTGTCCAGGGGTGGGGCAGGGCAGGATGACACAGCTCAATACAGAGTTAAGGAGGTGAGGGCAGGTGTGCCCAGAGGAGAGGGTACTACTTGCCTATATGGTACTGGGGGACTTTGCAGCCAGGAAGGTGAGAGGGGCCCAGCCACCATCACCCCCCCACACACACCCCAATGCAAGCAGCTCCTACATCATGGCACCCCCCAACCACTAAGAAGTTGGATTAATCCTAGTGTAGGGCATGCTATGGCTTTTCAGATACAGGCTAATACAGCACAACTGCATGGAGTCTCATCTACTATTTAAAGTAATCCTCCCATGGGTGAATCCCTGCTTAGATGTAATAACTCTTACTGGCACAGGGCTGCCATGTGTAACTTCATAAATCAGAGGGGTGAAACAAGTTTGAGCAGTACATAGTACAACCTTTGCTACTTACTGACACTAACATACAGAGGTAGGTATCTGTCTTAAAATAGAAGCTTTAAATTGATTCAAGCTAACAGGCTAAAAGCCTTAGCTAGAATCATTCACACTGGACGTGGATTCTGTACAAGTCTCTCTTACACAGCTTTGAAATAGCACTTCAGATCACCAGATCATTCAGAATCCTGAATTCTTCCTCCCACTGCCATCTCATGCCAGGAACTAAAACGTAAAAGCATAAAGGGCACCTACACACATGCCTAATGCCTGCTCCAATGCATGCTAATTAGCATGACTTGATTAATTGAGATTGCTAGAGCGTGCTAATTAGCATGCTCCAACAGCCTCAGCATCTCATGTATTTAGAATTCCCATGCTTCAAAATGGTGGCAGGGGCACTTTAAGTAAACTTCATTAAATGAGCTGTAATTAAAGCACCCCTGCCACCATTTTGAAATGTGGAACACTGCAGGTGCTTTAATTAGAGTGGCTCCTAAGAGCCACTCTAATTAAACTGCCCCCACCACTCCAGAGCACATGTAAAGACGCCCCTAGAGACCAATTTAGAAAACTTTACTTCAAATCAAAATAAAAAATATCAACACACATTACTAAACTATTCTTCATTACTAATAATTTTAAGAAATGATTGTCAAATGCATTAGAATGGTGTTATGAAAACATTACATGTTCAGTAAATTCATTGATTAATCAAAACCTTAAACATACTTATGTGCATTTTAGGTAGAGACTAGATTCTAATCTCCTTTATATTTAATGGGTTTGTACCACTGTATCTGTGAGCAGAACTTGGCTTTGTATGTATGTTGGAATTGCACACACTTACGGGTACATGTATTTAAACTTTCTTTCAGATGGTAGTTGTAGGAATAACATAAAACTCCTCAAACATAAAACTGTTTTTAATTACAGTTCTCCAAAATGTTTGCACTCAGAACAAATCTTGTCATTTCACTATTGGGGGGTGGGGGGACTTCTGATATAATGACAAAAGTAATTCATTTATAGAAGTCTGTGTTTTGAGACTGAATACTGATTTTATAGTAGGGAGTAGCCATGTGGCACTCAGCAAAATTTTCAGGCCTCTTTGTAATTTGCTGTAGATTTCATAAAGTATGGAAAACTAATTTGGAGAGTAGATTGCCCACTTTTAACTAGCTGCTTGCATTCATACATAGAACACATGGATAATGACTGAAATTTGTCACTCTATCAAATTTCTATGACTGGCTGGTGGTGTTTGCACTGCTCCCAATGGACAGACATTCTTGTTACATGCAGTACAACTGCAATTGGCCTTCACTGAAGCCTCAAACAGCAGTCACTGCAAAAGCCAGGAAAAAAAACCGTGGCAAACAAACTAACCTACTGTCTTGAGGCTTTCCTCTTCGCTATGGAAGTTTGGCCTACAGCCTGTAATAAATCTGTGGATTACTAGAGAATTTCAGTATCTAGAGCTGTCATTGCTGCACCTTTCATAAACAATAAAAATGCATTTTTAAAAAGCACCTGAAGTTCTTGTTACTTGAATTACTTTGATGGACTAATCAAAGCCTCTTATAACATTTTACAGTGGTGGTAACTAACACTTTTGACTGCTGTGACACAACCCTCTCTGAGTACTGCTCTGATCCCTGTCCCCAAGAGTTACACCTGATACAGTTTGCACCCTTGGGCACCAAAACAGACAGGGTGACTTAAACCTTCAGCCATGCAGAGTGGAACTGGAGCAGGATGCTACTGCAAGATAAGTGTCACTTCCACAAGCCACATTAACCTTTCTCTGACCCAACAACTACTGAAGGTTTCTATGGTGAGTGAGGATCCAAAGCCCTGAATTCAGTGGCAGCTGCAGGGCAACAGAGTGGCTAAAATAGCTCTCAGCAAGGACAACCAGCACCTTCTCACACAGCAGCGTTCTGTCCCTTCTCTGCTCCACAGGCTGGAAATCCCCTGCCTCCATTCCAGTACCCTCAACCTTTACTGTGTGCCTGAGGTTTATGTGGCAAAGGCAGCAACAGTCCGTTTTACTTGTGGCACATATGCTACAGATTGATCACTCTTGTTTTACATACTGAAACAGCATTTTACATACTGCAGTGTTAGGATCCCAGATTAAGTTCTTAATATTATTTTGATCTGAAATAAACCTTGATCGATAAATAACTGTATGTGCATCCAATCTGTGAGCAAAGTTATAGTAGATATTGAAAAAATGATTCATTATAAGGTTGGGACATAATACTTGAATAGTGACTCGTATCTATTCTACCAAGACATTTGAGTTTAGCATTGTTTATAAAACACCAATCTTTCCTAGAAGATAAATATGTTAAGTGTGATGTAGCTGTGATAGTCCAGGAAGGGGCAAACCTTCCTTAGGGTGATATCCTTTATTGGATCAACTGTATATCTGGGATAGAATTAGAGAAGCTTTCAACTTCATCAGATCTGATGCCCAATCCATTAGTCAAATAATTAAATCACACTAATGGCACTCATGAGGACACAGATAAGGACTCATGAGTAGGTCAAGGACTGGCTCCAAAAGTGCAATTTTTTATACAGGTAGAACACTAAATCAGGTATGATTTACATGATTTTAAATACATTAATCTAACCTTAGATATTTTTGTTTAAATTTATGGTTTTATAGTATTTTGAATACCAAAATAAATATTTCTTGTCCATTATTCAGTATGTTGCTACCAGCTACATAGAGAGTATAAAGAAACTTAAGCTTGGAGAGCTTAAAGATCACCAACAATCACTCCTCTATGTTACCTGATAAAGGATGTCTTACACTCAAAAGCTTGTCTAACTCTATCCCAACTATACAGTTGGTTCAATTACAAATATCACCCTAAAAATTCTAGAGAATGAGAAAAGAGATGGTATTTTTACAAAAGACATGATATGATGCCACCTTATGGTCAAAATGTGAATAAAACTATAATGCTTTCATACTGAACACTTACTGGCTGTTGTTATTTGGCCTCTAAGATTTATTAAGGGGATATTTGAAATAGTCCCAATTCAAATCACTTTGGCAGATTTCTTCAGGAGATTTACTCACCCATAGTAAATACCACTTGATCATGATTGTGTTTATGGACTGGACACACCTCGGAAATTCAACAGCTCGAGTTATTGAGTCAGTTTGAAGAACAAAAACCTCTCTTCTTACACATTAAAGATGAGATTTAGTCTGCAATTTTAACATGCACTTTTCATAGACCAAAATCACACATTAAAGCCACAGGCTGTATGTATTTTGAAATCATTACATTTACAAATATTAAAATTCCTCCTAAAGGCAAATAAATCTCTGAACAAGAATCTGAGATTTTTATTTGATATTAGAGTCAAGTGAAGCAATAAAGAGAATTATTGTACTGCAAAGGTACACCAAGGAAAGAACTGTAACAATTACTGGATATTTATTCAACTGATTTTCCTCAAGGAATTTTAATGAGGATTTCACACTTCATAACCCCATGGTTTAGAGTCTGTCAGTAAAATGCTAACTGCTTCTGTTAAAGTAATGTGACACTGCTTTTGCTGCACTGTTACTTGCAGTGGAATGGTATTTGAGCTTGGCTAAGAGCATGCCCACTTTTTTCAAGCATCCTGGGAATGGTTTCAATTACCTGATGCTGTGGTTTAATCCATCAATCTGCCACTGGACCCAGCAAAGCTGGCAATGCCAGTGTAGTGGGCATGTTTGTTATTACCCTGAAATAGAATAGTTTTCTGATAGCATACTGTTTGGTTAACAATAATTTGAATTATTAAGAAGTATTAGCTTTGCAGCTGAATACAAGGCATG
>JAGPOW010000261.1:222574723-222600835 GCA_030014935.1 Caiman crocodilus | reverse complement strand
TACCCTGAAATAGAATAGTTTTCTGATAGCATACTGTTTGGTTAACAATAATTTGAATTATTAAGAAGTATTAGCTTTGCAGCTGAATACAAGGCATGACCTGTGGCCTAGCAATGCCTCTGATCACAAGGCAGAATAACAGCTAAGCCTTTGCTTGTGTCAAGTAATCATTTTAACTGTTTTAAGCATTTTCTGAGTAAACTGCAACAAGTGGATCTGTATCTGTGTGCTGGAAATGAGCTACAGCAAGAAGCAAGATAAGACACAGAAGCCATTGTTCTAAGTACAGTGATCGTGTCCTTGAGAAGTATCTACCACTGTGCATGGTTTTGCTAGCATATTGTAATGTTACTGTTACTTAACTTTTAGCTTTTAAAAAGTTCTAGTTCCGCTTAATAGAAACATGCTGTTACAAAGATTTGTAAAGCACCACCCAAGTATTACTTTTGTTAACCCTGTAGTCTTGCCTTGTTGTAAAAAGTATAAAAGATCGCCCCGCCCTTAAGGGGGGTGCATTTTGCCTTTTGCTGGCCTTATGGTCTTTGCTGGAGCAAATAAACAGCAGTCTTTCTTTACCGGTGTTGTCTGTCTATCAAATTGCAGCTAGATAATGAACTTTAGGGAGGTTTCTCCCACCACACCAGCAACATAGAGGAATGATTGTGGGGGATCCTTCAGCAATCCAAGCTTAAGTTTCTATATGCACTTCATGTAGCAGGCACCAGCATTGTGTATAATGGACAAAAAATGCTTATTTTGGGATTCAAAATACCAAAAAGGTGAATGGCTAAGGTTACTTTAAATTATGTATACTATACATCATGGTTTAGTATTCCAGCTGTATAAAAAATTGTACTTTTGGAGCCAATCCTTGGCTTACTTATGAGCCCTTACCTGAGTCCTCCCATGAGGGCCATCAGTGTGACTTAATTATCTAACCTATGAATTGGGCATCAGGGAACAGGGCTTGTTTTTGACTCAGCCAGTTATCTGCTCAATGGTGGTAAGTGATTTCATCTCTCTTGTGCCTGTTTCCTCTCCGACTCTATGTAAATTATAAAATAGGTTTTTCAGGAAGGATCGTCTCTTACTCTGTTTTTCTAAGAGGACATGCCTAGATCATACCAGAGGACCTCATATCATTTGAATCCTTCAGGGTCTACCATGATAAAAATAATAATGACATTAATAATCTTTCATTATAGAAACAGTCCTTCACTGAGCAAGGGCTTTAGGATCATTTAATTTCATTGCTACTCCAAACTAGTATTGCTTTACTTAGTTTCTGACTGCACAGAAATTGCTCAGGCTTACACTCCAAAACTTGCAGACAACATAGCAGTGTTTAACATGCAAATATGAATGTCTTTGAGGTGATCTGCACTAAATCATTCTGGATTTGTTCACTGTTGTGGTCATTTAAATATTTCCATGTATATGGCCTGGTCTACTGCTGCTGCTTGAAGTTTTAAGATAAACAATCAGAAAATGTAAGTAGAGCTGTGTAAGCCCTGAAGTACAACAATATATATTTAGTTTAAATAATTAGTGTTTCCATAGCTGTTTATGCCAGACCACTGCAATTTACAATTCCTCAGAGCAAAACTGAAATCACAAATCAGTATCCCAAATTCATCACTGTGTGATTATTGGCTCCTTGAACCTACACCAGAAATTAATATGGCACCATAACATCAAATAACTAAGTCTCAACCGCTTTGTGTTTATAAAAATGGTCGAAAGGGAAATTGCCTTTCATATTACACTAGGGTTAAAGTGTTGTAGCTGCAATGGTCCAGGATATGTGAGAAACAAGGGTGGGTTTTGTTGGTGGTATAATTTATTAGATCAACTGTGAAAGATGTTAGACAAGATTCGAGGAACAAAGTGCCCTCTCTCGGGTCACTTTATATCATAGACCTTTAAGTCTCATAGTCTTAGATGCTTGTAGATGCAACAAGATTTTAGTTCTCCCTAAATTGAAACCCACAATTTCAATTTAGGAAGAATTAAAACCCCTTCACATGTACAAGGGTGAGGGGCCCACATGCGACCCAGTGCCAGCTCGTGCAGAGAGATTCCACTGGGGGGTGGGGGGGAAGTGGCAAGGAGCCTGATCTTTTTGTTTTCATTCCAGAACCTGCCCGCCTGCCTGAGCTCCGTGTGTCTGGCTGGGGGGTGCTGCCACTCACTAAAACTGCTTGGCCTACCAGCAGCTCAGCCCCCCACCCGGCCACCGCAAGACAAGTAACTCCAGCATCCCGTGCACCATCCCTGCCACCTGGGACTATCTGGGAATGGCTTGCCCATGGGGCAGAGCAGCAAGGCAGCAGGAGGGTGGCTGGGTGTGCTGGCAGTGGGAAAAGATGTCAGGGATGGTGCACAAGGCACTGGAAGCCTGCCAAGCCCAAGCTTCCCTGAGCAGGTCAGCTTCCAGTGCCCAGTGCACCATTGCACTTTTTTAAGTAGCAAACTAAAATACCTCAGATGGGTTTTACCTTGCTACATAACCAAATCATTTAAAGTGGAATATGCTGCTAAGCATGTAAATAGCAATGCCATTAAAGCAGTGCAAAAGGGCAATTAAGTCACTTTAAAGGCCAACTTTGTTGCATTTACACAGGCCCTAAAGCACTGATCCCACACTTGCTCATGTAAGTATTTCTTTCTTGTTCAAGTAAACACAACTGAAGTCAACTGTATTTTTTAAGGACAGTTCATATAAGTACAGCTTGCAGGACTGAACCACAACAAAATTAACAGGGCATGTCTTTACAGAGGTATATGTGGAAAGTTATGCACCCTGTGCAGCAGTAGCTGGTGGCTATTATTTTTGCCGCTCTTCTGGTCACCTATTTTTGTGCTGGTGCCCTGGTTGCTGTCCCCCACCGCTTACTTACACAACTGTCTCTTTACAACATGGTACAAAGAAAAGCTAAGTCAAAGTTCAAAATAGATAAGGATGAAATTAAAAAAGAAACCTGCTAGTACAAAAGGGACTGGGAAACCAGCGAAGAAGAAGGTATTTTTTTTTACTTTAGTTCAAGGCTGAAAGGGAATCCTCAATCAAAATGCAAATGACTATAAGTGAAGCAATTAAAATGCAAAGAGCACATGGAGTAATATAAGCAATGGCAAATTATGACCTAATATCTTTTTAAATATATAAACTTTAAATAGGTGTCAAAATAAGAATAACCAAAAATGGTTACACAATGTGAATCAAAGGTACTATACACAGCACATAAAGATAAGCATAGGCATATCAGCAATGTGGGGGCTTTAGGTTGAAATTGTTTAGAGCAGGAATGGATTGTGGTCTTTTTATAGGCTTCCAAGGCAACCAGCACATTTTGGAAACCATACAGTAGAAATTAATTATAGTAACAGAACATTTCTGTGGCAAAGCATGGTACCCTATGTACTCCAGTGGCGTTCTTCTGCTGCTCCAGAGCATGTTTTTTAAGAAAAAACAACTGAATCTACCTGGTCAACTATGCCATACACTACATGGGGAAAATAAAGTCCTTCCCCACTCCTGCAGTGATCAACTGATTCCTAACACATATACCCTCATTGGATGCCATCCTGCTATTTTATTCAAGGCTTCTCCTATTCCCCAGTACTCCATGCCTCATCCCTATTTACTTGCTCACAAAGGAGAATACATGAGATGAGTAACCCCTTCTATCCTCCCTTGCAGATTTAGTCAGAGAAGTTCTTCCTCAAATGAACAAGAGAAAAAACATGGGGGCTAACTACCCCTCATTGAAATGAATGATTATACAGAAAGTTAGTTTATTTTAACTAAAGAATAACTGTCTTTAAAAAAGAGTAAGAAAATCAGCTGAGGAAATTTTCATACAAAAAGCCATTAAACAAATTTTAGTTGAAAAGGAGTTATCAACACTAAAGGATTCAAAGGAGACTAGAATTAGTTTGTCCAGAAACCAGTCACAGAAACAGACAGAAAGAAAAAAAAAGAAATTCTGTTTTCTTAAGCTGAGGAAATCAAAATATCATACAGAAGAAAGGGGAAATGTGGCATGTGACTTAATACTCAATAAACACTTAAAGCAAAAAACTGCAATAAATATGCAAATATAATTTTTTGAACAATTCTTCCTTGTTGCTATTCATAGGGCAATCACCATTATTTGCAAACAAAGATACAAACTGTATTTATGGGTGCTGGGAAATGCAGCTATCATAGAATAATGAATACTGTCACCCTTACATGAACGATCAAAGCAAACTGAAAATTTCATAATAAAATCCAAAAGTACATCTGCAACTAATGGATTTTTTCAATTTAGTTACCAGCACAAAAAATCCAAATAAACAAACAGCTTGGTTTTCAGGGTTTCATCAAATAAAAAGGTCAATATAAAACAAAATATTTTGTTTGTTTTGGGGTCTGTTAGGCTGACCTTATTTAGGTCAGCTTTAAAACAAAAATGCTACTTTAAATTTGAAACATTTCCTTTCGAAAATGCCAAAGCAGAATATTCTGAACTCTCCAAAATGAAAAGTTCCATTTAGAAAAATGTTTAGACAACATGTTTCAACATTTTTAAAACGTTTTCCTCAATTTTTGGCTAAATCTGTTTTTCAAATTGTACCCAAGTTCACAATCAGTTTCAAGTGCCTGTAACTTCCTTTTTCAGCAAATTTACTATTCATCAAATAAAAACAAAACCATACCAAACTTGCATATCTCTACCAAACACCAAAATAAACTCGCTAGTTGAGGGGTTTCTTCCAAATTCAAAACTCAAGCCAAAGTCTGAAGGTGTTTCTTTGTTTGATTACCTGTTTTTGCTTTGTTTGAGTAAAACTATTCCAAATTTCAGGAGAAGCTGGAATGCTTTATAGGTTTAGTTGGAAACAATGAAATCCATTTAATATCTTGTACACCAGGCTTTGACATTTGAAGTCTAAGTGTCTCAAACCAGGTCGCTTAAGTTTCACTGACATTCCTTATTGTCACCAGTTGACAGGAGAAAAGAAATCTAATGAAATGTTACCAAAATAATTTGTTTAAAAGTGAACATATAAAAAATACTGATCACAATGATGTTCACCATTCTATCATACATGCAGATATGAATTTCACAGCACTGAAATCTTCCAAATGATTCTTCTAAAAATCATGCCTCAGATGACAGAAACAAGTTTATTTGTTAATGAAGGCAAGATATACATCCCTTGACAACAAACTTCTTCTTGTGGGATGTGAGATGTATCTAAAACAGGAAAAAAAGGTCATTTCCAAATATGGGCATGATTCAGAGTTTGTGAGGGTAAGATAAAATTTGGTGTTGCCCCACATTGGCAACAGAAATGGGGAGAGGAGTGTTTTAATTGAACACTGAGGAGTGTTTTAACTGAAATTTGTAGGGAAGGGGACAATAAATGGGGTTTGGGAACAGTCATAGTCCCCCTTTGAGAAAAGGTGTACAGCTTGGGAAGGGCAGTAAGGGGAGGAGAGGACTCCTCCATATGTGAAGCAAAGGAGTACATAGGGATGGGAAGCAATATGGAAGGGAGGGATTGTTGCTTGCTTTAATGAAGGTATTAGTATGTGAGATGAGATGAGAAGCAAGTTTGGGTTGCAGGGTAGGGTTGGAGGAATGCTCTCCTTGGTCAGGGGAACAGGAGGGGATGGGGTTAGTGGTCTGCTTTTGAACTTGAGGTTTTTGCAAGAGGGTTGTTCATTGTATGCTGTTTTTTAATTTCCGTTTCAATACTTTTCCTGTCTTTTTGTAAGGCACCATGAGCCTTCTGGGAAGGCCAACATATAAATCAAATAAATAAAATTAAAGGAACATTTTTAAACATATGTAAACTTCTAAGTGTTTGAAAGTAAGAGGAGGTTATCTATACCACTTCACTCTTACCCAAATTAAAAATTAATTGTTTTCTATTCAGTGATTTCCTGATCAGTGGAAGTTATGGGTTGGTGGGATAGAATAATGAATAGTTCCATTACTGTGTCTATTTTAGTAGATGGATGCACTTCCTTTCTCTCACCCTTACACATATATCATTTCTATGTTCCTTAGTATATAACATTTCAGTTATTCTCAACATACCATCAATAAAGCCCCTTATTTATTTAATTCAAATAGCCTGTGTACTAAAACTACTGACTCAAAAACAAATTATGCTGAAACCTTACACCCTTTTCATAAGTAACATCATACATTCATACACAACCATTATTTCACCTAGTTATAGATGAGGAACTGTAACATCCATCTGTTTAATAGCATTATTAAATTATCCATATTACATTTTATTCTTTCCTTGTAGAGTTTTCATTGACCTTTTGACTGCCATTACTCAGTGAGCAGAGAGTTTAAAATCACCCACATATCCCTCCCGAGTAGTTACTTTTAAATTCAGAAGCTTTAGTGTGCTGGGTCCAGTAGACATATTTATATTATTTTATTCAGAATTTGCAAGTATAAATTTAATTACTTTTACTTACCAATAAAAGTAATTAAATTGGCTGTTATTAAAAGTATGAATATCACCAGAGCATATAAGAAATAATTTAACTATCTACTTTTGGCAGAATGCTACACAATTCACCCTTGATTCAAAACAAAAATCATTAAAAATTTGGTGCATTTACTTCTAAGATATACTTCTTCTTCCATAATAAGTCTACAGTCACTCTTATCAAAATTAAAAGTTTTAACTTACCATATTTACTCAAATATAGTATGACCCTGAATACAAGAACCCCCCCCACCTCCCCCAAATATTAGATTATATATATGGACATTTTATAAATTTGTTACTATTTTCCAAGTGTAGAATTTAATTATTGGAGGCTTGTCTTAAATTCAACCACTTCCCACAGCTACAGCAGGGTAAATAGTGGCGGGGGAGATGTCAGGTGTCCCCTTTGCCCTCTCCCCACCCCAAAAAAAACCTTCCCCATGCAGTCTTCCTGTTCCACTTGCTACCAGACACTGCTTAGGCTCTGTTCCTTCCACAAGCAGAACATAGAAGTGAGCTGCGTAGCAGTACATAGGGGTGGAAGGACAGAGGGGAGAGCACAAACTCCAAAGAACAAGCAGATGTGGGGCAGGGGGCTGCCAGGGTCTGACTCTGGCCCTGACCCAGACTCAGACCTACAGCAGTTACTTGTCCCTCCTCCCCCTTGAAAATTTGAAATGCAAGGTACAAAAACACACTGATTGTGAAGTAAACATACCCATAGTAATTTGGTATGTCTAGGATTAATGCATAGCCCAGTATTGCTCACTATGTGCTTGTACTCTGGATATGCCCCACCAAAGGATCAATATGCTAATTAGCCCCCCAGTCATGACCAGAACTAAAGTTCTGAGAGCCTCCAAAAATGTATGTATGGATGAGGCATAGGGCTGCCTGGTCCATCTCCACCCCATTGTAGGTGGGGCCACACTAATCAAATGCGACAGACTGAGAGAGAGGGTGACAGAGCCTCTCAGCTACCTAGATGTTTGATGAGGTTTTCCAGACATTTAAGGCTGGTGAAAAAACAAAAATCATTGGAAATGATTACCCTTTCATTGGAAATGATTCCCACCCTTTGAATAGTAGACCCCTTTATCTCTGGGCACCTTAGAGTCTTACTGCATTTAGAGGTAGCAAAGCAGACAGCCAGATGCATTGGGCCACTCTCTTGTGCAGAAGCTCCTTCTCCTGGCAGTTGCTAAAGACAGAGTGACCCCCAGCCAGCCTCAGGCCTGAGCTTATATATGCCCTGGGCTCTGACTCCTTCCAGTCAGCTGACTGCTTATTAGCCTGTTACTGTTTGGCTGTGGGAGTGAAGAAGAAGTCAAAATATATTTGACGTAGTGTGTGACAGGGACCATCTCAAAACTGAATCTCATCTTCAGCCCATCTACCTGTCTGGGGCAGTCTGCCCAGTGTCACCTGCCATGACTTCTTGTATTAAACTAGATGTTGAATGCAGGAGGCTGCCCATTTACTGCCCCAATGCCTAGGGCATTATACATGACTCCAACCTTCCATGTCCCATGCCTCACAGATGGCATCCAAAATAAGTTCTTAACCTCCGACCCGAAGTCAGCCTCACAACATCTGAGGACTTACTGATGTCTCAGCCTCCAGCCCAACTGCAGCCTCAGGCATCTGTAGACTTATGTTGGCCTTTCTCCTCCTCCTTGAAGCTTCAACTTACACCCTCATACTAGGGCCTTCCATTTAGGTTATCACACTTGTGGGGCTGGCCCATGTGCAGCCCTTCAGGTTGCCCCTGCAACCCTACTCTGCACACCCCCAGTGCAGCCTTTCAGACCCACCTCAGCAGACCCTACTCTACATCCCTCACACACAACCCTTCAGGCTGCCACCACATCTGTGTAGGCCTCTGCATATACTTCTGCCCTCTCACTGGAGCCACTCTCCTGACCTCTCTCACTGGGGCCACCAGGGTCTTGCACTCCATGAGCTCAGGTGCCTCTCTCTAGGCATGCCTGTCCCTACATCTGGGTCACCCACCAGGTTTTGGGGGTTGGGCTCTAAAGCACCCCTTACTCACCTTTCACTAGGGAGGCAACTAGTGTGGCATTGCCTGGCAACCACCCTGCCATGGGTGAACCTGCCACACCATCCATCCCTAGCAGGGTGTAGTTTTCAGTCATGCCTCAAGATCAGGAGACTCCTGCCACCCCCATAGTTCCTGCTCTTACTTCCAAGTTGTGAGCAGCAGCTCCAGCTGGGCAGTGTTCTCTCCACAGCTGCAGCCAGCAAACTACTGGCTCCCCTGCTCAGGCCTGCTCTTCCTGCCAGCAGCTGAGCCCTCTTCCCCAATCAGGCAGTGCCCTGTCAGCCATGTGACTCCTAATTGGGGAGAGCAGCCACCTGCAGGCTGTTAGGCTGCTAAGCTCTCACCCATTAAAGTGGCAGGCACCAAAGGTGCTCTGACACATAGCGGTTCATCAGGATTTGAAAAAGAGTTGACACTGAGGGGAGACACAATGTGCACAATGGGTACTATTTAGATGAGCTACCATAACCTAGCCTTGGGGTAGGTTTCCACCATCAGATTGCTCCTCAGCCTGTAAGTCAAAATCAGACTAATGGCCTGGCTTAGCAAGAAGGTTTAGGAGGGATTGGCAGAAGCTGGAAAAGCAGTGACAGCGATGGCAGCAGCAACACTTGGAATGGCGATAAGGTAAGAGACAGGATGGATTGCACCTGGTGGAGGACAGTGTATGAGAGCCAGGAGAAGGATGTGGTTCTGCATGAGGATCTCTGCAAGGCAAGGTTTTCACTCAAAGTTAATGCTAGAGCATTTCAAAGTAAATTTCAGCAAGCTGATACTGAAGAATGAGCTGAAAGTTTGGGCACTTGATATGAGTTGCCTAATACAGATGCCAAAACAAGTTGGACTGGGAGGTAACATTTACGAATGAGACAATACCACAAGTTCTAAGAGACCTACAAAGAATGTCAAAAATATCCCATTCTGGCACACACTGATTTTGGGACTGTTGAGCATACCTGAGAAAGAGTAGTCACAATTAAGGTGTATACAGGCATTATTGAAGAGGAGGATTTAAGACTACAGAGACACTACAGAATGTGGACAGGGTCTGAGATCCAAATGGGGTATGGACTATGGCCTAAAAACCAGTGGCGTTTGTAGACAACACGGTCTCCCATTTTGGCTGCCGCAACTACATTTGTGTTTGCACAGTTGGGATTTCCTGCCACTTTAAAAGTCTTTTCAGCACTTTTAGTTGACCCTGCTTGGAGAGGTTTTATTTCCCAGCACCCATTTTATTTCCCAGCACCCTGGCTTAGCATACCCAATTGTGTCATGCACACACCGAGCATCTCAAAGCAATTCAAAGACTTGTAATTGCTTTCCTTCACCACCAGGTGGTGCTGTGCATTTCCTTTAGCCTGTAGGTGGAGCTGTTAGTTTATTTTATGTTGTCATGGAGTGAGATCCCCAGGAGTGGCCATGATGCCCCTGGTGGCTCTGTGATCATGCAAGCTCTGCCCCAAGGGCACCGCCTTATCTCTCCTGCCATGTCTTTTATGGAAAAATAACTCATGAGGCTGCCCACGAGCTTTCACTTAGGCTCAGTGAACCAGGACTTACTCAAGCTCTCTGATCTGTGGGCCCTTTGCCATGCCTTTCTTCAGTCCAGTGCTACACGAGATACCTCAGTCCTTATGGGCCAATTGCGTGGCTCCAACCATCCCTTTACCATGCCCCATTCCTCGTGGGTGTTACATTACTATTATGCTCTGTGGGGGCCTTGGCCTACTCAGATTCCACCCATTTGATATAGTTAGGCCTTCTAGCTTAGACCTACTGTGTTGAGGCACTAGCCCACAATTTTTTCTTATTACTGGGCCTCTGGCCCTTGCAGCTTATGCCCCTCTGGCACTGGGCTCTCCAGCCCCTTGCAGCTCGTGCCCCTCTAGCACTGGGCTCTCTGCAACCCCTGAGACAACACCCCTCTGGTGCTGGGGCTGTACACAATTGTGAGGCCTCCTCCTCCCCCATTAGCCTCTTCCTGGTCCACCAGTTCAAACAATAACACAAACCTAAACCGCTAGGCTACAGCATAACATTAATAATAAAGGCAGCACTCTGTCCCTTTAAGAGGACCAACTTCCACCCTTTGACTAGTAGACCCCTTTATCTCTGGGCACCTTATGAGTCCTACTGCATTTAGAGGTAGCAAAGCAGACAGCCAGATGAATTGGGCCACTCCCTCGTACAGAAGCTCCTTCTCCTGGCAGTTGTTAAAGAGAGAGTGACCCCCAGCCAGACTCAGGCCTGAGCTTATATATGCCCTGGGCTCTGACTCCTTCCAGTCATCTGACTGCTTGCAGATGCTGGATAATTACCTTATTAGCCTGTTACTCAGGCAACCTACAGCTGTGGGGCTCTGTGTAGTCTGCCAAGCTCCTTTGCTAACTTTTTTCTGCTCTTAAGGCACAGGGGTCATATGTGTTATCCTTAACCCTTCCCTCCCACTGCTCAGCTGACCAGACCTGGGTTTGATTGAGAAACAACTCTCAAAATATATTATTTTAAATATACATGGGTAGGAAAACAGCAGAGCAAGAGCAAACCTTTGGTCTGCAACAAGTGGTAGTTAATTACCCCGTGGTAAATTTTTTGCTGCCTGTAATGTATGAGCTCCCCCTGTACCCACTGCCAACGTCTCCCCACCTGCTGCACCTGCAGGGTTCATAGCTACCCAGCACTGTGGCATCAGCAGAATGGTAAGTTTTAAAAGTTTCGAGGTCTGAGTTTGCTACCCCTACCCTAAGTCTTCCTTGAACATTTCTCTTTTCAAACCTCCCTATTTTAAACATTCCTACTCCAGAACTATGGAAAACAGTTCAGTTGGACACTGCTTGTCAGACATGTCATTTAACATATCCACCAGCCCCCCAGTTTCATGTCTTCTTTCTTCTCCCCTCTCTCTGAACAATGCAGCAAGACCTTTTCTGACCAATGAAGGATAGAAAAAAGAAGAACAAAAAAAAGAGACCATTTAGATTTTGTATAGATAGAAATAGCTTTAATATTTAATATTATTAGTTGTATATAATTTTTCTTAATTTAATTATTATTCATTATTTAATTAAAGTATTTTTATTTAGTTTGTCTTTTTATTTTAATTTTGTTAAAAAGTATTGCTTTTTCTGTTAATAAAAGTTTTGGAATTGTCGTGGCACACCTCACTGCCCCGCTCCTACTGTGCGGAGACTCCAGGCCCAAGAAAGGCAGCATTGACAAGCCTGAGAGGGGCAGGTCAAGCCAGTAATAGGCTAGCGCGGCGTTAGACCCTGGCCAGATGCTGGATGCCGCAGTGGACCCTAGGAAAGACAAGGGTTAGCAGCATAGTGCCTCCTAGACAAGGGCAAGTGCTGCGGTGGTCCCCCATCCCAGAGGGGATAGCAGCACAGTATGCCTGGCCTTAGTGGAGGGTAGCCATGCGATGGGCCTAAGAGACCGGATAGAGAAGGCCCAGAGAGGGCTCAAGGATTCTAGAGAGAGCCCGGAGGGGGCACTGAGAGAGAGTCCAGGAAGAGCAACATAATAGAGAAGAACTGGGAGACAGGCATAAAATGTAGACAGGAAGACACACCAACGTCTGGCACATCAGCAAGGCTTGGGGCATGGTATTAGGGGCTGGTAGGAGCCACACGAGGCCCTAAGGCCAGGGTGCCTGGAAGGCACCCAGCTCCCAGGGACACACCCCAGTGGAGTTGAGAGATCACTGGGACAGAGGTTCCAATACACCCTGCCCAGGGCGGTATAAAGGCAGCCTCCCATATATCCTTAACATCAAAGATGTGGCAGGTGAGAATTTGAGGGTGCCTTGGGCCAGACTTGGCATGAGTAGAGGGCCTTCAGGAGATCACGGCCCTCCTGTAGGACCCCACCGTGATAGTAATTTTTTTGTCTATGTATACATGTGTGTGTGGTGTGTGCATGTGTCCTGTTTTATTTCATAGGCAGGTTGGCATGGCTAATCAGGCCTGTGTGGGATGGGTTGGCAGACCTGATGACTGCGCTCACCTCAGCCAGCATGGGGATGCTTTGCTTGGGTGGGGCCATTTATGGAGTCATGGCATTATTGGAAAGAGTTTCATGGTGTGCTGTTATCGGAGGCCGAACACTTGTTCCACCCCACCACCATCTCAATGTACAGTGATCCTGGAGAGCCTGTGGGTGAAGCCAACATTCCACTCCCCAGCCCCAGCCCTAGCTACAGCAGCAACCAGTCAAGAATGTATGCATGGCCCCTTATTGAGGGTGATTAGCAATTCTTTCTTGTATTATAATGCATGGTCGAGGGGGGGCCCCCACAGAACCTGGAACATTTTCAAGCACCACTTTTTCTGCTCATCCATCCCTGCCTCCATCCCTCCCCCTGCTTCCACACCACAGCTCACCACAGTGAGCCAGGTAGTGATGGTAATGGTGGAACATTCAGTTGTTTTGGTCTGTCATGATATGGCCAACCCAGAAATGGCCATGATGTCCCTAAGGCACCATGACCTTGCACGATCCACCCTATGGGCACCTACTAATCTTGCCTGCCACATCTTGCTGTCATAAATGATGAATTGGGAGGCTGCCCTCAAGTTGCTGCTCAGTCACAGTACTGACAGTCTCCCCAAAACCCTGGAGGTTGCTGGACCCCTTTATTGGGTCCCTCACTTGGGAGGTGTCTTATAACACCCACAAGTTTTATGGGCTTGATGCATGACTCCAAAACCATCCCTTTACCATGCCTGAAGCCTCACAGTTGTTATACAGATGTTGTCTCCTTGTATTGAGGCCTCAGCTTAGTCCAGCCTCAGTAACTGTGCCCTTTAGTGCTAGGGTCTGCTCTCCCCCTTGTCACTGCACCCTGTCTAGCACTGAGGTCTGCTCTCTCACTTTGTCACCATGCCCTCTCTGGTGCTGGGGTCCCCACACTGTAGTGGGCCCCTAATAAGGCCTCCTCCTTCCCCAGTAGACCAGTGGATTGGACTGAGGCTATCAGCAGTAACCAAAATATGAATCCCTGGGATATTCTATAACATAAGTATCTTAGGGAGTGCTCTATCCCATTAAAAGAGTCAGGAAGTGCTCTATCCCATTAAAAGAGTCATACTTCCTCCCAGCACTAAATGCCTTGTAGACCAGGATACCTAGTGAGTTCCTGGAGCCCCTTAATCCTACCAGAAGCAGAACAGACATTCAAGCCTCTCTGGTTAGCTTCCTTTCCAAGAGCTCCTTCCCCCTTGGCTGCTGGCAGAGAACTCTCCCTTTAGTCCCAGCCCTGGGGCTTATATGTGCCCAGGGCCCTGCCTCTTCCAGTCAGCTGACCGGCTGCAGGTGCAGGCTACTTCCCTCATTAGCCTGTTGCCACAGTAACCTGTACCTGTAGGGTTCCTGCCTCACTGCTAAAGCCCTCTCCCTAGGCAGTTTCTGCCCTTAAAGGAGCAAGTACCTTAGCGCCCTGAGACATGGTCCTAACACCACCGGTGGTAATATATGTACTGCCCCCCACTGTGCTTGTGTTCCATCCAGCACCAGCACCTCTGCCTGCTGCTCCTGCGCCTAGCATGATGTTCAGTACAGAGTACAGCGGCATCTCCAGAATGGTAAATTTGCAAGAGAGTGCGGTAGCCCTTAACCCTTCAATATTTCAAACCTTCCTATTTCTTATAATTCATATTCCTATTCCAGTACCTGCTCCCTCCACCTGCTGCATCCACCACCACGGTGTTCAGCACTGCCCAACAGAGTGACATCAGCAGAATGTTACGCTTCTAACTTCCTGGAGTTTGGTACCTTCCTATTTCTTATATATTTCTTATAATTTACATTCCCATTCCAGAACCATAACAATTAGCAATGGTGGATGCTGCCTGCTAGACCATCCCTCCAGACTATGAAGCCTCCATGGTGATCTATAGATAATAAATGTCTCAATAACCTTGGTGGGGAGGAGGAAGCATTCTGGGGAGGAGCTTCTGAAAAGTCTGTTTTGACTTCTGTTGGTTCAAACCCCCATTCTTCTTTTTTCTTTCCCTCCCTGCAGGAGACTATGGATGTCAGAGAGAGAAAATTTTCAATATTGATACTATCAAGAAACCACCTTTTTCATTATGATTGTAAAGTTCAGCAATTTGAAATTGTGCCAGTTGTTTTTTCTTTCATTCCTACATACATATATACACACATACATACATACATACATATGCAGTTTGCATTTCAGGTAGGGGTCAGTCAGTTAGGACAAGTGCTGGCCATGCCTGCCCTTCTCAGCCAGGGGATCCTTTCCATGTATGCAAGATAGTTTCACAAAAGACAGGAGGTCACATGAATCATTCACTGTTAACAATTGGGACATTTATGCTCCAATGCTTTCTTTACCTGCAATCCCTAAGCCAAGATCACCTCGCTATAAGCAACAGTCATTCCATTGTCCCCCACCCTTTCCGCCCATTCACCCCACAACTGGACAAACAAGAAGAAAAAGTAGCAGCAGCAATACTTGGCCAGACATGCATGAAGGGAGCTTGAATGAGGGCTTCTGTGTAATGGTTGCCTTTTGTTTTTCCCATCACCCACCTCCAAAACACCCTCCCCAATCAATCGATCAATCAAAACACCATCCCCTCCCCAGTCAATCAATTAAACAGGAGCAAGTACAAATCAGCATTTTTTTTTCCTGGTCTTTATTTTTTCATAAGAAATTGAAATGCTATCTATTTTGATTGGGAAATCACTATACACCTGAAATAATATAGACATCTTTGTCTGATTAATATTGATCAATATTGATCAGTATTACTACTATCAAGCATGTAGTAGTGTTAGTGTGTATGTGTGCACATGTGCGTGTGTCTGTAGATAGGAATTTTCCCCTGCTAGAAGCAGGTTCATATTTTGGCCCCTGCCCCGGGGCAAGAGGCAGGGAGGGAGAGGCCACAACCCAGGGGCAAGAGGGGGATGCTCAGGCCAAAGCCTGTTTAGAGTGTGCATGCATGGTTTGTGAAGGGTAAGACACCACTTACACTTTATGGGAACGTGATAACGTGATTTTTTATTCTAATGAAGACAATGTTGTATGCATTCAATTATTTGGTCTTCCTTGCCTTCACAGCACCATCAACCTGAACCCACTCTGGCTTCCTGAACCAGAGTCATGGCCATCTGGCCCTGGTGGCAGTGTTACAGCCCTCACCTTGCTCCCTTTGTGTCTGTAGATAGGAATTTTCCCCTGTGTATTTCAGGGAGAAGGCTCAGCTGTATTGGTTACCTCTGTAGCAGAAAGCCCCCTTTTCCTCTTGCCTGCATTTGCTCTCCCCTCTTTGGATATGTTTCTCTTTTTCTACCTTTTCTTCCTTCCTTTCTCTTTCACTTTAAGATAAGGAATTGTGTTTTAAAATTTGTATGCGTGCATTTTGAATTTCCCCTTGTAGTTTGGTATTTTTATCTATTTGTGTGCCATGGCATTTGTAGCTTATATTTTATACTCCTCACCTTTCAACTTTCAACTATATGTGTTTTAGTAAGTTATACATTGTAACAATGTTAACAGGGCAGGAATCAAACTGTCCTTCTCTGTATCAGGCTGGCCCCTGAAAGAGCGAGTGAAGCAGGGATTGAATGTGTAACATAGCAGCAGACAGCAATTATCACCTGGAAGCTGCAGATCAACTAACGGAAGAACTCAATAGAAGACAATGTAACAACCAGGAAATCTCTAAACGTCACTGATCAAGAGCTAGAAGCTCTGGCCTGAGTTAATCAATGCTGGGGACCAACTTTTGGGCTGAATATCTCCAGATCGACCACTCCCAGAGCCCTATTCAAAATTCATCAAGGGACTCCCAAACCTGCACATACATGCAGACAACCCCTGCAGCTAACAGATGCCATCCAGTAGCCACTGAGGTGGGAAGTCCCACAAGGGTCAATGACCCCTGGATTGGGCAAATCTGAAAACTGGGGAGTCACCAAAGTCTGCCAAGGACAGATAAAATGCAGTGAAAAGTGACCTTCAGTGGTGCCCTCTTGAAGTCCAACTCAACCAGACCTGTCCAGCCAGAAGGACCGGCTGGCAACCCCCTCTGGAAGATAACATCACGCTGAAAGAAGCCTCAACTGGCCATTGACAGCAGACTCCAGCATCTGTAGGATAGGTATACCTGACTCTGTAGCCTGCTACTGTGTATGTGTGTGCATGTGTGCATGTGTGGGGGGGGGGACCAGCCACAAGGTTTATGATTACTGTGTTTCAATCCGCCTAATAAACTAGAATTTTAAGGATCCCGAGTTGGACATTTGTAGCCCCCACTTCCTGGACAGAGCAAGGCAAAGAGAACTACTTTCACCTTTCTTTACTTTCTGCTTTTTAAAGCAGGAATTCAGCTGGGATGTGCTTTAACACTCAGATTTCACCATTTCATTCAGGACATTATGTAGCAAATCATATGACCTCTGGAACTCCATGGTCATCTCTAATAACTTCTCCATGCTTTTGTCCATGTTCTTCAAGATGACATCATCTGAACACATGGATGCAGGGAGTTTGTCCAAACAGGCCTCCCCGCATGACAGTCTGGCTTGTGCTGGCTCTACCAAAGCCTCCATCACGGTGTCTTGGCACATATCCCTGCAGTGCTGTGCTGTAGTGCAAGCTGCAGTCCATGGTTACAGGGCATGTCCTCTGCCACAATCAGGCACAGGTGCAGTAGCTGTTAATCAAATGAAAAAAGACTTCCTTTTTCTTCCACCAAGAGAAGGAAACTACACACCACCATCGCACCCCCTCCCCTCTCCCCTCACCACAACCACCCTGCAGTGGGGAAAATGCACGCAGGCACAGAAAGAGAATCTGCCATTCATACTGCCCAAAACAATGGCATAAACCCTTCATCCACCTCTGAAACAGCATGATGGCCCACTACCAGCTACACATGAATGTAACCCCTGCCCCCCCATTCCCAAAGTACAACTAGCATGAACCCGAGCAGTGCAGTGCCTGGAAGTGACAAGGGGAACATTACAAGATACTTGCAAATCACCAGTCATGCATCTTCTTGCACCTCGGGAACACAAAATGATAATTGAGTTCTGGGAAGAGGAACCACGTCGGTTTATCCCCTTTCTTCCTCCACTTGATCTCTGCTACTCCCTGGAGCTGAGGCAGACACTGGCACTGGGATCAAATGTAGGGTGACTTGCTGTTGTTCTTGGCAGTGCTCATCCCCTGGGAACATGAAGCATTCCCAGTACTCCTCCAACATGCTCACTGTACAACTCTGAGGAGCTGCATCTGTTGGCATACTCTCCTCCTCCTCTTCCTCAATCCCAGTCCTGAAAGTCTCCATACCCGAAGTGTCAGCCACATCATTGGAGAGAATGATGGATGCCTGGTCATAGAAAGGAGCAATTATGTGCCTTGCCCCAGAGCGACAGTTTGCAGCTTTGGCACAGTAAAATGCAGATCTCAGGGCCTTGATCTTGCACCAGACCTGGGTCTAGTCATGAATGTGCCCTCAAGCCTGCATGTCTTTTGCAATGGCAACATAAACAGGCTTATTCCTCCTATTTTCCAGGCTGTCTGTGATGCTTTGCTCTGACCAAATATTGATTAAGTCCTGCAGTTCTTCCCAGGTGCATTTGGGTCCATGAGTGTTAGAGGTATCAGCCTCCTGCTCTGTGACCACCGTACTGCTGGCCTTCACTTTCTGAAACACAGGGAAGCAGCTCATGGTCAACAGCAAGTGATTCATGAAAGATCCCTGCCAAAATTTGGGGGTCTGCTTCATACAAATGCCACCAAAGTTCAAATGATTGTGAAGCCATCACCTGTGCTGAAAGATGAAGAAGCATACCTTCACCAACAAAAGACATGTTGATGGGCTTGAACATGGCATACAAAAGGCCATTGGGATGACTGCTCAATGCCCAGGAATGCTACCAAAATTGATTCACACCTGCCCTGCCTGCTTGTGTTTTGGCCTGTTACCCCCTAGTTAGTCCTGCAATGAACGCCTTTTTGTTATTGCTGAATAAAATACTTTAATTGCAGAAGCATAGTCTGTTTTGCAGACCTCAGAAATGTATTCAGCTGGCTGATCCAACATTAACAGGAGAAGACTATTGCAAAATCTTCTGTTTGCAACTTGTCTTGAACATAGACTTACTTGATGCATCAGAGCATGGCTGTGCAAATGCCCAGGGCCCCAGGGCTACTTGTTAAAAAAACAGTGGTCACCTATGAAATGCACCTAGGTAGACAGAGATCAACCCTCCACCCCCACTGGTGCAGGGGGATGCTGGTGATGTACTAAACATGTGAGATGTCACAAGCAGCTGATGACAGAGAGGGGCCAAGCAGAGAATCAGGAAGAAATGTGTGAGGAATGGGAAGTGGAGAATGGAGAACAATGCAGTGAGTGAAGGCTCCTCTGACATGGAGCATCTGGAGAACATGAGTGAGCAGGAGGATGAGAGGATGGTGGAGCAGGAGGAGTGTATTGTGGTGCTGAGATGGCAACATGATGCACTGGTGACCTCACTGAGAGTAATCAGGAACCACCAGATAAGCATTCTACCATTTGCAGTGTTAGCGTGTAGTCAAGCTGTCAGAAGAATAGTGCAAAAAAGAAAATGGGCATGTATGGAGGAATGGTGGGAAAACACAGTAGAATGCGAAGATGCATTGGAACATGACTGGGCTGTGTTGAGAAAGCTCAGGACCAGCATCTGCACACTCTGGACCCACAAGAGCAGCTTGGACTTGTGGGAGCAAATCGTGCTGATCACTTGGAATGACCAGCAGTGGCTGAAGACATTCCAAATGACCAGGGAGACATTTTATCATATAATCTTGAAGCTGGGGCCCCACATTGTGAAGCAGGACACCAGCATGCATTGGGCTATCCCACCAGACAAGAGAGTGGCAATGGCCATCATGAAACTGGCCACCCCATGCAGCCTCTGCTACATCTCAAAACAGTTTGACGTGGCTTCCTGCCCAGCTGGGGTGGCAAGTCGTGATGTATGCCAGGTGCTAAAGGACATCACTGCAAACAAATTTATCTGACTCAGGAATACACAGAAGGTCATAGATGGCTTCAATGACAAGGGGGTCCCTAACTGCATGGGGGCTACACTCGTATCCCAGTGCTGTGTCCTTTGGGGAGGGGGAGGTCTTTCACAAACAGGAAAGAATTTGCCTCCATGATACTGGAAGCTATGGTGACAACCGGGGCTGGTTCATGAATATTTTTTACACATGACACGCACATATTCAGAAACTCTTCTCTCCCTGGCCTCATGAAGAAAGGACACTATGCACCCAGAGCCCACGAAACAGTGATCCATGGTGTTGCTGTTCCTCTGGTTATATAAGTGGATGCTGCCTAACCCCGAACACCCTGGCTCATAAAGCCTTATGGAGGGAATGTTTCCAACCTACAGAAGCTGCTTTTCAACTACTGTCTGAGCAGCTGTGGGATGGCTGTTGAATGTGCTTTTGGCTGACTGAAAGGATGTTGATGGGCTCTTACATTCCAGCTTTAGGTGGAGCCAGAAAATATCCTGGCATTTATAGTGGCAGTCTGCATGCTGCACAATATCTATGAGCCCCATGGAGAAGTTTTCATGGAGTTGTGGGCAGAAGAAGCATAACAGGCAGTGGCCAGACAGAGACATGCCCAGGCAGCAGCGCAGGGTCAAAGGAGATATCATCAAGGAGAAGGTGGTCAAGCAGCGGTTGTTCGGGACTCCTTGGCAGGACAAACTGCTAACAGCAACTAGCAATATTCTTTCTTTTCAGTACAATAAATTATTTTAAAATTTACCAACTAAACATTTTTGTCTGTCTGCAGGTGTGTGCGGTGTAGTGGATGGGGGGGTGGAGGGAAGGATGAGCAGGGCAGGGGACTCATTACACATGGTAGAGGTTTGGTGCTTGGAGGCTGATAGTGGTTTAGGGGGGAAGCTCATCACACACCAACGCCTACTGTCCCATGAGTGGAATTGTTAAATATGTTGGCCAGCATTGGCCAGGGTGTGGGGAGAGGGGATGCCTGGTGGCGGGCATGGGGAATGGGAGGGAGGTTTTATTTCTTTATTTTATTCTTTCTTCATGGTTTTAGTTTGTAGAGGTGATGCATGACCGCGCCCACCGGTGATGCAGCCTGGTGATGCTTTCTTTTGATGCAAATTTTTGCTCATAGTTTCACAAAAGAAAGGAGTCGTTAATCACAGCAGTCATTGTCTTTCAACAATCCATTACTGTCTTAATTTGGTTTGCAACAGCAGAAGCAGAAGTGAGTTACACCTGTACTTACATTTGTATTACATGCTTTATTTGGTTTACATTTGGGTTACATGGTTTACATGGGTTACAAATGTACTTTCAAATGTTTACATGGCTTACTAAATGACCTCTCTGGTGGGGCAGAGTATTCCAGCCCTGCCTGCTACAGATTTAACTGGCTTCAAACCTGAGGAATGTGCTTCTTGCCAGTGCAGTGAGCGAGTGTGTGTGTCCCATGCAACAGGGACAGAAGAGTGCCCAAGCAGGAGCAAATACAAATCAAAATTTTTTATTTCTGCTCTTTATTTTTTTCACAATAAGTTGAAATGCAATCTATTTTGATTGGGAAATTACAAAACAGTATAGACATTTCTATATTTCTGTTTTAATAAACAATGCAATTGGTAATCAAGTGGTGAATAATACTAATTATAATGATGATAACCCTGAAAGGGAGGGTTTACAACTATTTGCTACCTGGTTTTTAATTTAAAAATTGAGTCCTGATCCTTTTGAGACAATGAAAGTTTTGCCAGTGGTTTCAGTCGATTTAAGTCTCTACGTAAGTGCATTACTCTTTATTTTTATGAAAACATTTCACTTTCATTCCTCTCATAACCTGCTTTTTTTTTTTTACATAACTCTGCTTTCCCTCCCTCACTAATCAAGCAGACTGTCAAAATATGGTGTTTTCATATGGCTGGGCCCTGTACAGTGGAAGTCACTTCCTCTTGATAACTATAGATTGGAAGATAAATCCATTGTCACTATCCCTCCAAGATTTCTATCACCCATCTCAAAGGTTATAAAGTGGAGTTAGGCCATGGAAAACTGTTTTCATTTTCCCCCACCTTCTTTCAATTTCTTAAGCTATGGGCAGCCTGTGTAAAAGCATCAGAGCTCATAGGAGAATAATTGAAGTCATCTGAGATTCTGATGTAGGGGTCACGTAAGCTAGTGCCTTTGAGGAATCTGTGATACGGCACAGACTGAGAGGGATTAAGAAATCCAGAATGATACCTCTGCACATTATCATTTAAAGGAGAATTTTTAACAACTAATGCTTAATAAGAATAAAACTCTATTTTGTATTGCTCTTTAACTTAATAAAGGTTATGACACCAAGATTGGGGTGAAGTGGGCATACTGGAAGGGAGGGACAGGATACAGCTGAACCTGGACAGTACTGCATTTGGGCAGAAAAAACAGCAGTATACCTATAGGCTGGGAACTCCCTTCTCAAAAGCACAGAAGCAGAGAAGGATCTTGGAGTCATTATTGATTCTAAAATGAACATGGGCCGCCAATACAAGGACGCAGTCAGCAAGGCTAACCTCACCTTGTCATGAATCCACAGATGCTTCACAAGCAGGTCCAAGGATGTGATCCTCCCCCTCTATGCAACACTGGTCAGGCCGCAGTTGGAGTACTGCGTCCAGTTCTGGGTACTGCACTTCAGGAGGGATGAGGCCAGCATCAAGAGGGTCCAGAGGAGGGCCATTCTCATTATCAAGGGCAAGCAGGGCAGGCCATACGAGGAGAGGCTAAAGGACCTGAACCTGTTCAGCCTTCACAAGAGAAGGCTGAGAGGGGATCTAGTGGCCACCTATAAACTTACCAGGGGGGACCAGAGAGGAATACCCTGCTCCCTCGAGCATCTCCCAGAGTAACAAGGAATAACAGCCACAAGTTGATTGAAAGTAGGTTCAAGCTAGACATCAGGAGGCACTACTTCACAGTCAGGGTGGCCAGGATTTGGAACCAGTTTCCAAGGGAAGTGGTGCCGGCTCCTACCTTAGGGGTCTTTAAAATGAGGCTTGATAACTACCAAGCTGACATAAACTTACTAGGGGTCATATAAGCCCAGTATTCTCTCCTGCCCAGGGCAGGGGTCAGACTTGATGATCTGCTCAGGTCCCCTCCGACCCTACATCTGTGAATTTATTAATCTATGAATGAGCCAAATTCGTAAACTAGTGAATTGTTCAAAAACTCATGTTGCCATGTTCTACTGATACTAAATATCAATCTGTCATGTAATAACACCTTAAAAGCTACTAGTACCCAACTACTATTCCTCAGTTGAATATTCCTTACCTAATAGGTAAGACATCAGGTAGACAACCCAATGTAAAGGTTTGCTAGATCATACTCCAAATTCCTACATTACTACACCAAGTTTTCAAAAAAGCCACTCCTGGAAAGGTAAAAGGTGCTCTGGGCAAGCAGTGTGTAGGAGATGAGGCACTGGAGATGTTGCTTTGGCTTAGGAGAGTCCCTCCTTGGTACAAAGCTGAAAGTTCAAATCTTGGTATGGCCTAGAGCTGCCCCCACTCCTGCACAGATATGTCCAAGGAAGTTTTATTTTCAGCACTACACATGGAAGCTGCCATGGGCCTCAAAACCAATAGGACAAGTGGCAGGGCTCCGGAGTGGAAAGGTGTAGGCCTTGGCATGGCATGCTGGGCCTTAAGGGGCTCGGCATGCCACACTAGGGCCCACTTTTAGGACCATGCTCCAATCGAAGCATTCAGAGTGTCTCTGAGAAAGGGGAAGAATTTGGTGCCAAAATGGCTTTTTTTATGCTTTTTGAACTTTGGAGCGGCTGAAACAGTTGAGGGCCAAGCATGAAGAAGCAAGGCCCCTGAAGGCTTTGGTTGTATCAGAGCTGTGCATAATGTAGACAGATAAAACGAGGATTTCTGTGGCTGCCTCTGGTCTCTTCTTGCAGAGCTCTGGGCTGTTGCTCCAGGGTTTGATTTTTTTTTGTGTGAGGTGCTGTTGAGCAGACATCTGCATACAACTGTGCTCCTGGTGTAGGCAAGGACCGTGAAAAGCTTTTGCTGTTGCCCTGGTTCTTTGGCTTAGGGGTTTGCCTTCTTGGTACAAAGCCAGACAGTTGTAAGCTCAGGCCTGGGTATGTCCCACAGCCCATCTTGCATGGGGATGTACCAGAAATTTTATTTTTCACCACGACACATGGAAGCTGCCATGAGCCATAGAACCAACCGAACACATGGCAGGGCTCCAGGGTGGAAAGGTGCAGGCTTCGGCATGGCATGCTGAACCCTATGGTCCCTATGGGGTTCAGCATGCCACACTAGGGCCCAGATTTAGGCTCATGCTTCAATCAGAGCACTCAGAGTGTCTATGAGGAAGGGGAAGAATCTGGAAGGATGTGCAAGAAAATGTTTTTCACCAAGACACATGGAAGCTGCCATGGGCCACAGAACCAATCAGACAAGTGGCAGGGCTCTGGGGTGGAAAGGTGCAGGCCTCGGCGTGGCATTCCAAATCCTATGGGGTTCAGTATGCCATGCCAAGGCCCAGGTTTAGACCCGTGCTTCAATCTAAGCACTCATAGTGTCTCTGAGGAAGGAGACGATGGCGGGGCCAAAATGCCCTTTTTTGTTCTTTTTGAATTTTGGGGCAGCTGAGACAGTTAAGGGCTGAGCACAAAGAAGCCAGCAGCCCTGCTGCAGGCAGGGAAAAGGGGGATGTTTGTGGCTGCCTCTGGCCCCTTTTAGCAGAGCTCTGGGCTCTTGATCTAGAGTTTTAATTTTTTTTTAAGCGTGGGGTGCTGTTGGGGAAATGTCTGTATGTGAGTATGGTCCTGGTTTAGGCAGGAACTGTGGAAAGCTTCTGCAGTTGCCCTGGCTCTCTGGCTTAGGGTTTTGTTTCCTGGGTACAGAGCCAGAAGGTTGTAAGTTTGGAACACTTGGAGCATGGGCAACTGGTGCCTTCTGACTCTGGGGGGGCACCAGCAGGCAATCACCAACTGGGGTGGGTGGGTCCCCCAGCACCCAATCGCCAACTGGGGGGGCCCCAGCAGTGATCTCCGATCACTAACCAGGGGAGGTGGAGGTTAACCCTGGAAGTGCTGGTAACAAAGCCAGATGTGGTGCTGGCACTTCTCAGGGGGTACACCAGCCAGTGCTCCCCAATCCCCAGCCATTGAGGGCCAATATCAGGGGAAGCATGTGCCCCACTCTGCCCCCCATGTGTCACCTATGCCTATGGTGCTCATATTTTTCTCTTCCAAGTTCCTTGAATAGATTTCAAGTTCTGACTAAACCTTCTTCAATTTCATGAGGAGTATTTCAAAGAGTAATAAAAACTGTCATAGAATCGACATCATTTGATATGATAGCCATAAAGAAAACTAGTTATGCTATGGAAAAAATATAATGAAATGTAAGAACCATTAAGAATCCACATGATAAAAATATCTATTGGCAATCAATTTAAATAATCAGTCTCCATTTCATCATCTATGCTTAACATGAAATAGCAACTTATTTCACTGATGAACTCATTGGCTTGCTATAGATATGATTAATTTCACAAATATACCATCTCTATTTTTCATACAGATATGCATTTTAATCCTGTCCAATCATAACTGTTAAACAGTCACTTGTATTTTAATATATATACTTTCTATTGTTTATAATTACAATGTAAATTGATTCTGAGCAATAAAGCCAGAAGCATTTTGCAAGATCTTACATCCATCTAAAGGCAGACAGCATTATTACTGTTCTTGTAATTGTTCATGTTTGTGGGGTCAGGGTGAAGAAAAGGAAAAAAATCCCTTTGGAAGTATAGTTTTCTTCAGAATACCTATTCCCTACTCCTAGTCCCATGTGCTATGCACTGAATATGCCTGAATAAAATTAGTGACTGAAAAAACTTCTGTACTGGCAAATGGAGTATGATTTTTAATTTGAACAAAGCAGATATTATAGAAGAAGTTGCCTGAAAGCAGCAAGAAGTCTTTGAGGTTCAAGAGGCCTTTATTATCTTCCCAAGAGGCCTGTTTGGCTCTGGTATGAAAAGTAATTTATGCACTCCCAGCCTTTTTTATTTTCATAGGAATAATTATTTCTTTATATTATAGTTTCCCTTCTTTCTCTACTTCCTCCCTTGCATAGTTTAACCACTTTGTAACATGTGGTTTAAAAACACTTCTTGTAATAGTAATTTCAAAGTCGGTATTTTTTTCCTTCTGGTTTCTCAAGCCTTCTTTGCAAGTGGCTTTGGTTCAATGTATGCTGTAAGATGTATTTCTCCGACATTTTTTTTTTAATTTTGCTAGCTACTGTTTATTAAAGGCCAGTCAGTCTCACCTCGGTCCCAGGAAAGATATTTGAGAAGATTCTCAAGGCTTATCTCTGTGAGGGACCGGCAGGAGACTTTATGCTGAAGGGAAATCAGCATGGGTTTGTTAAGGGCAGGTCCTGTCAGACCAACCTGGTCGCCTTCTATGACC
>JAGPOW010000261.1:222541383-222574623 GCA_030014935.1 Caiman crocodilus | reverse complement strand
TTAGATAGGTACTTGGCTGGGGTCCTGTGACCCTGGCACTCGTTTCCTGCCAATTGGCTGGGGGTCAGACTAGATGGCCTGCTCTAGGCCCCTTCTGACGCTAGGTACTATGATACTATGAAAGACAAGCAGAATTGATGACACTAAAATAAGTAAAAGAGTGGGAGTAGCATATAGATAAAGGAATAAATCACAGGTGAGGCAGTAAGACTTCTATAATATGATAAACTTTTCTGGCTTACAGCAAGTGTATATACTCTTATTAAAAAGTTATCCCCAGGTCTCTCCATGTGTTGTATCATTTCTCAGACAGCTTGGTGATTAGCCTGATTCAGGTACTATTGTCAGGTAAAGGCAGACTCCTGAAACTGAAAAGGACAAAGGCAAGGAAGGGCAGGATGGCATAAACTTTTATAGGTGAGGCAGAGAGGCATAAGCTTTTGTCGGTGACTGTCTACTTTGTCAGATGGTACAAATGTACTTGCAGAAAAACTTCAGATTGATACAGCTAACTCTCTCTCTCTACAGCCAAGAAAGAATCACCTTTCGTTGGTCTGCTTGCTGGAGTCATTTCTATAAATAACTCAGCTCTCTCTTGTGATTTGGTAATGTAAACTGGGAGAATGAGAGTAAAGTGCAGAGATGTGGCAATTCCCCTCAAGGAATAACCATTTCAGTAGGCTCAGACTAAGCCACAAAATGACAGAGAAAAGCTTTTTTTTAACTAGCTAACCTCACTCACTCAGCCTCAGCTCAGAAAAAAGAAGCCAAGGATGATCTTTATTTTAAAAATTTACCAGTAATAAAGATTCTTCTGTTTTAATCTCACTAGGCATGTCTATATGAAATGCTACTGTACAGTGGTTACTGCACATTTATTACTTGTATAAGCAAGTACTAAATAAATATGCAGTAACTGGAGTATGTAGTAGCACCAGCAAATTTCTTTTAAGTGACACTACTGTGCATTAGCCTAATATTACTGCACAGTGGGTCTGTGTGAAGCTTTGGTCCCTGATTCAATTAAGTGGAGATTCGGCCCAATTGGGTAGCTGAATCTCCAAATCCAGTTGAATCAGAAGACCCTTTAATCTCTCCAAATTGAAACAGAACCCTCCAAATCGGTTCAAAAAGCTTCAGTAATTCAGTTATAGGCACAGCTTTAAACATTTTTTCTGCATACCTCAGTGTACCAGGCTTGTGAATGCTGCAGTGGTGGGGTGGATGGAACATCTCACAGGAACATGGGGGCTCCCCCACGCGCTTGGCAGCAGACCCAGAAGTGGACCAGAAACGCTTCCAGTCCACTTTTGGGTCCACTAGGGAGCACCCCATGCCCCCTCCAACTTGACAACTAAACTGCTGCCTCCTGCATTTGAGGGGCCACCCAGGGTCCCCCCACAGCTGATCACCAAGCTAGAGGGTGTAGGGGAGCATGGGGGCTCCCTACATGCTCCCCAGAGTACCCAGATGTGAACTGGAAGTACTTCCAGTCCACTTCTAGGTTCACCACCAAGCATGCAGTGATCCCACATCCTGTGGGATGTTCCATCCGTCCCAGCACCACAGCATTCATGAGCTGTACCTGGTACTTTGAGGTATGTAGAAAAATAATTTAAAGCTGTGTTTATGACCAAATTGCAGATTCTCTGGATCAGCATTGAATCTTCAGATTCAGGTTCGGCCAAATTGAATTGGGGACAGTGATCCAAATCAACAAATTGAAACATTGTTCCTGATTTGGGCTGAATCTGAGTTGAATATGGCTCATTTCACACACCCCTACTGCACAGTAGCATTTCGGCGTGGTTTTTCCCATGCATTGCTACTGCACAGTAGTATCAGGCTACTGCACAGTTAGCAACTTGTGTAGATGCACTGATTATTTTGAAAAAGTCAAAAGCAGAACATAAACAAACTTGTTTTTCCCTCTGCTTTGCCTTGGCTCTGTAGTGAGGACAGCACTGAAAATTAGAGCTCTGACAACTGAGTTTGTGTATGTGATGCCATAATCTTGCACAGATCAGAATTTTGGGTGCCCCACAGAAACTTAAATACAGTTTGAGAACATACTCCACCAAGAAAGATTATGTAGAGAAAATTGCCATTTTTATGACCATAACCACACTTTGGTCAATCACTTCCCTAAAATACAACTGGTTCTACACAAAGCCCTTATATCAGGGGTGACCAACCTGTAGCAAGGCTGTGGAGTGACAAGGGATGCAGCATGTGACACACAGCAGATCAGGGAGGGTATGGGCAGCACAACAGCAGATAGGGCAGGAAAAAGAAAACAAAGTAGCAAATTGGGCAAAGAGTAGAGGACTCAGTGCAGAGTAGCAGATCAGCCAGCTGAAGGGGATCAAAGTGGCACTTGAAGAGGTGTGAGGCTAATTTATGGCATGTCTGCCATAAAGGTTGGCTCCTACTGCCTTATATAATTATTCTTCATTTCAAGGATGGCTTTGTTTATCTGACTATACTACAGCTCTTGGAATTACTTAAAAACTAAGACCTCATTAGTCACTTCAGGAAAGCAAAGATCACCAACATTTTTTTAGATTTGTAATCTAAAACAGGTGTTTTTGGTGCAAAGATGTTCACTGTGCTTAATGCAAAGTAGAAATACTGATGCAGGATCTTATTTTCAGAGACAATCTCCCCTTTTTCATTCATATTTTGGTGTTTGCAAGTGATTGGGCTGTAAATTTCCTGGTGAAAATAAATTCAGGTTTGTTTTATACTAGTCTTGTTGACTGCATATCTAGAAATGGAGGGAGAAGTAGAGCTCTTGTAAAAACCAGGTGTGCAATGTTTGAAACCACCCAACCCTTATGTTTGTTTTATCCGTGAAGATATCTGAGGGCTTGTTTCTGTAAGTCAAACTCATTACATGCACCAGGTGCTCCATCTTTTTTCTTCAATGTGTGACACTTTTCCACACCTCTCTGTTCCAGGACTCACTGCAATCCCAAAGCTTCTTTCTTGCCAGTGGCTCTGTGTGCCTTCCAGTCCTCTTCCCTACTATATGAGGTGTTTTATGTGCCAGCTGTTTTTTTTCACCACATGCCGGGGGCTGAACGTGTTCTTCTATTTCCCTTTTTCTCCACTTACTTGGGTCTTCCTTTGCCTCTCCTCATGTATGTGCCTCCACTCACTCACTTTTTCACGCTTTTGGAGTGCCACAATTTTTAATATCTTTTGGAAGGATGGGCAAAGCTGACCTTAGGATATCTTTAACAGAGTCTATCGACTGCTATCAACTGGTATTTTGATCCAGAAATGGCTACCCACGTCACTGAAGCTGATGACTATTAACCAAGTGCCGGGGCAATATACGCCCATTAGTTCCTCCCATCAGAGGAATGCTGTTTAACAGTGTATAGGGACTTGAAAATTCAGCCCTAGAAATATTGCTTAGCCACCAGGGGATGTCATGGCCACCCAAGGGCACATCCTGTTACAGTTGGAGTCAGACTCACTGTGAGGCAGCCCAGACTGCGCTAATTGCCTAGACAGCCACACCTTCCTGAACCATACCAGCCTACCTTCTCCGGCTGACAAGCTTTGTCTCTGGCTAGCTCCCTGATTGGCTTCTGAAGCACCTGGCCCACCTATCCATTTAACCTCAACTGTGGCAGCAGCCTCCCAGCCAACTCTTCTGACCCTGGTCTGCTTTGATAAGCCTCCTGGTCCCCATGCTTTCTGGCTTTCCTGATTTCTGACCATGTGTTCAGGTCTGTTCCTGGACTCTGGCTTTGGACTTCACTGTGGATCTGTTTTCAGGTTTCCTGATCCCACTTGGCTCTGTTCTTGGAGTCTGATATATAAATTATCCCTTACACTTGGTAACTTGCTATCTGATTCCCAAACCCTAACCCTGGTCTGTGTTGTGGACTCTGCCCCTGGATTTCCCTCTGGACCTCGTTATTTGGCTCTTACATCATGCAGACAAGCCCACCACTTCTGCTGAGGCCCTTCTCAGTTTGCTCCAACATGCATCCTGAAAACTAATGTTCATGGGGCAGTTTCTCCTCATGGCAGCATTATCCTAGAGACAGATGCAGTTTCCACCAGGTAGAACTGTTCCACCTACCACCTTTTTCAGAAGGCACATCAGAGCCAAGCCAAAAAGGGCTACAGTAGAAGTGGGTCATTTGCCTACTTAAAGTGATGGAGGCAAGCATTGTTTTCTTTTGCAGCCATTTCTCTCTTTGGATCTGATATGTATCCTGAAAACAGGCATGCATGGAAGTTCCACACTACATTGGCAGAGGTACTGGCATCACAGCCCCCTGGCAGGTTCACATGGCACCCTGGCTGAGAACCAATGATGTATTCTGTAGACCTCTATTAAATATTCTCTATGCATTACAGCAGGGAACATTCATAAGATTAATAAGGGTTCAGTGTGCAGAACAAACCTGTGGTGTTGCTCACAAAGAATAATTTTGCTCTCAATATTAAACTTAAGCACTCTTATTGATTCTTTTCCTATGCATCCTTCAGTCAATTCAGGATAAGACTAAATTGTATGCAAACTTGTTTCACTATAACATTATATACTCAGAGGCAAAAAAATTAACAATACAGACTTCAGTAGTTTATGTCACAAACATATACATTTTGCAAATTCTGCAGATCATGTGTAACTTCTTAGTATGAGGGATACAAAGGAAAAATAGCTTTTTAAAAATGAAAAATGTAAATGTAATACTTTGTCTATAAATAAGAGGATCCACATACTTAACTTGTTAAAGAGAAATTGCACTCTGAATCTCGGGAAGGATTTGCAGTAAAAATATCAGGTTGAGATTAAATCAATAAAATTAATCACTCATGACCCTGAAGGAGGAGAAAGTTTGAAAAATGCTACAGAACTGAAAGCTACCATGAGCAAAGGGACTAGGGGAATTCATCTTAATCCACCACAGCAAAGTTTAAATACAAGCTCGTCTTTGTTATTCAGCCTGCGGTATTATTTTTCATATGGACCTTCACATCTGACCAAGCTATGATCTCATACAGTGGAGTTTTCTTTATCTGATCATAAAAGTTTCCTGGTTACTTAGATAGCAACAATGAGATGACTGTGGAGGAGATGGTGGTGGTGGGCTATGTGCTGCCTACCTAACCACTTCTATCAGTGGATAAAGCACCTCAAACTAATCCAGGGTATCAGTGCATGGGTAATGCAGACCTTGGATCTCTATTTGTGCCTTTACATTGGCCTAATGGAATGTTTTTTTACTTCACCATCATTATAGTAGAGTTGTATCAACCAGCAGAGCTAACAAGTAACTCCATATCATGCTTTTTATGCAACTATAGGAATACACTAAACTTTTCTGTCCCACCAGCATCAATCAACTTCATGAGGCTTCGCATACTAGCAAACACCAAGATCAGCAGCAGCTGAAAAAATCATAAATAAACCTATTCCCCTAAGCCCCAGGACAGACCTGAAGATTGATACTCAAATACATTACATTTCAAGTGTTAATTCTGTTAGAGTTACCTGCTTGGGTTTTAAACATGGTTTGGTTTGGTTTTCTATATTTAAAAAAAAATGAATATAGCCTTGTAGGGGGAAAGAATAAGCAATCTTTCTACAGAACTTCTAAACCAAGCCATAGTATTGTGTATTAAGGAAACAATTCTCTATTCAATTCAATAGAATAGTTTACAGCATACCATTTTGTAATAAAATCTGTAGGTTTCAAGAAAAAGTGCAACAAAATCCTGTTTCATTTCTGAAGCCTAACTGATTCCATCCCTGTTCAACTCTGCATCTTTTTTCTTTCATGGTGATTACAGCCAGTTATTGTATATTTTCCCCGAAATGACCTAGGCAGTCCTTAAATTCAGGCAGTCCTTGAATTCAGATGTTTCCAGTTACAATGAATGGCATTGAGAATGTTTATAAATTGACACCCTGTTTTGACTTTCTGACATGAGTTTTGACTTTACAAAGCTTGATCTGATGCCACCATCATGATGATGAGAAAGAGCTGGCAATGGCACAAATCAGAAACAGCAAAAAAAAGAAAGGAGCCACGTTTCAGGACCAGCTGCTCAATTAGGATACAGCAGCCCTGGGGGGAAAGTGGAGAGAGAGAGAGACCCAGATATAAACAAGGGAAGGCCTGGGATGCCATGAAAGGAGAAGAGAGCTGATTAGGATGGCAGTGGCAAGGAGGAATCAGCTGTCAGCTGACTGGGAAGGAAGAGAATAGCGTTGAGCTGGGAGATACCAGCTGAAGAAGGAGCGAGATCCGGGAAATGATATGACTCCAGAAAGCAGAGGGCTAGCTGAGAAAAAGCAGATGAGCTTCATGGTGACAAGTACAACTCTTCTTAATCTTTTTTTTATTATAACTAAATCAGTCCAGGCAGGAGCATCATTAGAAAGTTGAAACATAAAGACAATAAGCCCAACACTGTTTAAAGGCTAAAGTGGAAGACATCTTTTAGTTGGACTTATACTTTTACATTTTTTTTTTTTAAATCAGGCTCTTTGAACCCAAAGGACTGAAACTTATCTTCGGTTGAACTTTTTTTTCCACTTGGGTTTTTTTGACCCTTGGAGATTCCAGAGTCTGTGGCACCACATACCACATAATCATGCTCATCTGGATGTCCTGTGTGTGTAGTCATGCTTTATTGTACAAAAAATTAATTTTAATTTGTCACAGGGGTTCTGATTCATCCACCATCCATGAAAAAAGAAGAAAAAACTAACGAGGCTTTTTGGGGGGGGGGTAGAGCGGAGGGGTCAGTATAATATCTTAGGTTGCTGACAGATGTTAAGACAGTATTGCAATTGTGGTCTCAAGTCACATGCCATGCCATGCCACACATAAATGGCAGGTTGCACAATTCTGTGAATGTCTATCCATCAGCTCTTGCCTCCATTCTCATTCATTCTCTACATGAGATGCTTTACTGTTCATTAGACTAATCTAATACACAGTAAAATATCACTGTCTACACATGCGGTTACTGTGCAGTATATTAGTCTAATGTGCAATTTTCTAGTACCTGTACATACAGGTACTAGAAAATGGTACGTTAAGTAATGTGCCAGATTGCATGTGTAGATGCGGACTGGGACAGCTCCCCAACACCTTTCAAAGCTTGGGGATAAGCCCCTGTGCCCCCTGCCAGCTCAGGACTGGCACCTAGGGGAGCCTAGAACTCCCCCTTGCTGTTGCAAGGGGGCAGAGCAAGGCAGGGGTAACCCTGGACTGGGCTTCTCCTTTTGGGATCAATTTGCTCTCAAAGGGGGTTCACATGTAGACGTGTACCTAGGAGTGCTTTAACAAGCCTGTATTTTCTCTGCAGAAAATTCAAGAGCATTAATTGCACATGTAGATGTACCCTCTAATGGAACTTCAGTCAAGGTCAGGGCTTCTTAATTATTTTTTAAGGGTAGCTCTATGTTTTTAGGAACTTTACAGACAGGGATTTTTGGACCTTCTGTTTATGGACTGTCTGCAAATTTATGGAAAATTGGCAACCCTGGTCCCAGTCCTGGTTTAGGATCAAGCAGGGAAAGTCTGTGTCCCGGACCCTGGCACTGCCTCATGTCCTGAGAATCACCAGGCACCTTAAAGAATCTTAAAGATTGGGGGATGTAGAGCAAGGCTCTTAAGGTGCCAGGTTGTGGCAAGCCTGCATCCTGATGCTGACAATCAGCAATTGCCAGTATCAGGACCAGGGCAGCCCTAGCCAGTTTCCAGACCCAAGACTGCCTGGGTGCCAGTGCTGACAATCAGCAAATTGTCAACATTGGGATTATGGGGCATGCCACATGTACAATTTATAGCACCACATAAATAAGCCACAAAGATGTTGCACATTTTTTAAGGAATATCTTTGTGGTTGGTTTCCCAATTTATTGCAACATAAATTCAAGGAATTTGTAACATGTTGCTATTTATGATGTGATTAACTTGTTAATCCCACCAGACTCAACATATGCCAGGGGCCTTAGACATTCAAACCTATATCAAATGAAAGCAGGAACAACTATTTTAAAGTACTCTGAGCTTCATGATTTAATATCTAAGATGAGATGGTTTGCTGAAGTGGAACCAACAAAATGTTTATGACTATCATACTTTTCAAATAGAATCAAAACCTTAATTTATACTACCAGAAGCATAAATACTATAATCTGATAGGGATGATATAAAGAATTCAAATTCACTAGGAGGAAAAAAGTGTATCTATTGTTTATTCAAAATCAAAATTGAAGACCAAATCCATTATTTGGAGTGGCAGAGTATCAATGCAAGCATATTTGCCAGTAGCAGAGCTAAGCTCTACTGGTCCAACATGGCATTCTTTCCACCATATGAACAAGAGCTGACTGAAGCTTTTCTTTGTTGTGTTTTTTTTTAATTTCCACTGACACTAGTTTAAATACACAGATATTTTAAAAGATTTCCAGAAATGTGTACTGACCACTTGCAGACAAGTTCATTTCTGAAGTGGCATCTATGAATTTACATCCAGCATAAATAAAGAGATCTTAGGCATTAAAACAGGAAAAGGTGCAATTTGCAGACAGAAAATAAACATTTTTTTCCACACAGTTGATGTACAAATGCCATGATTTTATAAGTGAAAAGGTAACTTATTATTCACATGTAATGGTCCGATTGGATTTCTTTTTGAAAAACAAAACGGATAAATGTTCTTAGCCTTTTTTTTCTCATTTTAGTAAGAAATATATAAATCTTCTATGTGATCTAAAAGGCAAAGTATTGTTCATTAATGGTTCTTTCTTATACTTATCCCATGTATAAAAATCTTATTAATGGGCCCTATCCTGCTGTTCTTTCTTAGGTAAATGATCCTTTCATGCCAATGGGAATTTGGTCCTCAAGTAAAGGCCTTAGGAGAGAATTCCTTAAATGAACATTTTGCAGTATAGCAGTGTAAGTAGAAATTTAACTTCAATTTTATCAATCAATTATCAGCAGGATGATACTAAATTGCATGATAGTACAGCATTTAATCAGTGGCAACATGCAGGGGCTGCACAGGGGTGCATAGGTATCCCCTGAGAGTGTTGATGCACCCCCTGTCAGGTTGCAGTCCCCATTTCAGCAATGGGCAGGGGGGCAGGCAGGAGCACTTGTGCCCGCCCTGTAAGTGCTGGCTGGGGAATGGGGCTGTGGGACCTCTGGAAGCAGGGAATACCCTGCATCAACTGCATTGTGATCAGCCGCCGGGGGACCCCCCACCTTCAGTCACTGACTGGTATCAGAGAAGGCATGTGCCCTCCCTAACTCAAGCAGCACCAGTCACCCATGCATTTTATGATTGTATGATTATGTTTAAAGTGACATTTTTGTTTCAAGGTTTAGTTCTCAGCAGTGTGTAACTCCAGTAACCACCATTTTTGGCTCTAAATGATTTGTGTTTCTCTTCAATTCTCACTCTGTGGGTGTGCACGTGTGTCAAAAAAAAAAGATAATTTTTTTGCATCTAATTGGTTTAATAAAAGATATCTCCCCTACCACAGTGACTACTTTTGCTTTTTAGACAAACACAACTATAACCATTATCCCTGAAACATGGAAGAGCTCATAATTAACCATTTTGAAATGAAAACTTAATAATTTTACAAGAAGGAAGCAAAATTCAGCACCCTAAGTTCTGGAAGCTAACACCCCTACTCCAATCCTTTGTCTTCAGCTAACTTTGCATATTTGCAGAGCAGCCTCAACATAATATAACTTCCTTGTCCAGGAGAATCTTTTCATCACCAATCCACCTGTAAAATATGAAGCATCTTAATAGGAAAGAAGCACAATTCAACATCCTGATTACCAGCAAACACCTTTATGGTTAATAGACTGCTCCAACTTTTATCTGAGCCTAATTTGCATAAAATGAAATTTTCCAGCCAGGAGAACTTATACCACCTTGCAGCTCTCCTGTGCCATATGAAATTTAATTTCTCCCTGGGACAAATTTTACAATCTTTGCATTCTCTTCTGCCTGAGGAAGGGGGTATGAGCCTAAAAGCTTATAAATAAAGAACATTTCTTTGCAACTATCTGTTGATCTAATAAAATATATCACTTCTACCACACTGACTAGTCAAAAATTAGCCATTTTTTAAGACAAAGAATACTATAGAATGATGATTTTCAGCTAGAAAACTATTTGGCTATATGCTGGCCTTGGAATATTCTGCAGAGTCTGTATTTTGCTACCTGTGTAGGAAAAATGTTGAGAAAGAAAATATATAAATGAAAACAGTGAACTGTACACAAGCTTTCAAGATCCCAATACTTCAAGGTGTCTAAGCAAATGGGTATGTATGCTTCCTGGAGTTTAATGGAGCTCTATACTGGTAGAGTCTGCCGGCACAGAAAAATTTGCAGAATTAACATCTATTGTCCAAAGCCAACTCCCCTTTTAGGCAGCTCAGTAACACTTACTCAGCTATAAAGTTACTATAAGTGATATTAAGGGGCACTTACATGGCGTTTTCCTACTCCCCTTGAGCAGTTCAACTTGTCCTTCAGAGTATACTCCAAAAGAATCCACCCTGACCACTTACCATATTTGCTTGAATACAAGATGTTTTTCCCCATAATCAGCACTGGAAGTGAAGCCCCTCATCTTACATTCTCATATAAGAAAATCACATTAAATACATTATCTTTTTTTGAACTACTGTTAAAAACGGCACGTACTCAGTAATGGAAATCAACTATAAAGCTGATTAAATACTGGCAACACTAAGCACCACTATAAGACACATAGCCTCTTTTGGGCAAACATTTTTTTAAAAACATTTTTCATGTTCCAAGCCAAATCAGTCAAATCAAGTCCAAATCCGTGAGTCAGTCCAAAACCATAAGTGGCCCTACAACCACCAGACTTCCTCCATCCCCACCAGGGGCTTCAGATACTTCCAACATCTTTTGGCAGGCATCCTACTTGCCCTACCCTGGAGGTTTGGAGTTCAGACACCCCCAAATTTTGCCTGCCTCAGCCATATGGCCACAACAGCAAGCTAAGGAGGAGCTTCCCATTTCCATAAAGTGGGCTTACAGCCCCAACACCTCAGCAGGTCCTAAATCATACCAGAAGAGCAGTTATCCCCCAGTCTCTTAAGGAATACTCCCTTCATGTACCCAGATACATGGTGTTTCCCCTGCCAGATACCCCACCTACCTAGTCATGGAGTTTCCCCTGCAAATATGCTGATAGGAACCTACCACAAGGGTAAGTTTGTGCAACCTATCTCTATAAGATAGGCGATTCCCATTAAGTGTATAAGACACGGTGACTTCCATTTAAGTGGAGTCCCCTCAACACAGAATCTTTTTTTTCAGGTCATGGTAAGCATGCATATGTTTTTACTTCCTCTTCACTCCCACAGCAGAGCTGTGGTTTTCTTTCACATTTCCAATTATTCCTATTTCTTCACCAACCTTAAATGTCTGGCAAACAACACGAAATGGGGCTCGAAACAGTATATCCAGAATCCCTGTGTTGGCCCCTCTCAGCCTGTTGCATATGATTAGTGTGGCCCTGCCTTCCATGAGGTAGAGCTGTACGAGGTTGACCTAGACCTCTTCCGCATATACATTTTTGGAGGATACCAGGACTCGTGATAAGAACCAGAGATGTGGGTTTTCTGTAAAATTTTTAATTGAAAATTTGTCCAGAAATGTTTCCAATGCCCTAAATAGAATGTGATCTGATTTAGCATGTTTATTTGATTTATACTTCGTAAACAAAACTAAAAATTACCCTCAAGTTAATTTTGTGTTCCAATAGCCACAAGTATTTGAACTGAAATATTTGATTAGGAAAAAAATGAAATACACCACATGTGGGTAGTGGAATGGTTGGAGCCACAGGTTGCTTGTCTGGGGGCATGGGTTGGGGGGGCTCCTGTCACTGCACGCATCCTAGGGGAGGTATGGGAGGCACATGCCACCTGGATTTGTGTGCAGGGAGGAGGTAGGCTGCTGCTGTGGGCTGGGCTCTGCGTCCCATTGCTGCTGCTTTGAGAGCCATGCTATGTGCCTGCCACCACCAGGCAGGCAGGGTATACAGTGCAGGTGCAGCCAGCACACAGAAGGCACATGGCATTATAGATTCATAGATTGTAAGGCCAGAAGGGACCCCAGAAGGTCATTGGGTCCAGCCCCCTGCACCAAGCAGGAAAGATAACTGGGGGTCAGGTGACCTCAGCAAGGTGACTGTCTAGTCTCATCTTGAAGATTTCCAGGGTAGGTGATTGCACCACCTCTAGAGGGAGCTTATTCCACAGTCTGGACACCCTGACTGTGAAGAAGTTCTTCCTAATGTTAAGCCTGGTTTTCCCTCTGGGTGCCCTGGTGAACAGTTGCTCACTGAGCCCTTGATGTACTCCCCCAGTGTAGTGGTAAGCCGCTACCAGGTCCCCTCTCAGCCTTCTTTTCCTCAGGCTGAAGAGTCCCAGATCCCGTAGCCTTTCCTCATATGGCTTGCCTTTTTAGACTCTGGTCATACAGGTGACTTTTCTTTGGACTCTCTCAAGTTTGTCCACAACCCTTGTGTCCTTGTTAAAGTGTGCTGCCCAGAATTAGACACAGTACTCCAGCTGAGGTCTCACTAGTGCTGAGTAGAGTGAAAGAATCACCTCCTTGGTTTTGCTGGAGATGGATTGATTGATGCATGCCAGAGTATTATTCGCCCTACTGGCTACAGCACCTCGCTGCTGGTTCATATTCATACTGTAGTCTATTATTACCCCCAGGTCCCTTTCATTTGTGGTGCTAGTCAGTTTGGTGCCACCAAGCCTGTAGGTGTGTTGGGGGTTGCTCATCCGGAGGTAGAGCACTTTCCATTTCTTGACGTTGAACTTCATCAGGTTCTGATCCACCCAACTTGCTAGCCTGTCTATCTGTAGCCTATCTTCAAGCGTGACCACGCTCCCCACAACTTGGTGTCATCCACAAACTTGGCCAGTGAGTTCTTCGCACTCACATCCAAATTGTTTATAAAGATATTGAAAAGTACTGGACTGAGCACTAACCCCTGAGGGACACCGCTGTCCACATCTCACCAGGATGACACAGATCCATTCACTATGACTCTCTGGGTTCTATCCTGCAGCCAGCTTCTCGCCCACTTGACTGTCTTGGAGTTAAGCCCACAATCCTCCAATTTTATCATGAGGACATTGTGGAATACTAAATCAAATACTTTTTGGAAGTCAAGCATACAATCTCAACCTGCTCTCTCATGTCCAGGTGGCAAGTTACCTGGTCATAGAAAGAGATGGGTTTGATAAGGCAAGACCTACCCTCAATGAAGCCATGGTGGCTGTCATTCAGAATCTTTCCTTCTGCAAGCTTATGACAGAAAGACTTCTTGATGAACTTTTCTAGGATTTTCCCTAGGATGCAAATTAGTCTGACTGGCCTAGAATTACCCCAGGTCCTCCCACCTGCCCTTCTTGTGAATGGGCACAACACTGGCCCTCTTCCAATCCTCAGGGACTTCTCCAGCGTGCCATGAGTTGTAGAAGAGTTTCACCAAGGGTTCCACAATGATTTTGGCCAGCTCCTTCAGGACTCTCAGATGAAGATCATCTGGTCCTGCTGACTTGTACACATCTAATTTTTTTAATTGGTTATGCACCAATTCTACAGCAATAGTAGGAAGGCAATTATTCCTACCATGCTTATCCTCTACTCTACCTGGTGTGGTTTTCCTCTTGGTCCAGTGAAAGATAGAGGCAAAGTAGTCATTCAGGAGTTAAGCTTTCTCCTGAGTACTGAGCAATGGCCCCACACTTCCCTTTGTTTTCCTCCTGTTCCCTGTGTACCTAAAGAAGGACTTCTTGCCCTTGATTCCCATTGCTAATCTAAGTTCGGTCTCCACTTTAGCCTGTCTTATCTTTTCTCTCCAAGTGCAGACTGTCATGGAATAGTCCTCCTTGGGGCCTGCCTCAAGCTTCCATTGTTTATAAGCCTCTTTCTTCTTTCTTAAGAGGATCGTGATTTCTCTGTTTAGCCAAGAGGGCTTCCCAGCTCTTCTGTTACCTTTTCGCTGCATGGGAATGGACTTCCTTTGTGCTTCAAAGATTGTGTCCATAAGGATCAACCACCCTTCATGCATACCTTTCACCTTCACTCCCTGGTCCCACAGCACCTGCCCTACTAGTGACCTAAGCTTATTGAAATTTATATTTTTGAAGCCCAAAGACTTCAATCCTGCTATCTGATTTTTCTGCCTTATGTCAAGCAGTGAAAATGATGGTTTCATGGTCGCTGTTGCCCAGACTTTGCTCTATATTTAAGCCAGTCACCAGGTTGTCTCCTTTGGCCAGGACCATGTCTAACAGAGCATCACCTCTGGTTGGCCTATGCACCTCCTGGGTCAGGAAGAGCTCCTTGTCACAGGTCAGGAAGGATCACAACTGATGCAACTTGGCTGAGTGTTCCTCCCAGGAGATGTCTGGATAATTAAAATTGCCCATGACAACCATGTCATGTGCACATGTGGCCTCAGTCAATTCTCGGATGAACCCCAGATCGAGTTCCTCCCCCTGATTTGGTGGTCTGTAGTCTACACCTACAGTTAGGTATCTCTTGCCTCATGTACCACCCTCCCCCACAACTTGACCCAAAGGGTTTCAAGCTGTCCATTTCTGGAGCCAATGTTGACCTCCAGGAGGTGTAATTTCACATAGAGAGTAACACCTCCACCTTTCTTCCCCACTCAGTCCCTTCTATGGATGGTGTAGCCCTCTATAGTTACACTCCAGTCATGTGAGGAGTCCCACCAGGTCTCCATATTCCCTACTAGATCATAATGCATACTGGAGAGTAGGAGGGCTAGCTCCACCTGCTTGTTCCCCATGCTCCTGGCATTAGTATATAGGCACCTGAGTCTTTCTACTGAGGCCCTCATCTTCCTGTCCCACTGATGGAGAACTATTCCCTCAGCTCCTGCAAAATTGACTCTCCTAGTGTCCCTATCTACGGGGCTTACTTTTATGTTGGTCCCTGGACATGGTTGAATTTGTGTATCCCTGTCCCCCAGCAATCTTAGTTTAAAGCCCTGTCCACAATATTGGCCATCCTGGCTACAAACAGGGACTTACTTCCCTTGTGAGGTGAATGCTGTCGCTTCCCAAGAGTTTTCTCTCCCTGAAGTGTGTGCCATAGTCCAGAAATTGGTGACACCAGCATTGGAGTTACTGGTTCACTTCCTTGATTCATCCTTCCCCTCTGGGACCATGGCCTGAAACAGGGAGCACAGAAGAAAAGACTTCCTGGGCAGAGGTTCTCTGCACTGGGACTGCTACCCCACATTTGGGGGCACTGAGCCCCAGCCTTCCACTGCCTATTGAAGGTGGTCCAATGGGCAGCCAAGAGGGAAAGATGCATGAATCCAGAAGGAGAACAAGCCAGAGGAGTCTGATTGTAGTTGAGGGGCTGCCCTGGAAGACAAACTGGCTTAGGTTCTGGACCTTGCATCAACCTCTGTCTTGTTGTTGTCAGCCTCTATTTTATTCAATGATTTTTTGTACAAAAGGTGAGAGGGTCCTGTTCCTCCACCATCAAACAGCCACTATTTCTAGATTTTCTGTAGCTAACATTTCAAAAGTATGCCCCTTCCTGGTTGAAATAAGATCTCAGAGGATAAGGGGTCAGCACAGATCACTTCTGAACATGCCCAAGGTAAATCATGCAAGGAAGGAATTTACAAGATAAATCATGCAAGGAAAAGTAAAATCTAGAATCCACATAAATGGCCTTAAATGCTAACTGTAACCAGATAACTGCTTACTTACCTAAAAGGGAATTGGTATTGGTCTGATGTGCTGATCAGTGTCCCAGTTCCAAAATTGTTTTATCACCTGAAACTCTAACTTAAACCTGTGGGAATGTTATGTATGCAAGAAATGCATACTTGGGTCCCAAGTATGTGACTATCCATAGGGGAACACCAGTATTCTAATGTTCAACATCAAACAGCTACAGACCATAGTTACCACAGCTATTACCTGAACCAAAATGCGACCATTTACCAATCCACATATGACTATAGCTTGTGACATACTTTACTTACATCCTATAGCAGCAGTTCCCCATCTGTGGTAAGTGTACCACCGGTGGTACACAGACAACCTGTCAGTGGTACATATTAACCAATTTGTTATAATTATTTTATATGACAAAAATTTGCTGGTGGTACTTAAGGTTGAACTGAAAAATTTGCTGGTGGTACCTAAGGTTGTAGCATTTTAAAGTGGTGGTACGCAATCTTTCAGAGTTTGGGAACTGCTGTCATCCAGCGTGTGCACTATTTTAACTGAAATATAGCAGTCTCCCTTTTGATAATCATTGTCAAGTCTTTATATAATAAGCACCATGCATTTATTTTAAAGGAGTGGACCCTTCATTAAAATAACATTTTGATTTATCATCACTTGGATGTACAATCAGAATTTCAATATTTAAAGAATTACAGGTATCCTCTTATGTATGTAATGTGAGCAACTAGTAAGCAATGTGACAAGTGATAGTTCTGTGGTTTCATATTGCATGAAACTATATTTTTCATACAGAGGCAAAAATAAGATGTGATGCCCATGTTGGGTTTGCTATAGCAAAAGATAGCTGATACAGTTCCCTGGAATAGGCATATTCCTTTTCTTTGAAAGAAATATATATTCAGGTAGTCTTTACAGATATACATCCTATACCTTAAAGGACTGGAACCTTGATTCTTTTGATACATACAATGAGATATAGCTACAGACTGTCCGTGACCTCCAGCCTGCTTACTGAGATCAAAAATGTATTTGGGATGAGTTAGCAAATAGATTTCTGAGCTAGTTTGCCCAGTTGACAAATGGCAATGGACTCAGCAAATCTACTTGCAAGTACTATCCATACCTATTCTCCATCCCCTTCAAAATGCTCAGAATGATGCAAAATAGTTTGTACATTGCACTGAGCATACATTGCAGATGGAATTAATGCTCCTACCTATGGTTTCCAAAAGGCTTTCTGTATCATGAAAACCCAAGGCTCCTTGGAAGAAATAGGAGAAGCTTCTGTACTTTCTGCAACATGAGATGGTAATCAAGCTAGTTCCAGTTGTGCTGGCATGGAAAGGATCAGTGGTGCAGGATCATGATTGGAGATTGGAGAAGTCACTAGATCCACACTTACCCAGATGCAGCAGCTAGGGACTATATAAATAAGAAGCAATAAAGAGCCAAAACAGAATACCTCTCTGGTTCTGAGACTTCAACAGCAAACTTGAAAGGGGTTCACTGGAGGCTGTGGCTTACATGCAAGTTCTGCCAGTGGATTCCAAGCTCTCATACCTACTTACTTCCCCCTTCACTCAGACTTTTTGACAGCATGAACTACCTCAGTCACAAGAGCCTTTCTCTTTAACTGACATTCCTTATGTTAGGAGAGGTGAATTTCACTCTGTGTTTCATGGCATCTAAGAAATACAACTATCTCCTGAAGTGCCAGTTTTAAGGAGCACAACAGCTATGCAAGATTTTAAATATATTAACCCTCAAGCATCTAAATCCTTCCTGTAAACCACAGAAAAGGCAGGCTAAGAACAGTCCCCTGTTGCTCCAGTAGTCCTCATACCTGATTTTCTGTATAAAGTGCAGAAAAAGGTTTGCCAAAGTCAGCTTGTAATGGGGGATGGAGTCTTTGGGGGTTATTTCCTTGTTAAATAAGCTTTAATATATTACTACCTGCTGAATTTATGCTAAAATGAGACAAAAGTTCCCATGCCTTAAGGGGGGAATTTAATAAAAATATCTGTGAAGTTGTCTCTCATAAAAGAATGATTCTCATACTGAAATATTTTGTTTCCTTCTTGTTTTGTAACTATATTTTATATATTTACCACAAACTGGTATTTATTAACTAGCAAAAATGGAAAACCCTTTGAAGTTCTATATTTTACTTGCCTTATAAATACTACTTATTTAATCCAGACTTTGGAAAATATTGCTATATTTACATTTTGCAACGTCTCAATTTCCAATGCAGAACTATTCCTTTACAGATACCAATCCAGGATCTACTCTTCTTTTGTGAAAATGGAAAGATATTTTAAGTGGAAAGATTATGTTTTTGCAATTAACTTAAGCAAACAATTGCTCCCATAAAACATGAGCTTTTTTGTTAGCACAACTAACTACTTCATCTTCCTTCCTATATGCATGAATACGTCATGTCTGGAGCAGAGAAAAGTAAGAACCACATGTTTCATATAAATCGTTTGATGCTTTACTTATACTTGGTGTTTAGCTGGAATCACTAAAAAGAAACAAAATAATGGGGAACATAGGTGAAGGACGCAGTATTTGAGAAGGAAGGGAGGAACATCAATAACTAATAATGTAGCTGGCAGAATAAGAATGAAGTGGACGGAAAAAGAAGGAAAAAATATGTTGATAAAAGAGCCAAAATGGAAAAAGAGGTCCTTAACCCATGTTCTGAGGTAAGTTTCATCCAATTTAGCAGTGTGTCTACTTAAAATACAGATATAGGACCAAATTCTGCCTTGATTCTCACTATGCCAAATCCTGGGTGTCAATGGATTAGAATGGGGATAAGACTTGGCCTTTAATTTCTAAGCATTAGAATGTAAGAAAAGAAGCAAGAGATGTGTAGCATTTCAGCCTACCCAGAACATTGCTGTATCTGTGCTTTAACTTTGTAGCTTAATATTAGAGATAGGTCAGGGTTCAGATGAGAATTGGGTTTTAGTTTAACTTGAGGAAATGCGGAGTGACTCCACTAAAATAACCAACGTTACAGCAAATCAAGTTACTTGGGATTTGTGTAGCAATCAGAATCTGACCATTAATCTTCAACTGAAATGCCTAAATCTCCTATCTTTGGAAAGACTTCTACACACATGACCAAACATTTCTCATTCAAAAAGTAGGAATGTCACTTTGTAGATTAAATAAAAATATCACTCTAATACTAAGCCTTATTATACCATACTTATTAACACTGTAATTATATTACATACTTCTGCAAAATGTATGCTCAAGCTATGTACTGAAAGGCTGGATTGCTACTATACAGCACTCTCTTTAGGCATGATAGGAAGTTCCAAAGCTACCTTGTTTCCCAAAATACTCACAACATCTGTCAATAATCATATGCAACTCTGGAGTTTTGTAAAAGGTGGGTCAGAAGCAGCAACCCTTCCTACAGGGATAGTTGCAGGCTACTGCCAGCCTCCCCCCCTGCCACTGCCCTGCAGATCACACAACAGGAGCAGATTCGGAGTGCCTGAAGTCCCTGAATCAGAAAAGAATCTTACCCCTCTCTCCTTAGCACCCACTTTCTTCCCCTCCTTGCTCAGCAGCACGTCCCTGCCGCCCACACATTCACGGCTGCTACTACCCCAGGGGAAGGATCCAGGTGGAGTGCAGGAGTGTGGTCACACCCCTCTTAATGGACTTTTCTAAGTTCCCAAAGCAGGTAAAAATTCCCTCCCTCCCTTGCCTCTATGCTCAGCAGCCTGTCCCCTTCTCCCCTTTCCCATTCCTTCCTCTCCCTACTCCTTCTGCTCTTCCCACTGTCCCCATCTGACCTCAGGGCAAGGAGAGATCCAGAGTTACTTCTGCCCCACTCCAGTCTGTCAGCATGGGGAGCTGGGCTTCAACATGGAGAATGGTGGTGACAGCCACAAGCAGATTACACCTTACACAACCTGGTCCCAGGCTAGTGGGGAAAACCCATGGGGCAGTAAGGAGGAAACCACCTGCTGCTGCCACAGTCCCCATCTGAACTTCATTCTACATACATCCCAACCAGAGCAGAGCAGGAGCAGCTCTGGAGCTTCCTCTTCCTCAAGGTCAGATGAGGACAGTGGGAAGAGCAGCAGCAGTGGGCAGGAGGAAAGATGGGAGGGGAGAGAAAGGAACATGCCACTGAGCACAGAGGGGAAGGGAGAGTGGGAATTTTTACCTGCATCAGGAACTTAAAAGAAGTCCCTAGCTGTTCCCAGGGTGTGGTCTAAAAGGACATGCAACCAGTACACTGTACCCCCTCTGGATCCTTCCTCTGCCCACAATGGAGGTCAACTGAGCCCTTGGTGACAAAATATTCAAAAGAAATTTCAGTGGTTGTCAATAAACATCAACCTCTCCAAAGATTAATCACACCGTGATATCAAGGTCTCTTCCTTTATATTGGGTACAAAATCTTTGCAGTTAAAATGGTGAGGATATTTGAAAACTTGCAGCACTCGGGAGAGATTCCTAAAGATTGGAAGAAGGCCAATGTGGTGCCTATCTTCAAGAAAGGAAGGAGGGAAGATCTAGGGAACTACAAGCCAGTCAGTTTAACCTCAATCCCTGGAAAGATCTTGGAAAAAATCATCAAAGAAACCATCAACAACAGGCTAACGGAAGGCAATATTCTGAGAGACAGCTTACACGGCTTTGTTTCATGTAGGTCTTGCCTGACCAACCTCATTCCCTTCTATGACCAGGTAATACATCAGAGGTTGATGTCATATATTTAGATTTTTAAAAAGCCTTTGACATGGTCTCCCATGATGTCCTCGTGGTAAAATTGAGGAACTGCAGCCTTGACAACATTATGGTCTGATGGCTGGTAAACTGGTTCTGTGATTGGACACAGAGAGTGATAGTCAATGGAACCAAGTCAACATGGCACATGGTGACCAGTGGCATTCCCCAGGGCTCAGTACTCAGCCCAGTTCTATTTAATTATAATATAATAAAGGGTTTAGTCCATCCATCTGTCTTTCCACAATACTCTTGGAGCACACTGCTTACTGAAACAACTAATCAGAGTGCTCCAAGAGTGTTACAGAGAGGAGGCGGTTGCGAGGCATGGCAGAGCATCACCATGATGGTGGGGATGGAGAGGATGGAGCCATGATGTTAGCCTCACCCCCCAGCTCTGCTCCTTGGAGGTTGCAGCAGCACAGGGTGCTGGCAAAGGGGGATGGAGAAGACAGCAGGGAAAGCTTACCCCCCTCCCTCCGCTCCTGGGAAGTGGTGGCAGCATGGTGGGGGGAAGGTTAGAGTTAGCAAGCTTTCCCCTCCCTCCATCCCCGCCTGCTTCCTCCCCCTCTTGTCATTCTTGACAGGCAATTCGCTAGTATATTCATAAATTATCTAGACTGAGGTGTCAGAAGCACACTGGCTAAGTTTGCAGATGACATCAAATTATGGGGAAGTGCCATTGGCAACATGTAGGGGGTGCACACGGGTGGCAGTTCACCCACTATAAAAAGGTAGCACTGACACTGCTGGCGGAGCCTACAGGCAGTCATTGCTCACCCCCTCTCTCCCCCCACCACGGACACCACTGGCAGTGTCTGAGGCTGATCTGCAATCACTGCTGCCTGCCACTGCCAGCAGCATCTGCGGGTGGTCGCCAACCACTGGTTAGCACTCACCACCTCCCCCCCTCTCCCCCACTGCTGACAGTGTTATGGCTGCCTGCAGGAGCTCCCTGCTTACTGCCACCATATTGCTGCCACCGACAGTGCCACCACCACCTGCTGGAGCTTGCTGTGCCCCACCAGCCTCCAGGGGCACACGGAGTTCATGGGAACTGCAGTCACACTAGAGGACAGGTTAGTGATTCAGGCCAACTTGGATAGGATTACAAGGTGGGTGACATTCAACACAGAGAAATCCTAGGTGCTCCATGTCAGGAGAAAAAAACCACATCACACTTATAGGACTGGCACTGCTGTACTCAGTAGTACCATGACCAAAAGAGACTTGGGGGTCACGATTGACCACAAGATGAACATGAGCCACCCATGTGATGCTGCAGCCAGCAAAGCAAATTAAACTCTGGCTTGCATCTTCCAATGCATCTCAAGCAAGACTCAAAAAGTCATCCTCCTGCTTTACTCAGCCTTGGTGAGGCTGCAGCTGAAGTACTACATCCAATTCTGGGCTCCACACTTTAGAAAAAATATAGAGAAACTTGAGAGATTCCAGAAGACAGCCATGTGCATGATTATCGGTAAAGAGAACGGGCCTAATGAGGAGAGGCTGAGAGAAATGGGACTCTTCACCCTGGAGAAGGTAAGGTTCAGGGGTGACTTGGTGGCAGCCTATAAATATATAAAGGGTGTGCATCAGGAAAACATCTGTTCACCAAGGCACTCCAAAAGGAAGACAAGGTCTAATGGGCACAAACTGTTGGAAGACCATTTTAGAGTGAACATAAGGCAAAACCTCTTTACCATGCAAGTTTTCAGAGTCTGAAATAGACTCCCCACAGAAGTGGTGCAAACACCTATTCTGGTTACCTTTAAGAAATGCTTGGATGCTTATCTTGCTGAGGTGATCTGACCCCAGCTGATTTCCTGCCCCTTAGACACGGGCATAGGCAGCAGAAGGTGGGGGCTAATGGGGCTTTCCCCCCCTAAAGTGCAGTGGTAGGGCCACAAGGCATCCTGGCCAAAGGCTTCCAGCACAGCAGGGGTGGGAAGGGACTGGGTCTCGGGTTGTGACTAAAGGAGGGGCAGGCACTGTACAGTGAACAGAGCACAGTACTGAGCTGCAAGCAGCTCATCCAGGGGATGCAGTTCCAGCTCTTACCCACACCCCAGGAGGCATGGGGGGCGCATGCACCTGGATGTGCATGGGACAGGGCAGGGTGCTGCTGTAGGCTAGGGTAGAGGATGTGCTGGGCTTTTCCCAACCCAGCCCCTCCCCAGCCAGGAACAGCCTGGTGCAGCCCCAGCCTCAGCCCACAGTGTTAGTTTGCCCTGCCCCATACAGATCCAGAAGCATGCACCCCCCATGTGGTCCCAGGATGCGTGCAGCAGCGGGATCTGCCACCCCCACCCAATGCCCCCTGGAGAGGAATGATAACTCAGGCAGGGTGGGCACAGGGGTCCCAGGGGCTCTGTCCACTCCGGCCCAGTGGCACAGCCGAAGCTGGCCCTGCTCCAGCCCCTGACTCCAAGACCCCTCGGTGGTGCAGGGCCAGGACTGGTGTGGGGAGGCATCCAGGGCTGGTGCAGTGCTGAGGGGCAGTGGATTCATTGGCCTGGGGGACACCAGTGCCAGGCAATGACCCTGGGCATGGGAGAAGGGGCAGCTGCATCAGCACAGTGGGCCCCAGCCCTGGCCCTGATCCTGATCCTGGGCCCAGCTCAGTTCAGCTCCCTCCTGATCTCTGTCCAGTCCCAGGCCCTTTGCCTCCCCCCCAACCTCTTCCCGCAAGACTGTCCCATCTGGGGGGGTGCAAGTGTGCAAAAAAAAATTCTCTCTCCACCTATGGGCAGGGGGCTGAACTCAATGGTCTCACAAGGTCCCTTCCAGCCATAATATCTATGAAATCTATGAAACCTATGAAAAACTTCAATGAGATTATGACTGATCAATGCCAACTTTTCAGTGGTGATCACCATATGTGTGCATGACATTTTGACCTAGAAATTCCTTTTGAAATATTTCCCCTTTTTAAAAAGGAACAAAAACAAAGGATGCCAATCAAAACATATCTTTCTTTTCTAGTCTAGCAAGGATATTTATGGCCAAAAAATTCAAGGAAAATAAGGAGAGAGAATATTTTACAATAATGTTATAGCAACTTCTTTATAAAGTTTTTGCACTATCTCCCAAAATTGTGGGTTGTTTTTCTCTTTATTATAAGCTGCCCTGATCCTTTTGGACATGGCATAATATAAGTCTGAGGGCCTTGTTACACATTATAATGTGAGCTGCTCAAATGTTGAGTGCTGGAGTGCAGTGGCAGAAGCCCCCCCACCCCCAAGTCCTGTGCCCCTCACCCTGACTAGGCAGCTTGTCACAGCCCCAGCCCCATTCCCTCCCTCACATTGATCTGCCCCACCATGTCCCTTCCTTCCCCGCTTCACTCACCACAGCAGACTTACCAGCTGGAATCAGCTGTGTCCAGCATGGTAAAGACTGCTGCTTGTTTTGTCTATGGACAAATCTCCGAATCAGCACTGAATCTTTGTTTAATCAATTCAGAGGCTTCCGATTCAATTCAGACCTTTTAATTGGTCTCTCGATTCAATTCAGATTTGGAGATTTGGCCACTGAATCAAGCTGAATCTCCTCTGAAACAGATCAGCTACTGAAGCATCACACAGCCATACTGTTAATATGAATGTGTAGCCTAGAGTGGTTACACATTAGTGTAACATGAGCTGAGTGACAAATCAGAGACAAACCTACACTGGACTGGTATAAATTTAATCTACCTAAAGAGCGCTTATAACTACTTTCAAGTGTTAATGTGTGGACAATCCAAGGATTAAGAGCTCCAGAGGTTGCCTAAAATTAATGTGTAACAAGACCCTAAATAAATATATAGATTACTGAGTATATCAATGATGATAAATAGCCAAGCAAAATATTGATTTGCAACTCAACCACACCATACAATATAAATGCCTAGCATTTCTTTTAGTATTGCTTATCTTCATTTGTGAGATAGCCAAGAACCATAATCCTATTTTCCAAATGGGAAAAAGATAGACAGAGTAAAGCCTTTCCTTGCCTAAGGCTAGAGAGTAAAAAATGGTTTCTGGACTTCATCTGCCTCACTTTTCTGGTAGTGAAGAGAAGTATGGTGAGTATACAAGGGTCTGTTTAGATTGAACTCCATTCCCCCCTCCCAACGATGAAATGGCTCTCTATGGAGCAAGAGAAGCCAATATAGTTTTGTTTACAGCAACGCTGATGCCATTCTAAAAGGGATGGAATAGTGATAATGAAAATCAGATCCCCAGAAACAGAGCTCCCAATCAGTTCTTAGTAGGCACAGAGCAGGTTGCAGTTCTCTGTACAAAAAAAATGCAATTAAGAACTCAGGATTTCCTGGTTTCCAAGTCTATGTTCTACCACCTCTCCCTCATGCCATGTATATAGACTACGGGTGCATCCACACATGCAAGCACATGTGCCTGCAGCAGTTCAAATAGCAAATTTGAGCCAGACCTTTTTGCTTCAGCGCATATGCTCGGACATGCACTTTGTTGTGGAGCAAATTGTGCCACTTGGGGCAAAATAACCCTGCCTGGCTCCTCCTGGATCTTCAGCCAGAGGGAGCTAGAGGTTGGGGCCAGCACCTGTGCTGTCCCCAGCAGTACAAAAAGCTGCCCCATACTGGCCTCAGCAGTATAAAAAGCCACCCTGGCAAGTAGCTCAGAGCTACTCAGTCTCAGGACCTTCTGGGGCCCAGCCATTTGTTACATGGGGACACTGCCTGTTGTGCCAGCTGGACTGCTAAAGCAGCCCTGAGAGTTCCCTGAACCTTTACCCACTGCAGGGGTTTGGCAGTGGGGGCTGCTGTCTGGCTGTGACCTGCTGCACATCTGCCAGACCTGGAGGGACTGCAGAGCCAGTAGAGGCATCTGCCCCTCTGGGCCAGCTGCTAGTGGACTGTGGTTGCAGAGTTGGCCTTTGTGCAGCACTATTGCCATTTGTGCCCCCTGCCCAGCCATCTGGGCAGCTATCACCTGGAAGATTTTCCGGGTGCAGTGGCCTGCTTCAAACTGTCAAACCATGTCCTCCTGGCCCCATTTGTCCAAGAGGTCAACCACAGCCAGCTGGGTCCAAGGTGCCAGCTCTGAGCAAGCAGGGTCCTGCCACTGGCCTTCCTAGCAGGAATTCTAGTGTTCCCTATTGGAAAACTGAAAAATCTCTGATAAAAAAATCCCAAAGTCACTTTGTAAAATAATCCCAAATTCACGTTCCTCCACAAGTAAAACAAAGACCACTATAAAGAGAGAGAGCAAGACAGAGACAGCAATCAGTTTGACAATGTTTTATTGATATGTTTAAAGTGAATTCTAAATACGTGTTTCATGAATTCATGAATACATGTTTTGCTCTACTCCCACAGGGTGCTGGCCCCCAGACAAGGTGTTTGCCCCCCCAACAGGGATTTTGGCCCTCTCACAAGGGGTATGGACCCCCAACAAGGGGTTTAACCTGCACAGAAGAGTTACGGGCCCCAAACAGAGAGTTCAGCCCCCCAACAAAGGGTTCAGCCCCCACACAAGGGGTAGGCCCCCCAAGAGGGGGTTTGCCTCCCCAACAGGAGGTTCTACCCCCAAACAAGGAGTATGGCCCCCACACAAGGGGTACAGACCCCCAATGGGGGCCAAATGGCTGCCACAGGAGCTACCACCCCAGCCCCCCAATTGCTGCCCCTGGCCCCACCCCCCACCAGTTGCTGCAGCCCCCCAATGACTGCCCCACCCAGCCTCACCCCCCCAAAATTGCACCCCCAGACCTCCATGGCTACCTCCAAAACCCCAGGCACCATCACCTTAAAAAAAAAACCCAGAAAAAAACAGGAAAAAATGGGGAAATAAAGCCTCTGCTTACCTTAGAAGCAGGGATGGGGGGGCTCCAGAGTCTCCTGGCAGAGCCCCCCTGGCAGCACAGGACCACAAGGGGGGCAGCAGGGCCCAGGCTGGCCAGATGCAGATTCATCTACCCTGGTGTTTCAGCCAGATGCAGCCAGACTGGAGGTAAGTACCAGGGGGGTTGTTTGTTTTTTAAGTTATGGGGTGGGGGGCAAGGATGGGGAAATGGGGCTGGCCAGGGCAGGGGTTAGGGGCCTTGGGGGGGTTGGCAGGGGGAGAGTTCAGCCCTGGCAGGAGTTAGGGGGCTCAGAGGGGCTGGCAGGGGGAGGGGCTGGCCCCAGCAGGGGTCAGGGTCTCGAGGGGGCTGGCAGGGGGAGGGGCCGGCCGTGTCAGTGGTCAGGGGCCTCGTGGGGGCTGGCAGGGGTTGGGAGGGCTAGGAGAGTGGGTGGGGCTGGTGGAGTTCCCCCCCGCAGTCCCCTCCCCTCTCCTCCAGCCCCCTGAGCCCTTACTCACTGGCACCGGTTTCAGCACCAGGGCAGAGCATCTCTGTGGAGGACCCAGCCTCTGGCTGTCTCATTGACCGTGCCCTGCACCGCTTTTTTATAGTTCGCTTTTTTTAGACCCCTGGATTTTCTCCTGGCACTGCAAGTTTGCAGCACCAGGAACATTTTTTTGTTCCCACACGTGTCTGTTGCCCACCCCTTTCCCCCCCCACTCAAAGGGGTTTGAGGTGGGGCAAGAGGCACATGTGCACTCCTGTGGACGTGGCCTACAAGGCTGCTGACAGACATGAAAAGAAACAAAAACACAATTTACCGGAAGAAGCAGCACATTACTTGGTCTTGGCTCCGCAGCATCTGCATAGATCAGGTGCTTCAGCAAGGCTTTTTGGTGCTTTTATCTAATAGCTGATTCAATCAACAGACATTGTGCGAGCGGAGTCCAAGTACTACAATGTCTCTTCCAGACATGTGCTGGCTTGGTGCATAGAGGCACCAGTTTAAATTGAAGGGTCATTTTTTATTAACATTTATAAGCAACCTAAGAGCTTAAATACTTCATTTAAAGCTAATAGCTTCAGCTACATGGTTATGAATTTAGATCACATTTCTGCAAAAAGATCCGCACATAAGGAGGTACAGTCCCTAGAGCCGTGTGAATAATTGATTATTCAGTTCACTGTGTGAACCAAAAAGAAAACAACATCTTGATGAACATATTTTGATATTTCAGGCAAAACAAATACCAAATACAAATGTTTTGTGTCAAACACTTTATTCAATCCCAAAACACCCTTTCACTTTTGGGAAGGTAGGGAGAGGTCTCCCTTTAGTTCTGTCCCCAACCCAAAACAAAATAGTTTCTAACTGATGAAAAGATACACACTGTACAGCTGAATCTAACTGATGATAACCTAATCTATCAACAGCATAGAAAATATGTGCCTTAACAAAAGGAAGCAGATGTGTTCTTAATCTTCCAAGACTGGCCAGTGGGCTGTGTGTCCTCCGTCATCCAAGATGGACTCCATGGTGCCTTTACATCTCCTGGCAAAGCTTAATCAGAGCATTTTTCATGGGATCAGACCTTCATTTAAGTTATGTGCATTTTTCAAGTCCTTTGATCATCCATCTAATATTCTCCCCTAACTCTCAACTTTCACAAACTTTTAAGGCTATCATTTCTTTCCATTTTTCATCAGGGAAAGCTAGTGGAGTGAGCAATCATCTCTCTCAGCAGGCCCCTCACCACAAGACATCCTAAGCCATTTTCACAGCATATTGAAGGAAACGCAACCAATCTGTGCTGGAGTTAGATTTTTCTAAACAATTTCAAAATTCGTACTGCTTTGTGTTGAGTTAAGCTTTATTTAGTTCTTTTTACATTTTGCCTCTAGTGTTTGAATCCAAACTATAGCACTGAAAAAGAAAGAGAAAGAAGTGAGGAAACACCATCTTCCCACGCTTGCCATCATATGAAGAGAGTCTTACAGGCAAGGTAGAGTGCCTTTCATGACACAGAGAGCACAGTGAGTCGTCACTGATTTCCACTTTGCACCCACTCCACACTGTGAAGACAGCTTTGGATCATTGCTATAGCCACACATTCCATCCCTGGGGACAGTAAGCACTGGTGGCAAGATAGTCACAATAATTCTGCACTCCAGGGAGCTTTGTAAGGATCAGTCACAGTTTGATTCATTATTAATAAAGTATCTAACACTTTTTTTCAATCCAAGTACTATGAAAAAACATACTTATTTCCTAACTCATGACACAGACTATGAGCCCAATTGTCTCATAAGTGCAGCCCTTTGGACTGTTCAGGAAGCACAAATGAACTGGAAAACAGGTGACCAACTAGCTTAGATCTCAAACCAGCTCCTCTGCCACCCCCTGTTGCACAGTTGTCATGGAAGAAACAGCAAATGTGTCCAGAGTATGCACATCAACTATTCCCAACCAACACACAGTTCTTTGCAGGCTAATACTAACTGCTCCAAACTTCCCCAAAGAAAAGAAGACAAAAAGTCATAGAGGACAGATATTCTGGTACCCCTAGTTCCCTTCTCTAGGCAGAGAATCTAGTTAAATTTGTGTATAACAGCACTCTTAAACTGCCTTGTAAAGATGCACCTTCCAAATTAATGGAATTTCCTCCTCAAAATGTTTGGGAGTATACTCTACTAGACTGACCACAGGGCTAAGTGATGAGAGGAACCTCCAGCACTAGTGGTCTTATTATGTTGCACTTCATATTGTCTAGGTAGGCTTCGTAATGTAAAGTATATCATAACATCTGTTTTACACAGTGTAAGTCATATAGTCACTTTGGAAAAAGTCATCCTGTAAGTGCTTATTTTAAGGTCACAGTATATGTAAATGTTAGCACCAAGATTAGAATACATGTTTCTTGAGTCACAGATCCATCTCTAGTTTACTAGAACACAAAAAGATCATCTCAACTTTCTGTGCCTGCATCTGCATTTTCCATATTTCATAGGAAGCTCATCTAATCTTCCTGTATTTTCTTCTCTGCATCTGTGAAAACAATGCACACTAACCCTTTCTTACATGCCTAACAGAGAATAGCAAAACACAAACATATAAGCAACACATTGAAACTGAAAGGTGCTGTATGGCTGCAAACAGATGCCACCTTTGTGCCAGCATAGCAATTTGTATGGAGGCACAGAGAAAAAGCAAACAAAGATCCATGCCCTTTCTTGCACCACAAATTCCCAAATGTGTTGCCCTGACAAAAGGTAGTTTTAACTTGTGCTGATATTTTGTGGTAGATATCTGGTTCCTTTAAAACTAGAAAGTGTGGGCAGCCTGGAGCTGCTGACATTCTCCAGCTGTCCCAGGCCCTAAGGCATGCAGGATGGGGCCCCTAAAGCCCCAGGAATACCTGCCTGGGTTTCCTCATTTGCAGAGGTGCACCTGGAGATTCTGACTTGGGTGTATTTCCTTTTGCAGAGGCCCACACTGAGTGTTGTCCAACTGGATTGGGCCCCAGCCACTCTTGGGAATGGCAGGACCAGGACAACAAGCAACATTTGGTTCACCCAGTGAAGTGGGTCAGCTGTGCTGGGACGCATCCTGACATACCTGGTCTGCTTCATTTAGCAACATCTGTTTATAGTCTACAAATAATAGAAAATTCTGAAATAAGAATCAATGGTTTACTGCTTATCTATGTAACCTGAAAAACTATGTGCACAATAAAGTTGCTATAACTATTTCCATTGCTATAGTCATATTGGATTCTTACAGTAGCATACCACATTTCCATGTATATAATGTGATGAAACATGTAATCTTTCCTTATCAGTCCCATGATTACCAATCCAAAACACTGTGAATTTGTTCCTATAGAAGTAATATGGATATTTTAATGCTGTTTAGCTAAGTACTTAACTAGATGCTTGCTGTCAAAAGCAAAGGCATAACAAGGTAGCTCTGGCCATGTCTACATGAGACATTGACTGTGCAGTTAGTCATTACTACTGCGCAGTAGCACTGCATGGCACGAAGTGTAAGGCAATGCTACTGTGCAGTAGTAATGACCTACTGAGCAGTCAGCATCACCTTAAAGCCATACAGTGACAGTACTGAGCAGTAACTTCTGAATACAAGTGCTAAACAACTGCACAGTAACAACTGTAATGTCAGCATCTCATGTAGACACAGCATCTGTGCTCTAGGCAGCAAAAGCACAAAGCAGCACTGGCTACCCTCAGTGCCATAGGAAGTAAGGGCAGGTGGGGCAACAACCCCAGGCACCAAAGTGAAGGGGCACCAACAGGTACTGCCCAGCCGGGGCAGGGCACAGGACAGAGCTGAGAGTGGCTCATTTCTGCGAGGCATGGAGGCAGGGGAAGGGCAACTTCCGCCACTGCGTGCACTCCTGGACAAGCATGGGGGGGCATGTGCCCTGGAACTGTGCACTGGGCAAGGATGGGCTGCCACTGCGGGCTTTGCCCTGGGCACCAAACTTCCTTGCCACAGTAGTAGCTAACTCCCTGCAAACAGTGGTGGCACAACCAACTGATAGTTGTGGTGGCAGCTATTTTTGTGCCTCTTAGTTATTTTACTGATCAAAAGAGTGCTTAACTGAGCCTAAGTCTAGAGAGAAAGGATTATTTTGCAGTTAAGTGACTCAAGAGATCTGTATTCATGTGCAAGATTTTCTACAGTCTCCCTTTGTGATCTTGAACAGGTTAGTTAATCTCTCTTTTCTTTAATTCTCCATTTGTGTCTAGTTCAAATACAAGCTATTGAGCTTAATGCACAAATGAAACAGTTAAATTTTAGCTCTGTGCCATGCAGGTCAGACTAATTCATCATCGCTTCTCGGCCTCTTGAAGGCTCAGACCAAGTGTAGTTTACTATCCTTAAAACATACAAATGTATAAAACATTGTATACTACATTCCACCAGAAGCATTTTTAAATACAAAAAGATCCTTGACAGGAATGCACTATGGTGTAAAAGGATCTACTGCTTTTTCATAAACTAAACGCCAGCAGAACTGATATATCCATGATACAAAGCACAAATTAATTTTCTATACAACATTTGGACAGGAAATTAGCAAGACAAATGTTTTTAGTAGTTACTATTGTAAAGAAGCCTTGAGGGATAAAATATTTGCAAAAGAAAAGATTCTCTCCTTTCCTCTGCTTGATTGTTTTATTTTAAGGGAGTAACAAAGTTTCTGTCTGTCCCTTCTCTTATATTCAACTCTACAATCCTCAAAATTATATACACAAGCAGAGACAATTATGGGGAAGCCAAAAATAATGATAATTTATGCATTCTTAAGACTGGATGTGGTGGCTGCAGGGAAAGCATAATGACATAAAATATAATAAGTTATATCTTATTTTCAAGGTTGCCAGAAGATATTGCACAGGACATTTTTTTAACCAAAAAGACTTTCATATATGACCACATATAAACTTTCCATCCTTTTTAAATGAGTTTCTTACAAGGCTTTGTAATGCAGAACTACTCTGATGACTAGATTTCAGTGCTGCACGTGCTCCACCTAGCTACAGAGAACAAAAACCCAGTTATTTAAATGCTGAAGATTTTAAAGTGGAATCTATTTTAAGGTGTGCTAACTAAAAATCAGTGCAGAGGACTGTTAGTTTCAGGATTTTGTTTTACAGAACTAAAATTAATTTTTTGCAATAGCAGAGGGGAGGGGGGAATTCCTGCTTAGCAGGAAGTGGTGAGGGGAAGGGGGAAGCAGCCCACAGTCTCTAGAGCTGCACCCAGGGAGCGGAGGGAAGGGGCCAGCCCTGCTGTGGAGAAGACAGCCCCACCCAACCCAGAGAGCATGCTGGGATGCTGGGGGAGTCTGATTTATCTTAAACCGGCAAGGGGTCTGGGACAGACATTGCATAAACCGATTTAAGCCGAATCAATTAAGTCCAATACTACATTCAACCAGGTTTGTCTCAAACTGGTTTCAACCATTTTCAAACTGGGTTTTTATGCACTGAGCATCTGTTCTGTTACAAGTTTAAACCAGTTTCTGATCACGTAAAGCAGTTTATGTGTAATGTCTGTCCCTAGCCCAGGATAAAGACTTGAATTAGTACAAGCACATCTCCTTTCTTATTCACAGGAGAATGAACATGCATAGGCCACCTTAATGCTGGCATTACCTTATTTTTGATAATTTGATTTTTTAATTTTAATTATGCTTTTTCAAAACAATTTTGCATGTGTAATTTCCTAAATTTTAAAATATACAAATAAAAAAATTACATTTTATAACATTTGTATTGATATACATGATTTATGAACCAAATACTACCCTTGAGCTAACAAAGTTATCCAAAGCATTAGTAGTTTTTCATCCTTTGTCATCAGTAAAGGGGGGGGATGAGACTCAAATGTTGTGGGTAGGTTGCAAAGATATACAGCAACAGGAGAACTATGAGAAAACATTAGTATCTTCCTTTTCATTCTAGGCTATAGAAGGCAGTGTGGCTTACTGGGCTCTTCTGCTCCAGTTTGTCCCCTTCTGCTCTGCCCCCTTCCCAGTCCTGTCTTTTACTCACTACTGGCATAGTCCCATTTTACTTGCTTTCTAGTTTCATAGTATCATAGTATCTAGGGTCAGAAGGGGCCTAGAGCAGGCCATCTAGTCTGACACCCCGACAATGGCAGGAACGAGTGCTGGGGTCACAGGACTCCAGCCAAGTACCTATCTAATCTACTCTTAAAGAAGCCCAACATAGGAGCAAGAACAACTTCCCTAGGAAGCTGGTTCCACATCCTAGCCACCCTAACTGTGAAGTAGTGCCTCCTAATGTCCAACCTAAACCTGCTCTCC
>JAGPOW010000261.1:222528921-222539338 GCA_030014935.1 Caiman crocodilus | reverse complement strand
GGGAGAGGCTGCAGCAGGATCTGGGCCGACTGCAGGAGTGGGCGGACAAGAACAGGATGGGATTCAACGTGGACAAGTGCAGGGTGATGCATCTGGGGAAAGGAAACCCCCAGCACACATACTGGCTGGGAAGCTCCCCTCTTATTAGCACGGAGATGGAACAGGATCTTGGCATCATTGTTGATGCCAAGATGAACCTGAGCCGCCAATGTCAGACGGTGGTTGGGAAGGCCAACCGAACCCTAGCGTGCATCCAGTGATGCATTTCGAGCTGGTCCAAGGTGGTGATCCTCCCCCTTTATGCGGCATTCGTTCAGCCGCCGATGGAGTACTGTGTGCAGTTCTGGGCGCCGCACTTCAAGAGGGATGTGGACAGCCTCGAGAGGGTGCAGAGGAGGGCCACTAGATTGATATGTGGGCAGCAGGATAGGCCTTATGAGGAGCGTCTGAGGGACCTGAATCTGTTCAGCCTCAGTAAACAGAGGCTGAGGGGGGTCCTGGTGGAAACCTATAAGCTGCTGAGGGGAGATCAGCAGGAAATAGGGCAGGCTCTTTTTTCCCGGGCACCACCCGGGGTAACTAGGACCAACAGTCACAAGTTACTGGAGAGCAGGTTTAGGTTGGACATTTGGAGGCACTACTTCACAGTTAGGGTGGCTAGGAGGTGGAACTGGCTTCCTAGGGAAGTTGTTCTTGCTCCTATGTTGGGCGTCTTTAAGAGTAGATTAGATAGATACTTGGCTGGGGTCCTGTGACCCTGGCACTTGTTCCTGCCATTGGCGGGGTGTCAGACTAGATGGCCTGCTTTAGGCCCCTTCTGGCCCTAGATACTATGATAAGCTGAAAACAGAGTGTTTTGACAGGAAATGTCAAGGGACCTGATTTATAGGTAGTGTTATCTGCCCAGCTTATAATGATTTATTTAATTAATTTCATTCTTTGTTTTTGTCAGCAATCCCTTGGTTCAAGGATTATCTCTACCATGGTTCATTGATGGGTCTTGAGGTGACTTCAGAGTCCAATCCTTGAGCCGTTGACCCATCTGCAGAAGTTACAGATCACTCTGCAGGGAAGGGTAGCCCATAGTCCATAAGGCAGGATTTCTTTCCTTCTCCTTCCTCCACTTTCTTTTCCTGCTTCAAAGGAAGATGCTTTACCTTGAAACAAGCAGCCACCTCGTTGAGGTTTCAGTGCCATTGGAGTTACTCCAGTTCCTCCCAAGTCTTGACTTCAGCATTTCTTTGATAAAGTTTGTGTAATGTCCATGAATGGATTATAATTTATTTGCATATCTTCAGTATAAGATTAATTTTTAAAAAAAATTCAAGTCTATAATGAGTTCATGAAAAACATACTTTGACTATTAATTTGAGTTAGTATTAATTATTCAATAATTATCTCAAAATGAGTGTCATTTTAGGTTCCCCTCTTCTAACTTCTTTGTTGAGTTCTGAGCACATTCTCTCCATGTTTAATATTTGGCATTAAAAAGAATTAATCCAACCTCTGCTGAAAACCCCCTAGAGTCTTGCAGCAACCCTAGAACCTGCCCTAGATTCACCTCCAATACTTGGTTATCCACTGTGTTCATACTTGCTGCCATTCTCTCTGACCACAGGTTTGTTCTGTGTGTCAATTCCTACTTCACGATCTTTTACCATGGCTCTTTTCCTATAATAAAGACATTCCCCCTACCCACTATTATAGGTCTTTTTTTCATCTTGCTCCTCAGTACAAAGCTTCCTACTACCTTAAAGACGCTTAGTGTAGGTTAATTTACCTCCTCCCCTCTGTCAGTCTCAGGCAGTAAACAAGCACTCCATCCTCAGTCTTCCAGTCCACTGCTTTTCTTCCCAAACCACCAAAGTACTAGGATCTTAAGGATACGTTTTCAATAACTGCTCAGCCAATATATCCAGGGAACATACTACAGCTGAATGGGGGTTGTCTCTTCCAACTCCAAGCAGCATTATGAAAAGTCCCACTTGCTCACTTTCAATAGGACTTCCCTTTGGGCACAAGGAAACTATTCTTACGAGGCAAGGCTAGGGACTAGGAAACTATTCTTACTAGGAAAGAGCTACCTTATCCTTTCACTCTTCTACCAATTTGCTTTCACTGTAGTGGAGAAGCAATGAATAAATGAATTAATGCAAACTGTGGAAGTGAATTCATTTGGTGTGACACTGGCACATCCAGTATGTGTGCATAGCATATTTATATATGCACAGAGAGCAAAATGATGGGTATGCAAGACGCTAGCAAATGTGAACACAGCTGAGAGGACCAGATGTGAATGAAAGTATTATACTGTATTTTCTCACTTACTATACATATCTTTTTCCCAAAATTAGCCCCTCAAAATTGGAGTACATTTCTTGCACAGGGAAGCTGATTTTTCTGTCCAGAATAGAACTACCCACCTTTGATTCCTGGTCCAAAACCAACTGCCCGGCAGCAAAGGTAGCATTTCTTTTTGGACACCTGAGGGACTCAATTGCTTTAATAGCTTGTTGTTCTTCATCCCATCGGTATTAACTATTATCTCCCTTTTTGAATAGTCTTAATTTTCTATTAATCAAACTGGCAATTTTGCCATCAGCTACTCTTAGTCTCTCTTCTCCAATTTCACAGCCTGCTCTATGTAGATGTAAGTCTGGAAAATCTTTTTTTATTCCTTATGCCGTCCCAAAACCAAGTTGGTTGTTTTATTCTGGAGTGTGTTGTATTCAAGAAAATATGGCATATTTATTTTTGATAACAGAAGATTTATTGATAATATTTTGGAGGTTAGTTTTTTTATTGTGTGATTATTACAATTTTATGTAGATGCAGAGGTTAGATAGCTCAGTGGAAACAAAATATCTGGGGAAGTGTGTGTGTGTGTGTGTGTGTGTGTGTGTGTGTACGCACACACACACGCGCGTATATGTATTTTCCACAGAGGAAGCTTCTTTCCAAGTCGTTCAATTGGTGGTTGATTTGAACACACAAAAGTTCAACTGAAGCTTGGCATCTGATCAAACTTGCAGAAAAATTTGCTATAAAAGATCAAAACAGAGATACATCTAGTCCAATACCACATACTTGACGGTGACTAGAAACTCACTAATGGGTAAATTTTATATATAAATTTATTTATTTTTTTACACACACATGCATGTGTGTATACACATACACACACACACTTTCCACAGAGGAAGCTTTAGTTAAAGCAACACTACTGCCATTTTTCAGCACTAGGACACTGATACACAAACCACTGGCCTCTTTTAATACAGCAGTTCTCAGACCCAGTCTATTTAAAGGACCCTTCCTCCCCCACTCCCAGAGCATGTGTATAAATGCCCCATGGGCTTAGTTACAGCAAAAGGATTTCAGTCAAGAAACAGCAACTATTTCAAGCTTTGAACCATCTACTGAATCATAAATCAATAGTATTGGTAGTACAAAATTGGTATAGGCTTCCCTTGTGAGAGAATAAAGGGAAAATAATCTGCTGGAGAGCTATGGGAAGCCACTAAGAAGAAAACTTCTTGCTTTTTTAAAAGTCTTTTCTTTGAAAATGAGAAGGGGAACTTAAGACTGACATGACTTTTAACCATGGGCTGTCATTGCAAGAAAACGTTCTAGGATCTAAAAGAAAAGCTGAGTCTAGGGAATCAATTCAGAAACAAATGGAAGGGAAAGAACTTGCTTTTAGTGAAGAAAAGCAGAGATAAATGGCAAAAACCACATCTCAAGAAGTTTCCCCAAATGTGTAGACTTGCTATAAAAAAGTGAATGTAGTCTGGTGCTCTACAGAACTCAGGGAGAGAAGAAAAGCAGGACTGGACATGAGGAAAACAGATTAAGAATATAATCCAGTGACCTACAAGGAGTTCAGCATAGAACCCAGGGAACCTACAACCTGTGGTTGTTTTGGGAAAGTTTTCCATTTAAGACTAAAAAGAGTTAATACCTTATTTATGTTCATTTAAAGAAATACACACACCTGTTAGTGTGCTGTGGACATCTACTTGGGACTTAAAAAGTATTGTGCTAAAAGCCTTTCTTTTTTAGCACTGCCTTTACCACCACCTGAACCTCTCCCTACTCCTGCTGCATTTCACACACTAGGCACACCTACATGAGACGCTAACTGCACGGTAGCTTAACAACACTGTGCAGTAGCATGCTAAGCAAAACTCATGCTAATATACTACTGTGCAGTAATATTAAGCTACTGTACAATTAGTGTCTGTAAAAACCCCTGCACCAGCACTACTGCACAGTAGCACCAATTACTATGCGTTGATTTAGTACTTAGTTATGCAAGTACTAAACTTAATGTGCAGTAACTACAGTGCATTAATGAATGTGTAGGCATACCCACACTGGTGCATCATTAATGCCAGATTCACTGCCCCTTTTTCCACTTCTCTTGCAAGCACTTGTGACTTCCTTCACCTTATATAGGCAGGACCCTTCCCACTCTAGTCCACTAAGCTACTGCTATTGTTGAACCACTCCTGAAATCTCTTTTCTTCCACAATGCTCTAAGGAAGTCAAAAGCATCCACTGTTTTCCCTCTTTATCAAACTTTTCACATACACGAATAGGAAGTGGGAGGACAAAAGAAAAAAAGAAAAAACATCAGTAGAGCAACATGTCCTAATCTTTGAAAATGAGTAAATACTCTATCAAATTGTTACCCATATACTTCCCAAGCTTATTGCCTCCCTCTTGTTCAGTCTCTTAATACACTTGTCTACAACTGAGGTTGCAAGCTCTTTGGGATGTGGACCATATCTTTATGGAAGCATCTACCACCATTTTGGATTCTGTAATAAATACTGATATTATCCCTACCCTATCCAGTCAACTATAGATCAGATCCTCTTAGCTAACATTCCAACTCTCCCCCAGAATGTTTTGGATACTTACACAACTTTATTAAATTTGTCAGCAGTTAACTGTAAGAAGGTAAAATAATAGTTAGAAGTTCTTTGTAAAGCTATAACTCCAGCTGGTGGTAAATCTTCCATCCCAGGTTTCTTCCAAGCGAAACATCATTTTTAAAACAAATCATTCTAAGGACCATATGGTATGAACCGAAATAAATGTTTCAGGGCAGTAAAAGCCTCAGGCAATTTGATTCCTTTTTAAAAACGGCCAAATATAGTTTTACCATTCTTTTTTTGGCTGTGCTGTGAAAGAAAAATACCACACACACACACACACACACACACACACACACACACACGGATCTTTGTTAGACTCCCAGCAGTGCTTTTTCTGTTGGTTTCCTTCCACAGTCTCAAAAAAACTTTAATAATTAGCATTCTCAAGAGAAGATAACATACACATAGGAGTCCCACTCCTGGGTCTCAGCACTGAAGTATGAGACTATTTGAATTCTCTTAGCTCTCAGAGTTTCATTCTTCTGAGGTATTTACAGTCAAACTTGAGCCCTTTCCCTTTTGGCCATCCACCTGTGCCTCATCTCCACCTAGAACAGAGACGGCCAACTTGTGGCACAAGTGGCACAGTCTCAGTATGTGGTACATGGAAAAATTAGGGAGGGGCTAAGCCACACGGACAGAACAAGAAGCAGAGAGCAAAGCAGCAGGTGGGGCAAGGGAAGGTGACCGAAGTGGTGTTTACGGAAGGTATGGGTTTAATTTGTGGCATGCCTGCCAAAATGATTGGCCCCAACTGATCTAGAACATTTTTTTAATCAATTCTGTGTGACAGTGATGTAAAGTGACCCTCCACAGGAGCTGTGCACCATTGCTTTTTTCCATTGCTGAGACAGCTCTTCCTAGGATTCTGTCTGATTTGAGGAAGGTCCACCATATCCTTTCTAGGTCCCTTCCCCCTTTTGTAATTCTGATTAATACATCTACAATTGATACTAAGCCAACTGGCCTTACATTTCTGCCCTCCTTCAAGACTTTAGTTATTTTCTTTTTTCATGCCGAAGTTTGAGAGAATTGCTCTCTAGCTGATCTTCTTATAGAATTTGAGAATAATTGCTCTAGCAATTCTTTAGTCTTCAACATCTTACAGCAGTATCTTTGAGATTACCATGTCAGTGAGTTTGTAATGGTGGGGAGCAGGTGATTTATCTAAAAATTTGTCAGATTAGACTTGTACTGTTCTTTTGGATAGATTTTTGAACTGGAGTTGTGCTGAAGGCTCTCTGCTGCTGTGCCATACTGTAGTTTTCCTGGAGCCTGTTTGCTAGCTGAATTCTATGTAGAACAGGGGTGTCATACTTCTCTGGCCCCATGAGCTGGATGAGTGGGTCAGAGCCAATCCATAGGCTGCATCTCCAACCGTATGCTCCAACTGTATGCTTGATCCAACACAGGAGGCACCACTCAGGCCAGTCTGGGACAGAACAATAGCTGCAAGGAGCACAGCTTGGGACCTAGTCCAAGCAAGTGCTATAGGCTGCACATGTCCCAGGCACTGTGCAAGGAGATGGTTTACCACAGCAAGAGGGGCAGCACCAGATGTTGGATCATGAGGCTCCATGAACTGGATCCAGCCACAAACCATATATTTGACACCATAGACAATGCTTAGGGGGAACACAGCAGGGCACATGTCCCCCACCCCGAGATTGGCTGCCACTGATACTGCTACCAGCGTCTGTGGGTGGTTGCCATTTGCCATCCCTGCTCCTTGCTGCCAGCACTGCTGTAGCCGCCTGCAGGCAGTCTCCACTCAGTCCACCTTTGCCACCAACATCACCATCCACTCTTGGCCTGCCCTCGCTGCCAGAGTCACTGCAACTGCCAGCAGGTGGTCCCCATTCATCGCCACCATGCCCCCACTGCTGACACCACTGCCACCACTGCCACCACTTGCAGTCAGTTGCCATGCCCCCCCAGCCTCAGGAGGCATGAGTCTCCCAGCCCAGAAAAAAAACAAAACACTCAGCATCATACTTGAGTATCTTTTAAGTCTTTCCCTTAGAATTCAGATTTATTCTTTAAACATAAGTTTAGACAAAATGTCAAAGCATACTGACCATAAGCTTCAGCTCCCAAAGGCTCAAGGGTCAGAGAAAAATATACTCTTTCCTTCAATCTTTGTTTCAAGAGTTTGCTGCAGGAGCCCTCCTCCTTCTTGAAAAATCCCTACACCTTCCCAACTGTTTATAGAAATCATCCAACCTCTTCCCAGTTGAGCTGTCCAAACCAGGAGTGTCTCATGTATCTGTGTACCCATGCTTAAAAATGATGGTGGGAGCACTTTATCTAAACTTGCAGATGAAACTCTGCCATTTCACAGAGGAATAGTCTTTATGTGGAAAATTTCCTGCTCTCCAATTCCAAAATAAGACAGTGACTGTGGTCACAAATGGGCCATGCAAATCCTTCTTAAATGTAATTCTGCTTGTTACAATATCACACAAGATTCCCATGCACATACAACCTTTTTTTCAAATTTAAACCTCTAAGAATAGGCATCAAATTTTTTGCCTTAGCTTTTGTCTGTCCTAAAAACTGCTGTTTTTGGAATTCTGCAGAATTTACATTTGCAAATTCTATAGTCAATTTTGTTTCTCTGAGAGTTTTTGCTTCCTGCATATTCAGGAACTGCCTGACAAGGTTCCAAGGTTAGAAAATTCTGTGACAGTTAAAAGTCAATGGAGTCAGAAGCTGACTGGCCAAGTTCATTGATGACACCAAACTTTGGGGCAAAGCATTCACACCTGAAGACAGGAGAGCGATCCAAGCTGACCTGGACAGGCTCAGCAAATGGGCAGATGAGAACCTGATGGTATTTAACACTGAAAAATACAAGGTTCTCCACCTTGGAAGAAAAACCTGCAGCATTCTTATAGGCTTGGCTAGCTCTATGAAAGAAAGAGACTTGGGGGTCATCACTGACCACAAGATGAACATGAGCCTTCAATGCGATGCTGTAGCTAGTAAAGAGACCAAAACATTGGCTTGCATCCATAGATGTTTCTCAAGCAAATCCTGGGACATCATTCTCCCCTTGTACTCAGCCTTGGTGAGGCTGCAGCTGGAGTAGTGCATCCAGTTTTGGGCCCCACAATTCAAAAAGAATGTGGAGAAGCTTGAGAGAGTCCAGAGAAGAGCCACATGCATGATCAGAGGTCAGGAAAACAAACCTTACAATGACAGGCTGAGAGCTATGGGACTCTTTAGCCAGGAAAAGTATAGGCTCAGGGGTGATCTGATGGCCACCTATAAGTTTATCAGGGGTGACTATCAGTATCTGGGAGAACATTAGTTCACCAGAGCACCCCAAGGGATGATGAGGTCAAACGGTTATAAACTACTGTGAGACCGTTTCAGGCTGGACATAAGGAAGAATTTCTTTACTGTCCGAGCCCCCAAGTTCTGGAATAGCCTGACATCAGAGGTGATTCAAACTCCTACATTGAACACTTTCAAGAGAAAATTGGATGCTTATCTTGCTGGGATCCTATGACCCCAGCTGACTTCCTGCCCTTCGGGCAGGGGCTGGACTTGATGATCTTCCGAGGTCCCTTCCAGCCCTAATGTCTATGAAGTAGAGGGGAAGCTAGGATCCAGCTCTCAGTGAAAAAACAAACCAACCCAGAAACAAAAAATAAAACTAAAAGAACCCAAAGAGCTGGGGAAGTTCATGTCTATCTTGCAAAAGGAGCCTGAGACCCAAGAATAGGAACCCCACAAGTACAATGCTCAAAAAAGCTGAATTACAGATTGAAACACCGTTATTCAGCAGGTAATGGAAGAGATTATATGACCATAGCACAGCACAACTTCTCTTTCATTATGTTGTACACTACTATTTTCAGATGGTTTCTATATTCATTGTGCGGTTAATTACAGCCAAGTTTAGCATTGGTACAGTAACCATGAGGTCACTTTAGAGATAAGTATGGTCCACATTCTCCAATACCTCAAAAGGTTCATGAAGACCTCTATCAGGGGGAAATTTTTTTCTAAAAGTAAGGCCCAGTCCCAGTAGAATAAGGAGAAGAGAAGGTTTGGCTGTGTATGACAGCTGAAAATTATGTCTGTGTGATAAAGGTGCTTGCTGAAGGCTCTATGAAGATTAGACCAAGTGATTTCTGTCATTTGTTCAAATATTAAGCTATATCTTGTTGCTAAGAGCCTAATTAAAGTCTAAAATACAGTAAGTCTTTGTATGAAATATAAGGCCTAATAAATTTAGCAAAGCTTTATAAAAGTGATAGTAGGCCCTGTGGCATAGTTAAAATTAACCTTATCAGAAGAATGCAAGTCTTATACTGCTATTGGTCAGTCTAAGGACAGTTGAAGTAAAAAGAATCTGAATGGCTGTAAGTTATCAGCATAGCTCAGAAGTTATAAACTGGCTGGCACATCCAGAAATCATTTAGAAGGAAGATGTAGCTCTGTGAAAGGAACTACTAATTAGCTGTTGACCTGAATTAGCAGGCCTGTGGATCTCGAGGAGCCTAAGAACTGAATATCAGGGTCCTTCCTGGTACCTCTCAGACAGCGCCGATTGGGAAACCTGACTTTGCTGAGCTTTGTGGAAAGAAAAACTTGTCATTCATCAGGTACCAGAGGGGACTGCCAATAAATTGCCAACATGAATTATTATTCTGCCATTATCTGTCTCAATATACTACGCGTAGTTGTGTTTTTGTTAAGTTAATAAACCTTTCTTAACTTTCCATCCCCAACCGCACTCTCAATTGTCATATTGAATGAAATAGTTTGAATGTTTGTAATGGTTGCCCATTAGCCAGTTTCAGGAAGAAGACAAGATTTATCTCCTTATCTAGGTCATTGTTTTGGACTACATGCAGAAGATCCAGACTTTGCTCAAAGTCTTAACTCTTGAATTTTATCTTTAGAGGTCTTTAACAAAGAGAACCTAACAATGACCACTAAGCAAATATTCCGAGTTCTGAGAGATCAAACCCTAGAGCCTTTTGACAAGATTGGTAAGAAAAGGTCACTTGCAGTGGTATGGAAGTTCCCCAAAGTAATTTAAATGATCAACAAAAGAAACTGATTACCAAGAAAAAGAATATGTTAAGAAAGATCCAAGCCTAAACTTAAGAGTAATGACAGGTTTGGGTAGGAATGGCTTAGGACAGCAACTCACTCAATAAAAACTGTAACCTGCTATCCCAAATTGAAGGTGACTTACTTGCAGAACAACGAAGAAAGAATCACAAGCGTAGGCTGTATCAGTGTGGCAGGGTACTTGCTGTGCCTGCCACTTTAAGGCCCTGGAGCTGGCAGCCTCCAGGTGCCTGACGAAGGCAGCCATTTTGGGCCCATATAAACACAGGTAGTTTGGCTGCTGGAGGCCAAGCAGCAACATTGCCTGGCCTGAGGGCTGCTAGCAGAACACTGGAGGTAAGGGGATGGCAGGAGGGTCCGGGTCCGGGTCCGGGTCCGGGTCC
>JAGPOW010000261.1:222490815-222528821 GCA_030014935.1 Caiman crocodilus | reverse complement strand
GGGTCCGGGTCCGGGTCCGGGTCCGGGTCCTGGTCCTGAAAACTGCACCCTGCCGGGAGTGGGTGGCCTGGTGCGGCTCTCAGTGGTGCGGGAGCCCCCCAGGAAATGCCAGGCCAGTTACCACCCCAGTGGAAGGCGAGTCAAGGTGCCTTAACCCCTTGCCCCCACTGCTGGGTGGGTAACCCTGAGATTTGGAGGGCCCAGGAGGGGGACCGGAGACTGCATGAGGGGCTAGCGACCCAGCCTGACCATAGGAGTACCCTCAACTGGCCCAGGCTGGGGTCAGGACCCAGGAAGGGGTCAAAAGGGCCAGAGGGCCCACCGTGAGGGATGCCCAGAGCTGGAGGCCTTAGAAGCCCAAATGACTTGGTACTACCTGAAGGCAAGCAGATCTCATGTAGCAGATCAGTCATTTTCTGGTTCAGGTCCACTTGGTTAGAAAATGCTCATGGTGCTCTGGTCAACATGTTATAAAGGTCTTTCGAGGTTAAACCAATATTGTAGAAAAATATAATGTTGTTTTTCATATTGACGTTGTTATTGAAACCAAAAAAGTATTCCAGGGAACGTTCCAGAATATTTATTATTTCCAAGTCAGTCTTCAAACTACTCTGCCAAAGCTCCCAATGTTTCTCAAGAGACTCAGAACAGCATATGATGGTTTGTGGATAACGAGTGATAATGCTGGCAATTACTTCTTTACTAACCCCTTTGGTCTTCAAAAAGTGTTTCAAGCCTTTTTCATTTGTTTTTAATCTCTTTAAAATGCTGGGGGTTTGCTTTCTAATTATTTTGACATTCACTCCCATGTCTGACACTTTTCACTAAAACAAAATTATCTTAGCCTGATTCTGCATTAGTGCTTTCTTCTTTCAGACAAAAGAGCCTAGAAGATATAGGCTTGAGTACAATATCTGCTGAGAATCCATACCGGAAACAATTCCTCTTGTAAAAAGGTAAGTAAATTTTGTGTACCAGCCCCGTGGCTGCCATAGGGGCTGCATAAATCCATTGCTAATCATCTGTGGGAAGGAAAAGTTCAATCATTATACACAGATACTATATGCTAAATAAAGAATATGTTTTTGCATTACCAAAGCTTTGAGAACTATTTTCTTACTTAAATGTACTGCTTTTGTTTATCTAGAAGACATGGCTTAAAAAAACAAATAAAGTAGCCAATTCAGCATGCTGTTCAAAATATATTCACACTTCAAACTCTGAGGGACAATATAAATGTATGGGCTTATAAGTGCATTTGACTACATTAAAAGAATTAGATTCTAGGCTTCACATCTTATAGGGAAGGTACAAAATTCACAGGAAGGAATTGGTTAAAGTGGTTTTCAATCACCTATGAGTCAATCTCGGGACCAGACTATAGCTTGTCATAATTCAGACAAGTGTGGAGGGCTGTCTAAATAATAAACATCCTTTCTGGGCTGCTCAATTTCTACAGCCTGCCCCTTCCCAATGCTACCTTCCTATCTCCAACTCTCCTCTGGTAAATCTACTACAAAAGGGCTTCAGGGGTATACTGGGAGGGAGGGAAAGCAGTCTCCCCATGTATCTTGTTTTAAGGGAGTTCTCCTCCAGGATGGAATTGAGACATTTTGCAACCTTTCACTGACCATAAAAAGACGAGTAGGGAAGAGGCTACCCATGGCAAGAATCAATCAAAGAAAAGCTTGTAAAATATTGATGTTACCATATCCAACTCAGTTCTCTTTCATAGATGCCAAGATTTGGAACTTTTTCTTAAGAATCAATCTTCCACAAAGTCTTGGGACACTGGAAGCCACAGGACTGCAGAGGTTAGAGGCTGCGTGAGCATACCAATCAGTTCTATATGGATTTCTCTAACTTCTTTTCTCTTATCCATTTGTTTCTTTTTTTTCTCTTTCCTCATCCTTTCTTCTATTCCCCAGTCCCCTGCCCAAAATTTATTTCTTACTTATAACACTTTACCCATTCCTGAGCTGCTTACTCCCACATCTGATTCAGCATATTACAACTAAAAATATTAGATGTTGCAAGGACTGATTTTTGATTCTGAGCATTGTTTTGTAAATATAACTATTGTAAAAAATTTGCTTTTCCAAACACCATCAAGAAGTGTAAATTCCACCTGATTGAAAAGGATTAGTAAGATTTTTGTGTCCCTCCCCCTACTCAAACACAGTTTTATATTTAGTATTTACAGTGGGTGTCAGTTTTGGACCCTTTATAGAAGGTTGGCTGCTTGAATATCCCAGCTTTTAAATTTACCAGTATGGTCAAACTAAGCCAAACAACCCAGGAAATGATGTTACTCTCTTAGTGCCAAAATTTAGGTGGGAAATCCTAAATCTCAACTTTCTCCCTCTCAGCAAGTGACACTAACACTCCACTGAAGTGAAAAGAACCTTTGTTCTATTAATTGGAATTGGGATTTCTAAAACTTTTATAAGAACACTATGAAAACTAACTCCTGAAAATACTTACAAAGTATTTTCAAAAGTGAAAAATCTTAGGTGCCTCAATATATTTTTCAAAACGGCAAAAATACATTTAGACTCCTATGGGGATTAATTATTAGAAAATTTCCTGTATTTTTATAATAAGACCTCTTTTACATTTTGTAGCACAATTCCAAGCTTGGCCCCTGCTACACTTGCTCTTTAAGGCAAATCTGGCCAAGACATATGGCTACCAAGGGCTCCATACCTTGTGTTTCACATAGAAGTGTGAATGAGAAACAGAGTTCAGAGAAGGAAGACCCCAACTGCAGAGACGAAGGTAAGACGGTGATGTTGAGACTACACCCCACCCCACCCCCTGTGGACATGCCCCAGGCCAATAGAAAAGAAATCTCGCCTGAGAGACAGAGTAAGGGGAATCAGCCCATCCTGAAAGTAAGCATGTGCCGGGCCTCAAATTGATTTACAGAGACAGGATGAAGAGGATGATAAACTATTATGAATTAATAACAATTGTGGACTGTATTATGCAAATTTCTGGAATTAATTGGAGACTGATTGGGAAAGAAAATAGGTAAATTATAAGGGTCTATGAAATTAAGAAGGACCTGAATTGATCCGGAGTTGTGTTTATGAGTTAGTGATCCCAAGGGGTACTCAAGTGGGACAGCCGGATCAGCTGATAATTGATTTAAGTTCATTTAATCCAGAATCTAATTGATTTAGGTCTAACAATTTGCCTGTCTGGGGTAAGGAGCCAAAAGGACAAACAAAAAAGGAAGCCCAGTTGAAACCTGAGTTAAAGCCTGTTACCTAAAAAAGAAAGAGAAAAAAGAATCAGACAGGGGAGTGACAGACCAGGGTGTAGGGAAGGAGGTGCCCTTTAAATATATTTTGAAAACTTCCATTGGTTCAACCCTCTGACAAGACATTTGCCTCCCCATCTATTTCAATAACATCTCAGCATGGCAGGAAAAAGAAAACAGCAGAGAGGTGACCAATGGTTAAATCCATGGCCACTGTCACATATTTAAAAAGTCACAATATATACCAGCCCCATATTCTATACCAGGTTCAGAAAAAGGACATATAGTCTCAGATGGCCGTATTTAAAACAATAAGAGAAGGTAGGAAGATGGCAATTCCCTGGAACTGTGCTACACTCCCTCTCAGATTAGAGAGAGCTATTTAACCATATTAGTCTGAAGTCAGGTGGAAACAGTTTAGAGGCTATGTGGTTATAGAACCGGTTAGTCTCTAAGGTTCCGCCCTGACCTATCCTCTCCTTTGTAAATGTTCTGGTTTGGGTCAGGGCTATTATGAGAGGAAAGAACAGACACTGCAAATGCTGAAGAGCAAAATTCTTCATTTTTTCCAATGAGGAACACCAGAGGCGTTTGAGGTCACTCATTACCACAAAATATTCTGTGTAGAATGTGAGTAAAGGAAGAGCACACACCATTGTCACTCTGCCCAAAAAATGCAAGAATGGGAACAGACAGCCATGTCCACCCAAGACAGTCACCTTATTGGGAAGTGAATGATTAAGAGAGCAGAAGCAGGTCATCAGTATTCCTGGATTCATAAGAAGGGGAGGATGAGCACAGGTGCCCTTCCACACACCACAATAGTGTAGTGGAACAGTACATTACAATGAATCATAGGAAAGGGCTAGAAGGGACCTCACAAGGTCATCCAGTCCAGCCCCCATCTCAAGGCAAGGTCATCCTTGACTAAACCACTCCAGTCAAGTGTCTGTCCAACCTGCACTTGAAAATGTCTAGGGGTGGAGAGTCCACATCTTCTTTAGGTAGTCTGTTCCAGTGCTTGACCATCCTTATAGTTAGAAAGTTCTTCCTAATTTCCAAGATAAATTTCCTCTGTTTCATAGAATCATAGAAAAATAGGGCTGGAAGGGACCTCCAGAGGTCATCTAGTCCAAACCCCTGCTTGAGGCAGGATCATCCCTATCCAAACCATCCCACAAAAAATATCAATCCTGACACAACACAGACCTTACACCCTAATCTGCAACAAGTAAAGCAGAGGACCCACAGCAGCCAGTGTCCTGCTTCTAAGAATTGTTATCAATATATGCTCCAGAGGTCCCAGGAAGAAGGCGACAAAAAACCTCTATAGAAGTGGGCCTCCCGCTACAGAAAAAAGCAAAAGCCCCCACAATCCATAGCAATCTGACAGTGAGGTAAAATTCCTTCCTGAACCCAAATCTGGCAATCGGTCTAACCCTGAGCAAAGGGGCAAGATGCCCTAGCCAGGAGCCCCCAGCTTTGGTCCCAGCAGGAGCATTAGCATATCCTAGTCAAAGTCCCCAGACTTGGCTATAGCTAACATACAGTGCTGAGCAAGGCTTAAACACAGGTAGCATAACAGGGGATAGGGGAAACAGGAACAATCACTAAAGCCCAGAAGCACAGGAAATACCCATAGTAGAACATAGGTATATACTTAGATTATCTACCACCTGTGGCTGTCCAAACTCATCTTGAACACCTCCAGTAATGGAGTCCACAATTTGACTAGGTATCTATTCCATGGCTTTGCTATTCTAAGAGTGAAGCTTTTTTCAGATATCTACACTTAGTTTGCTGCAACTTCAAGTCACTGGTTTACATCCTCCTCCCTTCAGCAAGAAAGGTGCTTTCCTTCTTCTTTCTAGCAGCCCTTCAAGTATTTAAAGACTGCTATCATGTCCCCTCTTTAAAGTGCCTGTTCCATAAGTTGAACATGCCTAGCTCCTTCAGCCTCTCCGTGTATGACTTGCCTTCCAAGCCCTCTTTGTTGCCTGGCTCTGGACCCTCTCTAACTTTTTCATGTCCTTTTAAAAATGTGGAGCCCAGAACTGCACACACTATTGCAGGTCAAACCAGTACCAAGTAAAGGGGCACTACCACTTCCTGTGTCTTATTCCCAGTGCTTCCACTGATGTAACCCAAAACCGCATTCACCTTTTGTGCAGCTGCATCATCATACTGCAGACTCAGATTGAATCTGTGATCTACCAAGATTCCCAAGTCCTTTTCCATAGTACTGCCATCTGACCAGGTGTCACCTATTTTATATGTGTTTCGGATTATTCCCTCAGAAGTGTAGCACCTTGCATTTGTCTGCATTGAATGTCAGTCTGTAAGCTGTAGCTCAACTTTCCAATCTATCAAGATACTTCTGAATTGCACTCACATCCTCCAACATGTTTGCACTCCTTCCCAGTTTCATGTTATCAGCTTAAGGACATTGCACCTAGTCTGATCCCTTACAGCTACAGAGAAAAGCTCATCTAGATCCTCTCTATAATTGCCTTTCAGGTATTTGAAAACTGTTATCAAATCCCTTCTCAGTCTTCTCTTCTACAGACTAAAGAACCCTATTTTTCCAGTCTTTCTTCCTCCAGGCCCCTAATAATTTCTGTCACTGTTAGACTTTCACCTATCTATTCACATCTCTCTTAAAGTACAGCCCCTAAAACTAGATACAGTATCTGAGGGGATGCCTCACCAGTGCTACAGAGTAAAAGAATCACTTCCCTTGATTTCCAAGCAACTCTCCTATCAATACATTTCAGTATGCTGTTGCCTGTTTTTGTAACGAGCACATTATGGGCTCATATTCAGCTGATGATTCACTGTAACTCCCAGATCCTTCTTTGCAGTACTGCAGCCCACTCAGTCATTCCTCCTGTCTCAAGTACAGGACTTTGAACAAGTGCAGTCTTGTCTGATTGATTGCAGACTATTTTTCCTGGCTATCCAGGTCATTCTGGATCCTAGCCCTGCCCTCCAGAATGTCTGCAACTTGGTGTCATACACAAATTTACTAAGAATGCACTCAATCTCATCACCCAAATTATTAATGAAGATGCTGAACAGCACTGGACCCACAACAGACCACTAGGGAACCCCACTTGATACCTCCTCTGAACTATACATTGAGCCATGGAGAACTACTCATTGAACACAATGATCCAACTAGTTATATAACCACATTACAGTTCTTTCACTTAGCCTCTGTTTCTTTAGCTTGTTAATGCAACTATTGTGGGAGATTGTCAAAAGCCTGGCTAAAGTCAAAGTATATCACATCCACTGCTCTCTCCACAACCACGGGCCTGTCACTTTATCACAGAAGGAATAAGGTTGGCCAGCTGTGGTTTGCTCTTGGTGAATCCATGCCAACTGTTCCTGATCACCTTGTTCTCCTCTAGGTGCTTCACAATGACTTTGCTGAGAACCATGTTCCATGATTTTTCCAGGTACTGAGGTCAGACTGACTGCTCTGTAATTCCACAGATCCTCCTTATTCCCTTTATTAAAGATGGGCACTATATTTGTCTTTTCTAATCATCCCGGACCTCACCTGACCTCCACAAATTCTCAAAAAACTAATGGCTCTAAAATTACCTCACATGATTCCTTCAATGTCCTAGCCTGTTTCTAATCTGGACCTGCCAATGTTAAAGCATCTAGGTAATCTAAATAATCCTTTACCAGTTTAGTATGGTACCGACACTTTCCTGATCTTCCTATTATTGCTGATATAGTTGTAGAAACCCTTCTTGCTACAACTCCAGTTGCACTTGCTACAACTCCCTCCAACTACAATTCCAGTTGCGCTTTGGGCTTCTTGATTTCATCCCTGAACACCCAAACAATACTCTCACACTCTTTCCTAGTCATTTGTCCAAATTTCCACTCTTGTAAACTTCTTTTTTTGTGTTTTAGTTCATTGAAGAGCTCCCTGCTAAGCCAAGATGGTCTTATGCTGTACTTGCTAGTCTTCCTCCACATTAGAATGGTTTGTTCCCATGCCTTTGGTAAGATTTCTTTTAAGTACAGTCAGCTCTGCTGGACTCCTTTCCTCCTCAAACTGGCCTGTCAGAGAATTCTGCCCATTAGTTCCTCGACTAACTTGAAGTCAGCTTTTCTGAAGTCCAGGGTCCTTATTCTGCTGCTCTCCTTCCTTTCCTCAAGATTCCCAACTCAATCAGCTCATGGTCACTGCTGCCCAATATCCACTTCTATGTTCCCCACCAATTTTTTCCAGTTTGTGAGCAGCAGATCAAGAAGAGAAGAGCCCCTAATTGGCCTTTTCAATACTTGCACCAGGAAGTTGTCCCCAACACTCTCCAAAGACTTCCTGGATTGCCTGCGCACTACTATATTGCCTTCTCAGCAGACATCAAGGAAATTGAAGTCTCTCCCCGCAAAGAACCAGGGACTGTGATCTGGACACTTCCACTAGCTGTTTGAAGAAAACCTTATCCTCCTGGTCTGGTAGTCTATAGCAGACACCCACCACATCACCCTTGTTGCTCACTCCTCCTACCCTAACCCAGAGGCTTTCAACACACTTTTACCTTCCTTTTCTCTTCTACTTTATTATTCCACTCTCTTTCTCTTAGTCATCTATTCCCTCTTTCATATCCTTCAAAAATCTCATTCCTTTTTGCATGTTATCAAGGTGGCTTCAGTTGCAACAGCTATGTCACAGTTTTGATATCAAACTCATAGGTCAACCAGAATTGAGCCTCTGGAAAGGACTGAAAAGCCTAACTTGTCCTCAATAACAGTGGTGCAGCAGTAACACCTGGGGTATGTGGATAACACCTGCCTGTGCTTTTCAGTATCTGAGTTACATACACATCAATCCTTTCTATTCACTTCTGGAAAAAAAATCAAAATAATCACATACAGTCATATAAGTTAATGATTAAAAAAGCAATGGGAAACAGCAGAAAATGTAAGGTCAGTGAAGCTCCTTGGCTGCTTAAATATCACAATAAGTATCCACCATGTTTCAGAAATGTACCCCTACAACTACATGTCTGTGTTATTGTCACTAAATACATTTGCAACTATGAATGTATCCATTAGAAAAAACTATGTCCCATATTTTCTTCTGGTGTAATTGTGTACAGCTCCATTTTTGTTCTCCATGGGTCCAGTTATATCAGTAGAGAATTTAGTCCTTAAAGTATGATTTTCCCTCTCATCATCTTTTTTGCTGGATACCAATCGTTTTGCTTTTGTTTAACTAACATTTGTTCCTGTACTTTTACCTTCCCTTGCTATCTCAGGGCTTCTTGTCAATGGTCACAGCAGTATACTACCTCCAGCTGGCAAGGCAGGTGCCGCTCCTATAAGTCTTATAAGTTGTTGACACTCCTAAAATATGAAATAAAAAACATCAGCCTTACATTCTGTCCTGTATCAATGCACAATTAGGAATATTTTTTCAGCAAATATAACTTACACCTAAATAACATGACTGTCATCCCCCACTTCCCACCTTCACTATACTACTGTGCTGTGGTTAGCCTATGTACAGAAGTTTAAGTCAGCTACAGCTTTTCAGCTGCAGGAGTGGTGATGTGTTGTTGGAAGTGGAAGCTAATGCTTTTAGATCCAGAAAATGCAAGCTTAATTCCTGCTGATAATGACTCAGCCAAAAGACAACCAGATCTCCTTCTAGTATGTTTAATTTTATAACCAATCCCTTCCATGCAAAATTACTAAAATAAAATAAAAGGAGATATTCCAGGTGCTGCTTCTAAAGCTAGTATCATTCCTTATTCCTGGGATCAATAGAAGAAACCAACTTGATTGCTATAGCTGCTGTTTCCCCTCCAAAACAAGCTCTTCAGGATGTAGAATAGGATGCATCAACCAGCCAATCCCCATGCTTAAAACTACCAAGCAGTGGTAAAGCAACATTACTCTGTTGGTACCCACTTATGCAGGCTTTATAATGTCAATCAGAAATAACTAATCAAACTATATCCATAAGTGTATACTTACACAAAGCAGTTTCATAAAAAACAGCTTCAGTGTTAATCCTTTGTTACATATTTTAGGATAATCCGTTCTCTTTCATAGTACCAAATGCTTGGAATATTTTGTCAGAAAACAGATGAAGGAGCTATGAGAGCTGTTTGGGAGTGGGGAAGGAAGTTTTGTATGTAAAATAAAATTAATTTTTTCATGAACTATAATTTGCCAGGTTTAATAAGGGAGATCCAGTTATAATACAATTAAATTGTTTGAGCTCAGCTATTATTAATGATTATTTATTTTTTATAATGCAGTAGCACCCAGATCAGAGCAAGCATTATTGTACTGTACAAACTAACAAAGACCCATTCTCTATCCTGAAGAGCTTGGGTTGGTTGTATAGCTCTGATCTTGATACTGCAGTCATACCCTTGCTTAACATGACACTAGTTGATATCAAAGGGATTATTCAGATGTCTAAACTAAGTATATGCCTCACAGTTTGTGCTATTGAGACTTAAATGCAAAAGTATGATACTGGAATTCAAAGACGTGTTTCTACTTGGAAAATAAGCTCTAAACAGCTACTACCAAGTGGTCTTTTTATTGCTTATAATTTTTTTTTTGTATTTTCTTCTTTCATTATTATCCACTTGTCAGGAATGACAGATGCAACCAAGGGAAAGGAAGCAGCATTCCTCCAAAGCAGCCAGGGATTTTTCATTTCAAAGCTTTGTGCTATTTAAAATGATGCCTGACCATAACCTTTCTGCCCACCAGTCAGGGTGAGCAAGAATGTGTGTTCAGACTGCCTGGACAGACGCAGGGTGGGGGAAAGTAGTCAAGAAAAAAAAATCAGGCTAACAAATGAAGTGAATATGCAACAGCTCTAGCAAGTCCATTCAGCCTAAATATATTGCTCTAAACCCACGTCCTCTAGTTTCATGCTGCCTCACTTAGCAGCTCTGTATCCCAAGAGTTGCCCTCTGATCATCCCACCTTCACTGTGGCCCGCGGGCAGGTTTGGGGACATGAAGCTCCCATCAAACAACTCCCCAAGTCAGGCGACGGCTAGGGGGCAAAACAGCGCCGCCTTCCCCAGGATAACGACTGTTCTTGTCCTGCCGCGGCTTCCCTCGCGTCCTGGCACCCAACACTTTCCGCGTCGCTAGCCTGGCTGCGCCTCACTGCGGCCACGTGGAAAGCGCAGAAGCCCCAGGCTCGACGCGCTGCCGGAGCCCCGCCCCCTGCGCTGTCTCCGGGGCCTACCCAGACCACCACGCCTGTGCAGGCTGCTCCTCCTTGGCGCAGAGTAAAGGGGAAAGCCAGAGGAAAAAGGAGTCAATTCTCGTACAGAAGAAACCACCAGTTTCGAAAGGCTTGCATGTTATTTCAGTGCTGCCACCTAGCAGAGCTTCGTTCCATTCAGATGTGTTGCTTTTTTTAAACTAAGCCTCTGGACCAGGAGATGGCAGTGTAAGACAAACTGAAGTCGTATTTTGGGAGCTGCAGTGCGTTAAGCATGTAACTGAATAGCACGCGTTTCCAACCTACTGTACTATTTAAGACTTCAAGGGGTAATAACTTTAAAGAGAAACTAAATTTAAACTGAATTTTTGGTGCATACCTATTTTTTGACATGGGAAAAAAAAGCATGCACTGTAGCCCTGTACAAAGGAAGCTTAGTAGAATTTCTCTTCTATTAACAGCAGATTTACTTAACGATCAAGATTTGTAACTTGCAGGAGAGCTGTGTTGTTTTCTGACTGGTGACTTTTCAGGAGAACTTAATAAAGCAGGAGACAGTATTGGTAGCTCGTGGTGGTTGGTCTGTTACAAACACAGGATTTGTGTTGCAGTATTGTGTGTTATAATTAAGAGGCAAAAAAGTATCCCTGACATAGGATACACATTGATGCAGTTATGCACGACTAAAAATCAGTTTCTTCACAAGTGTTTTACCTGTCTTCCTTTAAAAGAAAATCTTTACTATTTGCATATCACTTTATCAGACATAAACTGGGTAATTTAATTACACATTGTTCTATTTTTCTTCCCCCCCCCCTTTTTTTTGTTGCAGAAAATAGACTTTACCTGCTGCTTACCCACAAAATATATTTAAAATTGATCTCAGGATCAGATTTCTGTCTTGGAAAACAAAGACCTGACTCTAGTCCTTGGTTACTGAATTGGAAGTCTTTATTTCACAGATAAAGAATACAAGTATTAGCAACAACAAATAAAAATTCCCTACCCACCATCCCATAGTTTCAAAATCAAACCTGTTTTGGTTAACAGTGATTCACAGCTCTGTTGTACGCAGAAGCTCCATCTGTCTATGTAAGTTTGACATTGGTCCAGAATGCTTTTGTAGAGAATATGGGATGGAGAAATAAGCCACTAGCATTGTGTCCAGTGGTGACAGGTCTCTAAAATTGTTATCAATAAGGTCTTGGGTAGCATGAAACAAGGAACAGAGATGCTGGTATTGCTATCCACATAGCTCTATCAAATTGCCTTTGTCTATGAAGCCATGAAGTAAATTAGTAAAAAAAAAAAGGGGCCAATGTTGTCATCATATAAATCAGAGGTTCAGAAAAGGCAAGGATTTTTTTTCTTGATTGATTTTCTTTTTATTGTAAAGAAAGCTTTACTTACCTTTACTGGACTAAAAGGATTAACAATGCATTAGGGTAAATATTGTCCCTAGTGTTCAGTCTGACAACAGAATTCAGGAGTGGAGTAGCTTCAGTGGCTAGATCTGAACAGTATCTGATGAATATGCACAGTAATGGATCCATTCCCTTAACTAACCTACCTACCTCTTTTCCTACCCATCCTTATATAGCTGTCTGGCACTGGCTTTGGGAAGCCTCTGTGATGATTCATAGGGTGTAGGAATGTGCACCTTCTTTGCAAATTCTGCATACACATACACACATTGCCTGATGCTGACCCATTCAAGTTCTGCTTCACTTGAAACCCACTGTACCTGAGGAAGTGGGGAAAAATTAGCCACCAAGTACCCAAGTTAAGCCTCAGGTTCTTAACTGGATTTACAAGTTCTTCTGGGACCAATAGAGCATGGCATGTCAAGCCTTATCCTTTAAATAAAGGTAATAATACTAAAATGCATGAATTTTAGTGTGATATAATGCCTTAGGACTAATTCTCATTATGAAAGTAATTAACTTCTACAAGATATTTTGGGACATCTTAAGACTTGAATAACACGGGCTTATTAGCAACTGCAAAATTCAGTAAAAGTATCTCCATTCTAGGCACAGGTTATTTTCCAGATTTCTCAATTGTGCCATCCTTTCTGAGCCCTGGAGTTCCTCTTCACACATTCAAATGTAGAAATTCTAATCTACTGTGAAATATAATCTGCAGATATCTGAAGGGAGGCAGTGGGAACTGGTTGGTACCTACTCTGGTAAACTAATTTCATTCCCCAAACCTACTGGAAAACACATGGACATTGCCTTAAAGGTTATAAGAACTTTCATATTATTCATCAAAGTTTCATATTGTATTTAAAATTAATAAAAATAAATAAAATGAATAATTACATACATACAAAAGATAGGAGGAAAATAATATTGCTTTTTCAGAAATCAAGTACGTACAACAAGCATAATGAATAGTATTCTAAAATCTTAAAGGAAACTGGGACAATTATGCATAACTCAGAGTAAAATATAAGTTTCCTCTAATATTTCTGAATATGTCAAATGATTTGCTATAGAAATTGATCTTCAGCACTTAGCTGAATTAGTAAATGTCAATCAGGTGCTCTAGAGATAATTAATTAATTACTTGTATTCCTTTCAGGCTTGCTTAAATTACCTTTCCTAATATATTATGCCTCCAGAATAAATTATTCATCTCACTAAACTTGTTCAGCTGCAGACCTTATGCCTCTTTTCAACTACAGTATTTATAGTAAAGCAACAACCAGCTTGTACCAACAATATTTGTCACTATAATTGAAGGATAAGGTATAATAATGAAAAATGTCCAAAAAAAGATATGTGGAGCTTACAATCTGTCAAACTATAAGCTGCACAACTCCAGGATTCAGAATACAAAGACACTCCTCTTCAGGGGGTATGTATTACTGCAGTTTTATAAGAGGTCTGTGCTTCTCTAAGTGTATGAGTTAGTGATTCTTTTAATCCCTTTTAAACTAAAGAGAAACATGGTGGGTGTTCAGAAAATGTGAAAAGCATTTATTTTAAGTTCACACATGCACCTTTAAGGTTTGTGAATGAGCATGCTTGTATATATGTATTGAATGAATGCATGCATAGAATGTGGGGGGGCACATGTTCAGATGCAGACTGTAACAGTCTATAAAAACATTCAATAAAACCTATCTTGATTTGCAAAACACTGTGAATATTTAATAACAATAATAAATAAAGATTCATATGCAGGAAGGAGTGGTATAGTGCTTTTGTTGGATATAGCTGGTAAGAATGGTGTTAATTTACAACTAATGTAGAAGCATCAACATACTTTCGTGACTTCCCAAAAAATTTAAAATGTTATATTTCCTTCCTTCCAGACCAAACTGTTTCATAGGCTTAGATGGTTAATTGACTAAACAAAATATGTAAACAGATAAAAATAAAAATGTGGTTAGGAGACCTTGATCAACCACTATATTAATCACAAGCCACAATGTATGCTTTTAAGCAAACCTTGTCATCTTATTCAAGGGAGGTAGAATGTTCAGTTTTCTCTCTTCAAACTCTTTCATGTCCTAGCCACTCAGCTTCCCTAGTAGACTTTAACAATCAAGCCTCTAGTATTAATTCTGTCAGAAATTGTACTTCAATAAAAAATTGGAGGAAGCGAGTATGTGCAGAAGACATGTTTATCATATTTAAATAGAATATTCTATGGTCAATAACCCAAATACTGCCTGAGATTTCAAAGGCCTTGTACCTATGTACACCAGGACTGAATTTGGCCTTAATAATCTATCTAGTAGTTATCTTATTAGGCTTCTGAAATAACAAACTTTACACATATTACTTAAAATGCTTCCCTACTGCAACCATGGTGACAGTAGCCCACAGCATTCTGGGATCAATATATACATCAGTGCAAAGTAATGCTCTGCTGAGCTGTGGAGCAGATAGTAAGGGATTGAAAGGGGTGAGGAAGCAGAACTGGTGTAGCAGACTGGCAAGGGATGAGGTAAGGTATTTGTCAAGTTAACTTCTCATTCTGTGTTTATTCTCATGCCAAAATGGAAATCATTTTTATAGTTACTGCAACAACCCAATGCTGGGTGTCTATCTTACTCACTGAATTTCACTGTAAAACCTCCACTAGTTTTTCAACAGAAGCAGGCCTTTTGATCAAATAGTGTTTTAGGGATAGTCTGTTCTCAAATATTTTATTTTTATATGATATCATTCACAATTCTGTTCAGTCTATTCTTTTAGGTATAGGCTTTGTACAGCACATCTCGGTGTAACAATAGAAGGGTGGGACTGCATCCATCAGAGGCAGGGAGCTAGCATGCTGCTAACTGACTGATGCATTCATTTATATGTGTACACTCACATTTTTCCGTGCAAACCTAAAATAGGAGAGTTGTCATATTGGATGGCAGGAAAACGTTCTGATTTGCAGGGGGGGCATAGTCTCACAAGGCAGTAGGCTCTGAAACAGTCATGTAGTTCATTTAGGATCTTTTTCCTTCAATATTTTATTTATTATACAACCCATGTATAGTTGGATTCACAAACTATAGCCTGGTATTAAGCTATCTGTCTCTAGTAAGTCATCACAGTATCTCAGCATTTAGTTTTAGGCTTCAGTGACAAATGTATCTGTTTAGTTCAGGGGTTAGTAATCGATGGCCCCTGGGCCCAATATAGCCCACAAAGAGACTGTATCTAGCCAATAAAGCTGGGATAGTGATAGGAGGAATTGGCAGCATTCAGCAGTAAAATAATTGGTCACACACAACAGCAGCTAGATCCAAAAAACATCTTTTGACTAAGCTCTGTTAATTCAACCAGACACTGCTAAAAGGATGACCTCTGATCTAGTTCCTTGAAATTCTAGAACTTCTGCAATTCATTCATGCTCAGTTGCATGAATACACTCCACAATTGTAACTTTCCACCTGAAGTCCTTTCAGACTCTGACTACAGCAGGCTGTAGCAGAGGTGAGCTCATCCTATTTTCCTTTGGTTTCTAGCTGGCAAGTAAAACTTCATCTCCACCCTCTCGCATTCCAATTTTTTAAGGTGTACCAGGGAAAACTTCACAAACCAGCAAATAGAAGGCAGGCTGGAGGCAATGAGGAGGGAGAGATCAATTGCTGGCAAAGTTGTGTGTCCTGATGTCTATAAGGAAAGAGATTAATGCTGTTGCTTTGCACAGAACCCCTTAAGGATGGTCAGCTTTGATAGTCAAAGTTAGTTTAATGAAGTTTATAATAACTGTTTCTTTGTTTTTAAAAATAAATAAATGATCAAAGTGCTGATTTATATTTACTTATGTTGGTCAGGGAATCTCGGATCTAGATTTTAAAATTTGTTTTTATGCTAAAAGTTTAAAGCAATTTACTCATTTGTCTATGGTGTGTACTCAAGAAAGACTAGTAAATGAACAAGGATTAGTAAATACTGATGAACTGAGGGTTGACCCTTAATCAAGCAGTGTCTTAAATTAGCCAGTACTGCTTATCTTTTATCTGGGAATAAATATCTTTCTACAGATCAAGCTTTAAGTTGCTAAATGGCTAACTGAGTTGTAAACCTACAGGCCAGCTGACCTAGTATGAAGTTATATGAATTTCTACTCCTATAATTAAAGTAAGAGATGCGCTCTTCTATTCCTACAAAATTGCAAAGGTTTTCTTCCCATCCCCATACACATGCTGTATTAGTATTAACTTGCAAGATTTAGGAGGGAAAATTGAATGATTAAGTGTTGTTTCTTTAAAAGGAGGGCAGTGCACCTCTTATTGGACCAACTGCATGGTTAGGTTAGATTGTAGACTTGGGTATCACAGTACCCTTCCTAGGGTGTCTGGAAGAGAAGCAGGCACTGTAGTTAAATAGCAGATGGAACAGGACAGTAAATAGCAGTGTAAAACAGGACACAATGGCAAATACAAGGTAGCTAACAAAAAAAGAGATGCATTAAGAACCTGATGGATGAACAGTGGATGAACAGCATTGTTCAGGAGGGTCATTATCACCTGTGAAGTAAGTGAGATTAGCAAATATCAAACAGCTTATAATGGATTATAAAATCACTATGTTAAATCCCTGGTTCTTCTTGTCCAATTGTTCTCAGGCATGTCTTTTAAAAGTATTTTGTACATTTCCATTAAATACTGTACACGAACTGTGAGGTCAGACAGGGAATGATTATTCTTTAAAAATCTTCTCTCTTACCTGTGTTCTAGTGCCTATGTCCTTTATCTTTCTTTGGTGATCATTCATTTGGTGCATGGCACTCTTTGGTCTGGTTTCACCCATGCAGTTTTTGTGAGGAAATTTGGTGCACTGGATGAGGGAGGACCCTTGGATTCTGCTGGTTTTACTATGGGGAGTATTGGTTCTTTGACAATAGAAATGAGTTCAGAGGTCTTAGACTTACTGTTGAAGCAGGGCTGGGTCCCATTAGGTGCCTGTTAATCAACAGGGAGTTTGCTTGTGATGAACTTGGAACCAGTGTTCTCTGCTGCAGTGTGCTTACTGGGTAATGACAGTTTTTTTTTTTCCATTTGGCAAGATCAGCGTTGCATGTATTTTCCTCAAAGCAGATGCATGTATCTGAAGGCCTGACTAGATGACAGATTTTTGGTGTGTTTGAGATGATTGCTGGTTTTGTGGATATAAATGTGGCAGTTCATGGGTTTTCTGTATACAGTGGATTGTAGTTTGCCATTCTGGGTGTAGATCACAATATCTAGAAAGCTGATATTAGTATAAGAGAGAATTTGACTGAAGAGTAGTAGTCAATATACCTGCGGAGGAAGTCAATAAGTGAGTCCAGCTGTTCTGTCTAGATGATTAAAATGTCAGAAATGTAACAAGGTTATGGTGCAGGTCCAGTGACATTTTCTAAAAATTCTTCTTCCAGGTAGAATTTAATCAAATTGACATGCACATGAACCCAACCTATTGTATGCACAGTAACTCCTTTTATACATGGCTGTAAAACTCCAACTGAGGAAAATGAGGCCTATCATTTCTTAACAATCATTCATGATATCATTTAATTATAGGACTTAGGGGTCCATAATTATCTTAATGCAATATTTAGTGATTGAGAAATTACTGTTACACTGTAATGCATGTGTGATGTATTAACAAAACCTGACTACTATTTCCATGGCCTTAAACTCTGTCTACCAAAGAGCAACATAATTTACATGGATGATATGACTTGCTCATTCTTGGGATTACATCCAAAACCTATTGAAGAAAGCCATTCAATTTTCTGCAGTTTTGAGTTGAAGGGTTTTTGTTTTGGGTTTTTGTTTTTACTGATCCTAGAACATAATTTTAGGGACTGCTCTAAAACTCCGCTTTTATTTTTATGGGAACAACTTCAACTTTTACTTAAATTATTTGTTACCTTCCTTAACTTACTTTTCCAGCACAGCCAGTGAATACATGCTAGAATCTGTCTGCTTCATGAATGAGCTGCTAGCTAATTGTTACCTTCAGGCAACTCTATTTTCTTTACAGGCTAACTTGAAACACAACTCAATTTATGAACTTGTGCACCTGTGTAAAGGTAGCTGACTTGTGTATCTACATAAACCCAGAAACACCCTATGCCTGTTTGGGATTAAAACTTGATTTAAAAGATTTATATAAATTATTCTTTCTTTTAAAATCGTGAGATGACCATAAAAGTTTCTATTTGCATGCACAGATTTGGTTTAGCTTGAATGTAAAACTTGTTTGAAAGACTTCTAGTAAGAGGCCCAGAGTTTTCTTCCCAGTCCATAACACCTTGCAAAATGTATTTCACTTAGCATTTAAGTACTGCTGGCCCTACACTTGACTTGAAAATTAAACAAATGTGCAAGCCCTCTTTCCATGCCCCCCACCCCCAGTCCTGCAAATAAAATTCCACATAATCCAGAACTTCAGAAAAGGCTGAGTTCTGTAAATAAGTGAAAGGAAAATCTTATTTTATTTACACTTATGTGATCCATTCATATAGCTTCCACTAGCAAGGTCTAATGGCTCAAACATGAAGGTTGAGAACCCATGACTTTTAATCTTATTTTTCTACTGGTTTAATAGTCTTGTCTGCATGGAACAGATTAAAGTATTCCATTCTATCTCCTTCTCCAGGGGAAGAAATGAGGTGAAGCAGAAATATGGCCCATAAATATCTGTCATCTAATCCATTTACAGCAGATGTGCTGTAACGATCTGATTTCCAGACTTCTTTGAGTGCCAGCATTGTTGGAAATGCTTCAGAGCTGGAGTAAAGGTGGATATTAAAACAACCAGACAAATAGGATCCAACCCCTTTCCCCTCCAAAAAAACCCCAACTAGCATGTAGATAGAATGCCATATACTTCAGAGAAAACTGATACTGTTTGTGACCCAGTTTTGTGTTTCATAGTAATTAGCTATATTATAACTGAGGTTTTGAATGAATGCTACTTCTTAGTAGAAAACACTGTGAACTGAAATATTATAATTAAAAAAGAGCACTACTTCTTGGGTGGAAGATGCAAGCAGTAAAAAAACAAAACAAAACAACAAACCCCACCAAACAACCCAGCATAACTGAAATGTAATACCTCAGTAGAGGTTATAAATAGTACTCTGAATCAACATGCAAGTTGCATGCACTCAGATATTTAAAAATAGTTAGTTTAGTCACCAGAAACTATTTGACATGCATGTCAGCAGCCCCTTTTCTTTAACAGAACAAGGAAAGGATTCACAATCTAATCGGGTACTACTGCACGCAGCCATGCATTTTTCTGAAGTGGTAATTGACAGTTAAGACAGCATAAACAGCAATTGACTGAATCAAAGTCGTTTTATTTGACATCTCTTGTTGCTAAAAACACCCCAGAACATAATTTGGGACATGGCCTGGCCATATAACTGATTTAAATGTAACCTGTAGATATCCCACTCTGGACCTCATTTACAATTCTGGCCAGCAATACGTTTCTTGTTTCTTTTTGCCACGGGGTGGGGGGGGAGTGCATATTAGGAGTGAGGTACCTTTAGCATGTAGTGCTTATTTAGTATTTGCCACTTGAATGGCAAAAATGATTATTGGTTGGCTTTTCAATCAAACCTGCCCCTTAACAATGCCCCTTACATTGTTCTTCATGATTCTTGAAAACAACTGAAATCAAAAGAAAATGGTACACCAGGGTCCGACTGCCAAGCTCAGACACTAAACATTAATTTGCTCTCTTTTAATCCCCAAATTTTAAAGCAAACGCAACTCAAATATCAACTACAAGTCAGTACTGAATGCACAGTGCGGGCACAGGGATGCTGCCGGAGGCCAGGAACAAAGGAAAGAGCCGCACGGGGGTAGGTGGGAGGCAGGGCTTTCTCGAGCCTGGGGACGGGATGGGCTGTGACCAGGCCTGGAGCACGTAAGAGGGGTGCTATTGTTCTCTGCGGCTCGTGAGGAAGGGTCAGAGGAGATCAGCTCACTTGGTAGCCGAGACGCAGGTTGGATGTCAATGTTTCCGAGGGGGGTGGCCTTCAGTAGGGGCGGGGCTGAGGCTCTGCCTCGGTCCAGTGCAGGAGCAGGTGCGAGGCGGGGGAGCGGAGCGGAGCTGCCAGGCCGCCTTCAGCCCCTAGCTCGGAGAACGGGGGCAGCCGTGCGTCCCTTCCCTCGGGCACAGAAAAGGCCTGGTGGCTGGGGATGGGGGCGGGGGGACTACATGCCCTGCTCGCCTCCCGCGGGGGCGGGGCCAGCACACCTGCCCGGGCCGGGGGGCGGGGCTGTCTGGGGGCGGGGCGGGGAGGCGCGGACGTCACTTTCCGCGGCCGCGGGTTACGTGGAGAGGAAGATGGCGGCGCCGGTGGAGGCGTCGTGGTAGTGGCAAAGGCGGAGCGCGTGCGAGCGTGGCCGGTGCTGCCCCCTCCCAGGTAACGCTGTGCTCTCCCCGCAGAGGCGATGGCGGACGAGGAGCGGCTGAAGAAGTTGGAAGCCGGGAAAGCCAAGGTAGGCGGTGGCGGCTGGGGGAGGGGTCGGGGAGCGCCCCTGGCAGCACAGCGCGGGGCCTCGCTGTGTGTGTGTGTGTGTGTGTGTGTGTGAGAGAGAGTGTGTGATCGCAGGGGGAGGGCCGCGGAACAGACCCGCCGGGCGGGGGGCGGGCGCGGCGCGGCCGCCGTGACAGCTGGCGGCCGAAGGCGCATGCGCGGGTGGCGCCACAGGTGGCGGCGCGGGACAAGCGTGAGGCCTGGTGCCCGGGGGCGGGGACGTGCTCGCACCTCCTTCTGCAGCCAAAAAAAAAGCAAGACCTCAGAGCTGACACTTCCCAGAAGGCAGAGTAGGAGGGCCACCACTAGCCACTGCCTTTGTTGGTACAGCAGCTCCACTTGGTCTCTGGATGTTGTTGGGGCTGTCTTTCCTGCTGAGAGACTTTCCCTTTATTTAGATCAGAGGTGTCTAAGCTGCGGCCTGTGGACTGTGGTGTTGGGCACACGGATCAGGAATTTGGCTGTGGAGCCAGCAGGGGCAGGGCTTGCCACTAAATTCCAGGGTCCGGCTGGCCCCTGGAGCCCTGTTCTGGGGGAGGGGGGAGTGACAGCTGCGTTAATCCCCACAGCTCCCTGAGTCAAGGGAGCTGCAGGTGCCTGGCTTCCAAGAAGTTTGAGATCCCCCTACATGAGAGAGAGCAGGCGAGGTGGTGTCCAGTGCAGTCCTGTTTACAGCCTGTCTCTCAGAGACATTCATGCAAATATTCTCAGTACTCTTGGTTGGTTGTTATTATTTGTATCTGTTTCAAAAGGAGTAAGCGGGCAGGGGCCTGTTCTGTGCAAAGCTGGACACTTACAAAAGGTCCTCTCTAGAGGATCTAACACTGTCTCTGTCTACAAGGCCCAGCCTTGTCCACATTAAACCTAGCTCAAAATAAGCTGGTTCACATACTAACACTAATACAGGGCATTTATACACATGCTCTGGGAGGTACTTCAGTTAGAGTGGCTCCAAGAGCTGCTCTTAATAAAGCACAAGTGTCTTGTGTATCAGTGTCCCCATGCTGAAAAATGGTGGTAGGGGTGCTTTAACTAAAGTTCATTTGAGGAGCTTTAATTAACAAGCCCTCACTGCCACTTTTTAGCATGAGGACACTGATATACAAGATGAGGGAGTCTGCTGGAGTGCAGTAATTATCAAGCTCTGACATGCTGTAATTACAGTGCATTGGAACAGCTTTGCTGCATGTGCACAAGCACCCATAGGTGCAATCATGTGCTTCCCAGGCTAAGTTAGCCTGGCTGTGGAGCATGGCATTGCATCCTGTGTGCAGACAACTAGGTGTTGGGATGTAAACAAACAAGTAAACAGAAACTGTCAAGAGATTGGCCAAAGGAAGAGGATAATGGCATTTGTGTATTTGTATGTATTTTTTGTTTCATACCTCTTTGTATAGTTAAATAGTAGTAGGTTCGTTTCAGTTTGATATGACTACTTGAGGAAGGGATTTTAGATGTAGAAGTAATGATGTTTTGGTTATCTTGTGGCTTTATTAGGGTGCAAACTCATTTATTTGTGGAAAAAACTCTGAAGCATTGAGCAATTTTCTCAATGAGAAATTAATTATATTCCAACTTTTTAGTGGTTATTATAAACAATGGTGAATAAAAAAACAAACAAATTACAGTAATGTTAGGTGGCAAACATGAGTAACTTGTACAAACTTAATGTTCTGTATTTACAAAACTTCTGTGCAAGAATCTCACAAATGACAATGGCAATAGTCAGCATTTTATTAAGAGACTGTATTTAGGAATGTGCTTTAGTTTTCTTGATAAACAGTTAAAGTTGACATTTTAAGCAACAAAACTTTTCTATTAAATTATGGGAGTGAATTTGTTCTGTAAATAGAACCAGTGGACATCTTTATTGTTCATGCTGAACATTTTTGTAAGCTAATGTTAATAGGTGTCAAAAATATCTTTGCACAGCAGTGTCAATAATCCTTGTCCCTTATGAAAAGTGCTGTATACACAGCTGGAGGGGGTGGGGGTGAACTAGCAATCTTTAATTGGTGATGGACTGCTATTTTGCTAAGTGGGGGGACAGCACTTAGTGATACTAAGTGATTTTAGAATTTCTACTTCCTTGAAAGCCACTTCTGTATACACTGACTTCCCCACCTCAGTTAACAGTTGTTTCACTTTAAGTTTCTACTGTAACTATATACTACGTGACTCCTTTACCAGTGTCATGGACCAGCTTAACGAGCTCTTGTATTTGATAGATCCCAACACCTGATCTGGTGCTCCCTCAAGAAAAGTCACCTGCTTTGGTATTGGCTACTCTGTTACAACACCCTTGGTATACTTCATACATCATAATTTTGGAAAAAGCATGGTAAGGTCCTCAAATGCTAGGTTTAATGGGGCTTTGTTCATGGTTGATTCCAGCAGATCCATTTTTGTTAGCGCTGCCAGAAAAGAAAGAGCAACACCTTGCCTTAGTACTATTTTAAGGCATGGGTTCCCAATATGAAAGAGACCCAAGATCCACCAGCCAGTGCTGAAATGAGGCAAGTGCAACGTGTCTGTGCATGTCTTAAATGTTCAAACTTCGAAATAGAGAGAACCCAAGTAGAAAAGCACAGACACACCAACATTTAAGTACATGATTATGATAAATTGCAAATGTGCTTGGATTCATGCTTGTGCTTAAGCTCAATCACCACAATCTCTGTTGTGATTAAATGTGTAGAGCTCCCAAACAACACCCATACCTTACAATTTATTTACAGAAGAGTTTTTAAGAAATACTGTACAAAACAATCACAAAGAAAGGTCCACAAATATAGTTTATCATGCTGTTTGGGTTTAGTTCCTTAGTTCCCCCAAAGTTACTTTCTCCTGGAAGATAATTTTCAGACTTTGATAGTACAGATGGCTCTTGGTTCTGATTCTGGCATTTGGGGTATGCCTCCCAGCAGCTTCACTGAATTTGAGCTATTAACTTCTGCCAACAATGGACAAGAAAGTCTTCCAGTATATCTGAGGAGTGTTTGTGACACTGAACTAACACTGGCACAGGTTCTGAGGACACTTTTTTTCCTTGTGTTTACTCTGCTAGTTACAGTAACTAGTTTTCAGCTGTAGTCTGTACTTTTTTCCTCCTTGACCAGCTCTTCCTTTCTGAAGCTGGTTTCTTGCCTGGCCTTAAATGGAACTCTTCTCCAAAGTGTTTTGTTTTGTTTTGTTTTGTTTTGTTTTGTTTTATGTTATGAATTCCTGTCCCTTCCCCAATGATTCCTAACAAATCCTGTAATTAAATCCCTTGTTTCAAAGAGTGTCACAAATGAATTGGGGAGAAGACTTTGAACAATTTTTTTTAACATGTCAGAAGTTTTGTTTTCAAACATGTATAAAAGCTGCATACTATATTGGGTGGATGCTGCTTCAGTAGTTGTTTGTCTCAATCAAAATAAATGTACAAACCTGTGTTCTGAATTGTTAATTGTACAGATTTACTGTAGTATAGTCAAAAGTACTTGTAATAAACTTTTGATATAAACAAGTTTTAGGAAGGAAAATTCTAATGCTATTAAAATACTGGTTTGCAAAGAAAATTAATCCTTACATTCGGGATAAAATGTTCAATCGTCTTGTGGTTTTCAGTGTCAGCAAACCTCTCAGTAGAATTATATCCTTCTGCACAGAGGATGCATAGTAGCCAGTTATTAATGCAGAAAATGATGATGGCAATTGCCAAAGATAAACTTTTTGTAAGGCCAGCAGCTACCTTCTATAGCTTGGGATGCTAATGAGAGGGCTGCACTTTTTTTCCTGCTGAGGGATGTTCCCTTTAGACTAGGAGTGTCAAAGATGCAGCCTGTGGAACCATGTTAATATGCACACCATGTTCCTAGAGATGAGGGCTAGGGATTTGGGTATGGAGCCAGTGGAGGCAGGGCCTGCCACTATTCTATAAATGGCCCCAGTAGGAGTCCACTCTTTGGTGGTGGAGGGGTGAGTAGTGGTTGCATTAACCTCTGCATCTCCTTGAGCCAAGTAAGCTGGACACTCCTGGGGTGTGTGGTTGGTTTTTTCTTTCATTACACTGCTGCATTAACACAACTTTCAAATCCTTCTAGTTCTGTCTGGGTATGAGCTAAAACAGGGCTGTCCTGTTTCTGAGTGGCTGAGGACTGCATGTCACACCGGGGGACGCATTAGTGTGGGCCACAGGCTTCGGGTTTGCTGCCTTACGGGTTATCCCCCATCCCCAGCTCCTCCAGTACTCTGAGCTGTGCCGTTGCCCTGCTGCCTTGTGGAGCAGGATCTGAAAGCCAGAGGTGGGAGGAAAAGCAAGGAGCCGGTTGCTCAGTGTTTCACGAATTCTTCATACCCAGTGCCCTTTCTTCTAGAGTAAAATTGGTGACACGTGCATACATTTGGCATAAAACATTCAATCATCTTGTGGTCTTTCTATGTCAACAAACCTCTTGGTGAAATTATATCCTTCTGCACAGAGAGGATGCAGTGTTATCATTGCTCCCCCACAGCTACATTTCCAGACCTGTGGGGAGCCCTGTGGGCCTGATGACGTGGTTCTGCAGGCTGGATCTGCTTTTTCATGGCACACTTCCAGCACTTTTACAGCACACTGGTGTGCCACAGTGTACCCTTTGGGAGTCACTTCTCTAGCTGCTGCTGCAGTGGGAGCAGTGTGAAGAGTGGTGGCTAGGTGAAAGCCTGGGGGCTGCAGATTAACCCCTGGAGGCTACATGTAGCCTGCCAGGCCTCGCAGTGCCAAGTTAAAAAAATGTTTCTTCTATGACAGCTTGCTTTAAGACTTTTTACCTTCTTTCAAATGTAACCTTTGGACTTGGTAATTATGTAACTCTCTAAATCAAAATAATTTGCATGGTGAGGGGTGTTTAGTTGTTTCTTATATTACTTCCTTTTACTTTAGACCTCAGTGATACAAAGTCATTGATTTTTTTTACTGCAACATCTATTTCAGTTTTTGACAACTGAATGGAAGAATATAATAAAAGCTGGGAAAGAAAACACTATTGGAGAACTGAGGTGGTGGTTGCTGCTTCTCTTTAATTTTTCCAGAAGAATACAAGTAATGAATTTTACAGTAGCCTGGTTCATAATTTCCATAAAATTGCAGATTCCTATAAATTCAGGGGTGGGCAATTATTTTGGATGGAAAGCCACTTACTGAGTTTTGGCAAACTGCTGAGTGCTGCAGGGGTAGCTCCTCCCCTTGACAGGTGCCCCAGCCCATCTTGGGAGTGGAAGCTTTGCCTCCTAACCCCTGATCTTTGCCACCAGAAGTCCATCTCCTTGTCCTCCAGAAGTACTTCTTTCAGCAAGGGGGCTTGCCATCTTGGAACCAGAAAAATACCAGATTTATAATCTAAAAATCAAACACCTCCAACATTTATTAATTTGATTTTGAAAGATATTTTTGTCCTGATTTTACTTTTGTTTATGTAGTGTACAAGAGGGGATTGTATAAAACTAAGTCTCCCTTTTTGCATATTGTGTGTGGGGGGGTGAGGAGTATGGATGGGTATAGGTTTAGGGGGGTATGTGGGATGACGAAGCATGTGGGTGGGTATGGGGTTTGTGGTGGGGCTGCGAGTGTGTGGAGAAGGGTGGCTGGGGAGGCCTGTGGCATGTGTGGAGGGAGAGGATTTGCCCACTGAGTCTCTACCAGCAGTCTTCCAAGCCTGGGCTCCTGGCCCTGGTACAGGCCCTGTCAACTACTTCCCCTTCCAGTTTGCCACCACTGCCCTTCTCCTGGTGCTTCCCTGTTTTGCACCCCTCCATCACACCACTTGCTGCTCCAGCACTATGTCCCAGCTGCACAGCCAAGACCACAGGATCCAGCAGGAGCCAACCTGGTCTGGCTGGCACTGCACAGAGCCTGCTGAGAATTTTCGGGGCCAGGCTGGCTCCTTATGAGTCTTGTGGCCTGGCACTGGAGCCAGGAACCATGTGGTGCTGGAACGGTGTCAAGCAGGAAATTGGGGAAGTAATAACGGCAGGCCATGGGGGAGTGGCAGTGAGCAGGCGCGTAGACCAGGAGAATAGGGCCTGTGCCATTATGCCAGGGCCAGTGCTGGTGGGGACCCAGAGCAGGACATCAGGAGAGCAGGCTGTCAAGGGCTCTATGGAGCTGGGCCGGCTCTCCACTCTTGTTGCTGATGCAGCTTGACCCAGCTCCTTTAGGTCTGCTGGCTCAGGCCCAGGCCCATGCTTCTGCCACCCCGTTCTGGGCCCTGGCTCTGGGACACTGGCGCAGGCTTTATGCTCCTGCCTGTTCTCTGCTATTCCCCTGCCACCTGCTGCTGCCATTCCCCCCTTACTGCTCCATCACCATGTGGCTCCTGACTGCAGGAGCCAGCCTGACCTGGCCCTGAGGACTGGGGAGATTCCCTGCCTTCTCCCCTGCCTCCTCTTCCCCATTCTTATCTGAATTTCCTTCTCCAGTGAAGGGAGGCAGGAACAGTCCCAGGCCAGAAGCCTCTGCTAGGTAGAGGATTCTGGGTGGGGAGACAGAGCTAGGCTGGCCTTGCTAAGGCTGCTGGGTCCTGCTGCTGTCTTCCCCCAGGCACTGCCCCTGGTGCCCTGTCATGTTTGATAGGCAGTCAGGACAGATAAATATTCATTTTCTAAACATTTTAAGGGCTCTGTGAGCCAGGTAGAATGGCCTGGTGAGCCAGATCTGGCCTGTGGACTGCATTTTGTTCACCCCTGCTATAAATTCATAGTTCACATAATCAGAAGTAATTGCTAAAACTCCATCTTCCCTCTTTACAAATTTCCAACTGCGCTCTTTACAAATAAGAAACAAATGCATATTTTAGAGATGCCATATTTTTTTACATTAAGCATGCCCCAGAACATAACACACACCCTGTTCTTGGTAGGCAGCAAGGACAAAAGATCTTGCCTTTATAGGATGGGTAAGGAACTGAGTTCCAAGGCTGTCAGCTCTGGCCATGGACTGACACCATGCAGCAACCCAGTTTCAGCAGAGGGATGCTCCCCAAGGATCCAGAAATTTGGCAGAAGGTAAGTGGTAGTATCATTAATCACTGTGGTTCCCCTCCCCCCCCCCATCACCAAATTTTAGGACCCCTGGAGATCTATATTTCTTGAATATCATGTACAACCCAGTTTCTCCTTTCTGGTTTAGGAGTGGGGAGGTATGTTTTGTGTGTGAAGATGTAATGCAGTGCATTGCTTTACAGGCCAATGCTTCTGCCTAATGAAGTATATTATTTTGACATGCGTGGGTACAAGAGTGGGTTAATTGAAGATGATATGAAAAATTTAACAGGTATTTTGAGGGTGTCTGTTAAAAACCTACTCGTGGAGTTACTGTTTTAAATCAGGACACAGTTTTTTGCATTTTTTCTAAAGGTGTCAATGAATATTCTGCAATGTTGGTTTAATGCCTTTACATTATCAATTCAGCTTTTGTTTGGTGCTCTTCATAAAATTCAATTAGAAAATCTTTGAAATTTGAAGTTATTTGAATATTCATTTTCTGTGATATCCCCATGTCTACATACATAAATGTTGTTTTAAAAAATGCCAGTACATAAAACATGGTATCGGGGCAGACCCTGAATAACTCTGGTGTTCTGAGAAGTATTTAAAAACTCGGTTGGTTTTAGTCACTGTAACTGGAAATTTACATATTGTACATCTTCTCGAATTAATTATGTGCAAACCTGACTGGGGTTTGGCGTACATACAAAATTTAGGTTATGTAATTGACCAATCAAAAAATAGTCAATTGACTGGTCATATATGGTCAAATCAAATGTTGTCAAATAATAGTAAAGTATTTTAAGCATTGATTTATTAAAATAGTGGAGAGGCAGACTTAACTTATGCCAGTTACAACCCCCCCCCCAGTCTGCTGTAAAATTCCTGTATGATTTTGTAGAATTTAATTGCATTGTTTTGCAATAACAGATAATTATCAGTGTAAGATAAGTGAAAATGTGAATGATATTTAAAAAAACTGTCTTGGTTTTTTTGTTGAGTGGTTTGGTTGTTTGTTTTAGGTTTTTTGTATCCCATAACCCCAGGGTCAGCCTGAAGTTACACACTTTATTTTGATTGTTTAAATTAAATAGAAATGGAAAACACAAACTAAAAGACCAAAGTCATTCTTTAAAATGTAGTTCTGGCTAAGTAGTCAGTAGGCTAACTCTTCAAGTATTTTGTTTGAAATTTACAGATGCCTGCAGTCACAGCAGATGGCCAGTAGGAGAAGCTTTTCTGTGTTGCTGATTTGGGTTCTTCAGCACAAATGCAGCTCGTCATGGCTTAATAAGCATGAAAGGGAAAGGTGGTTGGAAGAGCTCAGGGACAAGAGCTGGGCAGAGGGTGTCTTTTAACAGCATGTGTATATTGATTGTGAACATGTTTAGAGGAGGAAATTGCACATGTGTAGGGATTGACAGTTATTTTGTGGGGAGAATGAGTTTTGAACTGAAGACGTTTGAGCAAGGAACAAAGAGGGAGAAGGCCATGAAATGAGCAGAAAAAATTAGTGGATTGTCCCCTTTCTTTTTCTTTTACCTTTTTCAAAAAAAAAATGTTCAAGTCAGCATTCTTGCATTTAATGTTAAATGTACACAATTCAGATGAAACATGCAGTTATGATGATTGATGTTGGAACAGTATGCAGATATAATGGAAGATCAGGAGGGAAGTGGTTCACAAGTTGATCTGTGACGCATCTTCTTCCCTGCTTCTGTTGATGTTTTGATAGGACATCATTTTCTGAGAGAGATAATTGCTTCCATATTTGTCTGTAGAGACTGTAAGTCTCATGCTCTTTACTTAATACTTGAATGTGTTTCCTCATGTGGCTTGAGATTTCTTCCAAGACCAGATTTGCATTTGTACTGAGGTCCTGGATTATAGCTCTCTTTAGTTGTTATTACTGGAACCTCTTTTCCATTTTACAGGTCTTCCATCCTTTTTGTTTCACCTTTTCCCCCCTTCCTCATTCTTAGAAGAAATCACTGAGTAAAACTTTTTAAAAAAGTCTCAATGTTACATGGTTTATATTGTGGTTTGCTGTTTTCTTTGAGGTGTTACGGGATATGCTGCCTTGAAGTCTATAAATAAGTAACTACTGTTTTATTTCCTTTGGTTTAAAATTCCTCTAAGTTAGAAAATTTCAGCTAGTTTCTCCTCTAAAGATAAAACTACATTGTTAAGTTGTGGCTCGCTAACATTGAAGGGTTATATATACAGTTTCTAGAAATCTGAGTTGAAATCTGGAACCATGTCCAATTCCTATGCTCATTATTGCTAGTCAAATGTAAAATCAGCATTCTTATTTTATGTAGTAATCATGATTGCATGGGAGTCTCTATTGTCATCTTGTTACTTGCCATTCTATAACTTTTTCAGCTATTTAACTTTCAATTAAGTGTGTAAATTAAACTGCATACACAAACTTACCTACTGAAATTGAATATTTTCAAGAAATCCATCTGGTAGTACAGGAAAAGTAAGTTTGACTTATGAAAGTTAGAAAATAGGTCACAGGAAAAATAAAAAAAAAAGTTAATTTTTCACATGCAAAACTTTTCTAGAAAATCTGTATTCACAGGTTTGTACAGAGCTGTCTGCATAATGTTTAAGAGATGCCTCGGCACAGCTTGTGTTGAGCACGTTATGAACACTGGAGCAGGGAGTTACCCCTGTAGCGTGGGAAAAGTTTTGGTGCAGGATCAGAGCCCGCCAAAACCTTGCAGCTGCACCAACGAGTGCATGCTTGCTTTTGGCTCACGTTAAATTATGCATACGTGTCAGTCGGTAATTGGCTAGCTGACCGAATAAGAGGCTTGAGCGATGCCCGCCCAAATCAGAGGAGGAGAGCTGGGACGCGCATGAGGAGACATCCACGTGCGTTTCCGAGCCACACGCAAGGCCTGATCAGCTGACAACGACTCCCTGCCAGATTCATCCGATGCCCCATACCCTGCGTGAGTGTGAGATTTTGTGTGCCTGAGTTCCTACTTGAGTTTTGTAACTTCAGGGAACGTGCCTACAGCCTAAGGACTGTGAGTAAAGTTTTTCTGCTTCCAACAACCCATGTGTCTAGCTATCTAATTCCACACTCCATCAGCAGGGTCCCATTCCGTCGGCGTTTCTCGGCCCCCACAAGAGCTATATTAAGTACATTATAGTAGTTGTAAATACTATTTGAATACAATGGCAGTGGAAACCTGGAAGAAAGTAAGAGCAGTGGAAAAAAGACCGATGTAATTGTTGGCAATAGAAGTCCAATCTAGTGCTCCTGGTTTATCTCTTGTATTCAGTAAAGAATTAGCTGGTAAGTAGACCAGCAAATGTGGTGTTTATTACAAAGGTGTGGTGAAAAAGGAATACCTTTACAATAAAATATCATGAAAGAATAATGTTTACTTTGCACCACATTCAAAGCTAAAACGGTTATAATAAAGGAACTGCTTAGCAATAGTTCTGTGGGGCACTTGCCAGGATTTGGTAACTTCTGTGGTGTTAGTTCATTTTGTTTCCATTTTCTTGTGACTGCTAGTAATCTCTTCATTGTAAAGATGTTGGCCACCTCTTGGAGCATATAAGAACAGACTGTCTCTAAAAACTGCTACTATTCCTGCAGCCAAGGCAGAAAGGATGACCTTTAAAGACTGCAGCCAGTAACAAGACTGGAACTTCTAGTAGGCCTGTGCAAAACAGCTAGTATTTACTTCAGATTCAGCTGACTTGAGGGACAGTGATTCGAGCTGGAGAATTGATTCAGCTGAATCTGACTCGGAGGATTCAGCCGTGGCAGAATTGACCAAATCTCCGAATTGAACAGGCCCCATCTCCCACCTATTGTCCCAGCCCCAGCATCCTGGCATTCCCCCCCACCAAAAAAAGTCAGCTCCTTGCCAGGTGGGGGTGGGAGGTGTGGCAATCCCCACTTCCCTGTGCTGCATGGGGGTGCTCAGCCATGAGCCCCCCAGAGGCCCCAACATCTACTACAGCAGCCAATGAGTGTGGGACTCTTTATTTATTTAAGTGCCAGGATGCTGGTACCAGGCAGGGCAGCCATTGATGAGGTTGGGGGTTGCTCAGGGAGCCTGAGGGAGCAGGCAGGAGATGGGGCCTGGCAGGGGTCCCATCTCCCCTCCTTCAGCCTACTCCCTGGACCCTACTTACTGGCACAGAGTCCAGGTCCAGCTCCCTGTGATGGCTCCCTGTGTCCAGCTCCCTGTGACTCTCCAAATCTCCGTATCTTCTCTGAATCTATTTGGAGGCTTCAAATCAATTTGGACCTTTTAATCGGTCTCCCAATTTGATTTGCCGATTTGGCTGCCAAATCAGGCTGAATCTCCTTTGAATCGAATCAGCAACTGAGGCTTTCTTTGCACAGCTCTAGCTTCTAGCAAGTGTGGAACCACAAACTACTGACTACCTAAAGTTGTAAATGGAGCAGGATAATCTAGACAAGCAGGGAACCAAGCAGTAATCCCAAGGGAAGAATGTGGGAGGGGAGGAGAGGATGACACCGACTTCATATGTAGAGGCAGAGGCAGACTAATGGCAAAGATATATTAGAAGAAATAGCAGAATTGATTGTGCTGGCAGATTAAACAGAAACTGATGGGATGGCTATTATAGCTTGAACTAAATTGCTTGGGCATTTTAGGCAGGACTTCTTTAGCAGTGAAGTCTTGTGTGCATCAGGCATGTGGTGTCTGTGAGAGTTGGATATTTTAATTGCACACTTGTATACATTTTGTACATACCTTTTGAGAAATAAATTCTTTTAGAACTTTCTGTCACTTTTGTCGGTGGCATTTTAAGGGCAGTTCTCAAATTTCCTTATCTTCCCGGATTTCTGAGGTACTGGTATGTCTTCAATTTCATAATTTAATATTACTCTACCTATTCAGGGTAACTAGGCAGTCATGAAGAATTAATCCATGGTTGGTCATTTGCATTTTGTATGATGTTATTTGCATTGACTTCAGGGTATTCCTCTTGGACTCTAAAATAGTTTTCATTCTTTTTTTGAGTAATGCAGCTTTTGTTTTCTGGTAGCCTCTGTTCTCAAGTCATTAAAGAGCCCCCTTGAAATGAAATGAGGTTCTTAATCAGCAATCATCTCTGGTGTCCTCTAGTCAAAGACTGAGCTCTTCTGTTTTCTGGCTTCACATGAAGCAGTCAGTCTCATAACAAGAAGGAAAATGAAAATTACAGAAAAAAATCCTATTGTGGTAGACTCATTGTATACTTAAATACAGTGCTATCTCCTGCTAAATTAATTTTATTGGAGTACTGGAGAGAGAGGTGGGGAAAGAAGTTTTAATTCTAAAAAATAATAATAAAATCACACTTGGTCTTTGTGTTGTAGAGACTCTTAGGTCCCCTTTCTTACACTCCCTCGTGATGGGACAGTGGAGTACTATTACATTACCAAAACATTTAATAAAATGTATTAAATAAGTCTCTTGGTGATTGATTTATTTGCCTTTGTTTTCTAGGAAACTGGGAGAGAGGCTGCCCATTGGAGAGTCTGCAGCATATAGCTTCTATTTTGTACAGGTCACAATAAATTATGACTCGTCTGTTGTGGCTCGAAGAATTTTTATAAATTCTAGATGGCTTAACTCCTAACCCATATAAGCAATGATAGAAAAAGATGAATTGATTTCCACCCACCCATCCCACCCCAGTCAAAATAAAATATTGATGCTAGACAGTTGAGAGAAGCACCTGTTTTTTACAGGGTCTATTTTGTTGTTTTTCCCTGTCAAGTTAAGTAGCAGCATATGAAGAATTCTCCATAATTCAGCTCCATAATTTAATTTTGAGTGCAAGACACCCATAGAATCTAAAATGCTTATTTTGAAAGAAAATAGAGGATTATCCAGTAGAATATTACTTCTGCACTGCCCTGCATCTATTTGGTGGCCATATATTTTCACAACATTCTGTCTTTGCCGTAGAATTGTGCTCAACAGTTCTAATTTTTAGCAAAAATGTTTCCAGCCTTTGAGACTACAAAGATAACTTAGAAAATGAAAGTTGGGTTGCCAACGTGTTAAACATTTAGATACTTCTTGTGTAAAAAAATATGCACCAATTCCTGAGTCTGTAAATATTCCTCAGAGCTTGTGGCAAAGCAGTAGGGCCAGAAGTGTATGTTGACTCTGTAGTTGATCCTGAGCTTAATTACATATGCCATTAACTAGATCTTGTCTACATGTATCGTTAGTTTATTCATGTGCCTTATGGAGCTTATTGTTCCACAGTTTATTGGTCCTGGATTTGCTGGTTCTGCGCACCTGGACCACAGTATACATTGAGCTGGGTTGGAGCAGCCTGTTCTGGCAGGAGACCCAGAGAAGAAGTGGGGTGGAAGGGATCAGCCTGTCAGCTTGCGGCTGCTGTGACCAGACTTGATGTGCTGCAGGGGAGCTCCTGGCTCGTGCACCTGGGTGGTGCATGAGAGTGCTTCAGTGTGAGGCTGCCACCAGGCAGAACCCTGCACTGAAGCACCCTTGTGCCCAGCCAGTCAGCTTAGCATCTACACATGTACTGCTGAACACGAGAAGTAGTTAGAATTTATTTACAAGTACTACCCTGCTGTGGAGTTCATTGGTTCATTAGTTTCCTAACAAGGGCTCACTTGTAGATTCTGAGATGTTTACTGTGCGCTTAGTTATAGTTTCATAGTAGCTAGGGTCAGGAGGGACCTGAACAGATCATCTAGCCTGACCCCCTGCCACAGGCAGGAATGAATGCTAGGTTCACAAGACCCCAGACAGGTGATCGTCCAAACTCCTCTTGAATTTGCCCAAGGTAGGGGCGAGGACCACTTCTCTGGGAAGTTGGTTCCAGATTTTGGTCACCCTAACTGTAAAATATTGCATTCTGATCTCCAACCTAAACCTATTCTCCATCAGCTTATGCCCATTGTTCCTTTACATGAAATAAATGTCTCATGTAGGCATGCCCGCAGTATAGCAAATAAGGTGAGCTTGGAAGATGAACCATTTGAAGTCCTTCTCAGACAGGCTAACTGAATGACAACATAGAAGTTGAGGTATGGACATAGAGCCTGGTACAAAATCCCATGTTCAGAATAATAACTGAAAAGCCTTGCTGTCTGCAAACAGTATGTGGTGGCCGGCTAGCTGCTGGGGCCCTTACCGGGAACCCAGAACGTCAGGTGGGTACTTTGACAGGTGGAGTGGAATTAGGCACAGATGCATATTGGTTGCAATTAGGTCGTTTACTTATGCTACTGATGTACACAGCGTAGGCAGAACTGGCTTAGTTGCAGTTACAAACATAGTTGCGGTTAACAACGTAGCGAGAGCTCTTGAAATGAGATGAGATGTTCTGTAAACGAATTACCGAGTGCGCAGGGAAGGGGGTTCGTCAGGAAGGTCAGTGACGGGAAGTTGTTGGTGGGTGATCAGTCCGCCAAGTTTACTGCAGGGTGCATCCAGAGTTCTCCAACATGGGCAGAAACTGCTTTTACTTTATATGGTTAGCAAGCCAATTGCTAGTTGCCAAGTGGGAAAAATTTGTAACCGGCCAATGGGTGGCGCTCTTTTGAATGATGCGGGCTTTTCCACTGTGGCGGAATTTTCCACTGCACCGGGACTTTTACTGTGCCAATCATGAGGGCTTGGGGAAATTCCACTGTGCCACAGGCATTCAATTAATGGGTTCTGACACAGTATAGAAAAGATTCCATGAATAGTCTGTCAGTGAGTATTTTTTCAATTTGAATTGGCTATGCAAATCTTCAGTAGCTGATTCAATTAAGAGGAGATTCAGCCTGACTTTTGGTGGCTGAATCTCAGAATCTGAATCAAATCGGGAGACCCATTAATCTCTCCGAATCGAATTGGAAGTCTCTGGAGAGATTTGGAGATTTGGCCATAGACTGTACAGGCAGGCACTAAGCAGGGCTGGCAGGAGCAGCCAGATGAGCCCTGGCTTGAGCTGGCAACCCTGGGAAAAGCTGTGGCTCCCCTGACTCACCCTGCTGGGGCAAGGCAGGCAGCACTGGTAGCCCTGGGAGGAGCTGGAGGATTGAATTGGGAGCTGCTGGGAATGATCAGGGGGCTGGGGAAATGAACATGGGTGTTGTCCCATTCCGCCCTCCCTCTCCCTTCCCCCAACACACACACGCACCCACACACCCTCCTAGTCATTCCCCTCAGTTCCCATGGCTTCTCCTGGGGCTGCCAGCACTGCCTGCCTCCCTGGTGTGGGGAGCAGCTGGATGAGCTGCAGCTTCTCCTGGGGCTGCTGGCTCAAGAGGTGCTCCCTCAGGTGCTCTTGCCAGCACTGCCTGCCTGTATAGTCTATGGCCAAACAAGATTCGGCACTGAGTATCTTCTCTTCCGATCGAATCGGGACAGTTATTTGAATCACCAGATCGAATCACTGTCCCTCCGAATTGCCAAATCCAAAGCGAATACTTTCTGCTTTGCATAGGCCTATTGGCTATGCTTGTGGGAATGTGGGGAATTGGCATCTTTCATAAAGATAGAATAAATAACCATTCCTATAGAACTTGGCAGATTCCTTTATCGATCCTGTTTTTATCTTATGTTAAACGAGTTAACCTATGAACTTGTTGAAGAAATACCTCCAGAACGCTTCTATCAAATGTCCTAAAATTTTAGGGCCTTGTTACACACTACACTTACAGAAACCTAAGTGGCAATTAGCATTAGTTCAAGTATAGAGCAGTTACATTTTTAAGTGAGCAGGGCCTTGAAAACTGAAAGGTAAGAATCCCCTCCCTTCCCATTCTGGGTGCCTCCCCAAGCTGGAGCAGCTGTTCTCTGAGCTAAGTACTTGTTGCTACAGGAAACAAAAGCCTACTTCCTCCATGATACTCTGAGGGCTTTGTTACACATTTAATTTGTGGCTACAGGTTAGTGTAACACCTGCTCCACTGGCCTAGGTTGGGTCTGATGCCCCGTTTTTCCCCAAAGCAGGCTGCCACCCCCAACACTTACCTGCCAGCCCACATCGGGCCCACCATCTTCTGGTGCTGTCCCCTACCAGCTGCCTCTTCTCCAGATTTGGGCCTGGTATACCCCGTTCCTCCGGCACCCAGATCCTCTCTCCCCCACCCATGTCCCCCAGCTTACTTGTAGCTGCCAGTGCTGTCTTGAGGGAACAGGCAGGGAAGGGTAAACCATCTGCCTGGCAGTCCATGCCATCGTTTACTGCTGCCTTCTGGGTGGTTGTTTCTTCAAGTACCAACATGATTTTGCAGTTGTGCCAAGCTGTGTCACAAAGCTACATACATACCTACACAGGCAAACTTTAAATGCGTTAAGATAAATTTCTTCTAAAAACATGATTGAATATACAAATCTACTTAATTTAAAACATTACATGAGACTTGCATTTTACTATTTTTTGTATATACAGTAAGTTGGCTGCCCTTAACTAATTTTAAAGAAGTGGTAATTCTTGGGGTTGAGTGGGGGGCGGGGAAGAGGCTCAGGAGGAGGAATGAGTAGAACATGAGAGCAAGTAATGTTTTTAAAGAACAGCAAGTAGGTATAAATTCACTAAATTTATAGTTTTACATGCTCAGCAATTCAAAATGTGTTTTAGTCTGTGTATGTACACATGTTCAGATGATCTGCGAGAATTCTGGGTGTTTTTCCTGGCTTAAAAAAAAAGGGTATCTAGAGACCACTGATTGGGTAAGCCAGGTTGCTTGGGGTCAGCTTGTGTAGTGTGCAACACAATGTGGGGATTGTGAAGGTGATTGTGAAGGGAGCAGACAAGGTGTGGTCTGCTCCCTGGTAGGCTGGAGTAGTAGAGTCCAGCCTGAGTGATGCACTGCACAGAGGGGTGGAAGCAAAGCACTTTGGGATGTTGGAGGACTCTGATATGGTTCTCTCAGAAGGAAGCACACAGACATTCACTGTCCCAGGAGAAACTTTTTCAGGAACCATTTAACCCTAGTTGTTTCCAGATAACTTTTCTTCTAGAATGGCTATTTTTGCTCTGGGAGGAAAAATCCTGAACTTATGGTATCTACTAGAGTGGCAGAGACTCTCTCCCAGGAGAAACTGAACATCTGTTTATGGCCTTAATATATTCTGTATTTTCTTTCCTCAAAGCCTTGGCTATAGGAGTCAGTTGATTGATGACTATAGTTTTCATTTTATCAGAAGAAATATATTTTCCTTGCAGTTGCAAAGAAAGCTATGAAAACATGAAGCAAACATCTTAGAGGCTCAGAAACCAGAAGCAAGCAAGGAACTTGAAAGTTTGAGGTTGACAGCATTGATCATCTTACTCTGAAAATATTGTTAAAATCTCTGAGCTTTTCATAGTATCATAGTACCTAGGGTCAGAAGGGGCCTAGAGCAGGCCATCTAGTCTGACCCCCCCCCCCCCGCCGCCAATTGGCAGGAAACGAGTGCCAGGGTCACAGGACCCCAGCCAAGTACCTATCTAATCTACTGTTAAAGACGCCCAAGGTAGGAGCAAGAACAAC
>JAGPOW010000261.1:222430043-222490715 GCA_030014935.1 Caiman crocodilus | reverse complement strand
GATCAGCTGCAGCTGCCGGCACCACCGCACTCACCAGTTCGCTGCCGCTGTCTGTCCTCAGCTGCTGCTCCTTCTGCTCTCTGCTCTGCAAGGGCTCACGAGTGACCGAGACCACACATGAACCCTCTCTATTAAGAGAACTTTTATTCCATGCTGAGGAAAATGAGCATATCAAGGTATAAAGAACATGCTGCTGATTAAATCAAAACAACATTTTGTTTTTCACTTCCTTCACTAACTAGCAGGAAAGATAATAGCTTTGCTTTAACCCTGGTTTTGTTTTTCCAAAGGCTGATTGTTGTGCAGCTCCTGTTCCTCCTTATTAACACTACCTGAGTCTGGCTGCATAGCAACAAAGGAGAAGCAGATTAATTTCTCTGAAGCCAGTTTTGTTGGTTAAATTCACATTATCACCCTGAAGAATATCTCTTCAGGCTCTTTAAGGCTACATTGCATTTTTCAGGAAGAAACAGTAGAGATTAAAAAAACCAGAACAACCTCCCCTAGAAAACAATTTCATTAGGGTGTATTGTGGTAGCCATTTATCAAGAATGTTCTGTTGTACCTAAAGATTTCTTATCTTCAAAGCCTGTGAGAACTGAATATCTTCTAGAATTTGTACAACATTAATAACATATTCTAGGACAGGGTGAGCAATTATATTGTGTGGAGGGTCGCTTACTGAGTTTTGGTAAACCATCGAGAGCTGCATGACAGGCAGCCTGGGGCAGATAAATATGAATTTTCTAAAATTTTTTTTAGCAGCCCTGTGGGCCAGATAAAATGGCCTAGTGGCCTGCATGTGGGCTGCATTTTGCCTATGCCTGTTCTGGGATCTACATGATAGAATTAATTCGTGGGGAAAAAAATTCTGACTTTTCATCAGCAGTGTCTATATCCCTCGCAACCTATTCTTTGTCACATTTGAACACTATTCAAAACTAGTTTGATTCCCTCCCCCGCATTGCCTGTCATAAATGATGGATTTAAAATAAAGGAGTGTTTACATGGCTGGCCATATAAACACTCCCTGCACCACCGCTGCCACCTCCAGCCACCGGCGCAGGGGCTCCCTCCCCTTACCCACCTCGTCCTCCTCCCCTGAAGAGCAGGGCCTTCTCTGCCTCCCGTCCCTAACAACTCCCCTTCCCTGCTGGGTGTGTGCGTGCCTGCCTCCACCCCCTGCCCACCTCTGCTTCCAGCTCCTCCACTGAGCAGCGAGGCTTCCCTCCCTCCCTGCCAGCTGTTGGATGCGTGCCAACCGCCTCTGCCTCCTCCCTGTCTGGGCCCAGGCAGCCAATTGTCACCCAGCCTCTCAGCAGTGCCTGCATAGTTGACCAAAAGTGTTATGGACATATGCACAGACAGATATAGACAGACTAAGCCCTTTATGTTAGAATTCTAATTTTCCATGTATAGAATTTCTGATTACTGGAGGGTCGTCTTAAATTCATCCCCCTTACAACTGAAATGAGGAAAGCAGCAGTGGAAGGCAGGGGGCAGGGGCCTAAATCCCCAACTGCCACGCTGCTGCCTCCCCCCGCCCCCTTTGCTGCTTTTGTCCCTCTGTGGCTGCCTCTCCCTGGTGCCTGCCCCCCAATGCCTGTGCTTGGCCTTTTTTTGTCTGCTTGCTCTGCAGCCCTCCCCCGGCTGTTTATTTTCTGGATCACTGTGACAATGGAGCAGTCAGCAGTGGTGGTTGCCCTGGCCCCAGCCTAGCCAGACAGAATTGGTTGCAGTTGGCCAGGGGATGAGCTGGAGCTGAAAGTAAGTGGCATGGAGAGGAGGGAAAGGAAGGCAGTGAAGGTTGACAGGCTGCTCCGTCTTCCCTATGTTCCTTCCTACTGCAGTCTTCCCCACTCACCCCTCCACCCCCACTACATGGTTTACCCTGCATGCCGCCGCTGCCACCCCCCCCCATTGCATGAGCCACCCTGGCCCCGGGGCAGGGAGAAACTCTGCTCTGACTTTGGCCCTAAAGCTGGACCTGAGATGCTACCTGTCTTGGGCCAGTACTCAAATCTAAGATGAGGCTTTTTTTTCCCCATGGTGATTGGTGGGGGAACCCATGTCTTGGATTTGGGCAAATACAATAGTACATAAAAGGTTATAGAGTGTATGGTGATCAATTGTTTTCCTTGGCTATTAGGAGAAGGGTGAGAAGAAATCAGGATTATTTGCATCTATGGTGATTTTAGATTTAACTATTAAGAGAACTTAGCAACTGTTAGGTGGGTAAAAGTGAGACAAGCTACTTAGTGATGATGTGAAATCCCCTCTGTTGAAGAGTTTTAAGTCAAACATCTGTCAGGGGTGTTCTAGGGTTACATGATCTTGCTTCAGTGGAACATGTTGTACTAATGACCATCTGAGGTCCCTTTCAGCCCTACATTTCTATTTCTGTCATGTTGTACTACAGTGATAATACGTACAGGGGTGTAAGCTATAACTGTATTGGTTTAAGGACGTAGGCACTGATAATAAGTGTTCATTCTTCAACTTCCTGCTCTGCCAGGACTTTAATAGCGATCAAAATAAGTAAGTCTGGAAACCTTATTCTCCACCTTGCTTCCATGGGCAACCCTACCAGTAATACAAAGTTCCACGTAGTATTGCTTTCATGCTCACTGGTAGTGCACAAGCCTCTTGACCACATCAAGTTTGCAGTCCTGGGGAGGAAGCAACCGAAGAAGATGTTCAGTAACGAGCGCTTGAAAGCCCCTGTTAAGTCATCATCTCCAGTAGTTCCTCAGCGAGAAACTCTCCAACCTTCCTAATGATCAAGTTCATGGGAGAGTGTCTGTGGCGCATGTAAATAATTGCTATGTTACTCCGCAAAGCAACACCAAGACTGATTAATTGAGAATGGTAGGGAAATACAAGCTCTCTTTGACAGGAAAAGGAGAGCCTTCAAAGCTTGTCAGAATGATATCAACTCCAAACAGAAGCAAGATGCTTGTTGCCACATTAAGGCCAAACCCTAAGGAAAATTCAAGAGCAAGTGGTGGGGAAACTAAGAAGAGATTCAGAAGTTTGCCAGTGCAAACTTTAATGCAGCCAAAGCTATCCAGGGAGCCAAGCACACGAGGAGCCCTCCCTCTGAGGTCCAAGGCTAGAACAGCATTTGTTAAAGACAGCTCCACTATCCACTGGTAGAAGGACCAGTTTCAAGAGCTCCTGAACTGAGATACTGCTGTCAAAGGGAATACCATCAAAGCCATTCCACAACACCCCATGAAGGATTACTGTGCAGATCTACTGACTTAGCAAGAGGACTTAAAAGCTGAAAAATAAATGAAGAACAACAAAACACATGCTTCTGATGGAATAACAGCTGAAGTAATCAAGGTGAAAAAAGCTGTCTCCAACTACACGTGGTTATTATGACAATCTGGAAATATGAACAGATTCCCAGCTATTTCAGGTATATCAGAATTGTTACTGTTTCAAAAAAGGAGATGGATCGGATTCCAACCATTATTGTGGTATTGCATTTCTGTCCATAGCTGGGAAGATCCTTGCATGCATTCTCCTTAGTGGATTTACTCCCCTCACAGAGGAGATTCTACCCAAGTCTCAGTGTGGTTTCAGACCACTCGAAGGTAGATATTATCTTTGCTAGGCAGCTACACGAGAAGCATGCAACATTGATATTGATATTGTTACATGGCCCTCATTGACTTGACTAAGGCCTTTCGATTCAGTCATCAGAGAGGTCCTGTGGAAGGACCTGGTAAGATTTGGATGTCTTCCAAAGCTTGTTATCCTTATCAGACTGTTTCATGGTGACATAGCAACTGTCCTAAGCAATGGCTTGGAAGTGGACCCCTTCACTATTAGAACTGGAGTCGAGCAAGGATGAGTGATTGCATCTACAGTGGTCTCCATCTATATCACACCTATTCTACATCTGTTAGACTGCCATCTGAAGTCGGCATCCAGTATCACATAGACAGGAATCTCTTTGATATCAACTTGTTCATTTCAAATCCAAGATAATTAACAGCTCCGTTATTGATCTTCAGTATGCTGACAATTGTCATATGCACTCACTTGTTATGATCATTTGCCAAGGTTTCCTTTTGGTCAGGATCAATTCCAAATGCTTTCATATCTCACTTGCATCATGTGTCTTTGTAGTGAAGCTTGGAATATCCTGTTGGTCTTGTTCACGCCAATAACTTCTGGTATAGCATGTCCTTGGGTATGCATCCATCTTCTGATCTGCTCAGATGGCCTAGTCAGCACAGTCATCTGTGTTTTGAGTAGGGCTGCCACACTTGGTAAATTTGCCCTTTGAAGAACCTCTGCGTTGGTAACTTTATTTTGCCTTTTAATGTTGAGTATGTAGCATAAACAGCACAGGCAGAAACTTTAACCTTTTCTCTTGATGATGTGCATAAGCTGTCCATATTTCCCTACTATACATAGGAGTGATGAGTACGCAAGCTTTGTACACTAGCATTTTGGTCTTGGTGGTAAGCTTAGAGTTGTTCCATGCTCTTGTAGTTAGTCGTCTGAAGGTGGTGGCAGCCTTTCCAATGCAAACATTAAGTTCTTCATTCAGTGAAAGGTTGGTAGTCACTGTGGAACCTAGGTAGCTGAACTTCTGGACTACTGCTAGCTGGTTCTCATTAATGCTAATTGGTGGATCTTGTGGAACTCCCTGTCCTACTACAACTGGTTTCTTTTTGCTGATGTTGAGAGCCAATGCCTGACAAGCTGTTAAGAGGCAATCCATAGGTTCCAGCAGTAGGTCTTAGTCATGGGCAGCAGCAGCAGCAAATAGAAGCTCCCTGATAAGCACCTTTCTAACTTTAGTCTTTGCCTTAAGTCTTGACAGGATGAAGAGTTTCCTGTCTGAACTTGTGTGGAGGTACACTCCAGCTTCTCTGTCTTTAAACACAGAATTCAGGAGTACTGAGAAGAAGATTCCAAAGAGTGTTGGGGCAAGAACCCATCCTTGCTTCATTCCGCTTTTCACCTTGAAGCTGTCTGAAGTGGATCCATCAAACTGAACAGTTGCTTCTATGTTGTCATGGAAGAAACGCATAAGTCTTAACAGGGTTGATAGTCATCCAGTCTTTTTCTAGGACTGAAATGGCCTGCTCTGCTGATGGTATTAAATGTTTTGGTTAGATCCACAAAGGCAATGTACAATGGTCAGTCTTGCACTCTGCACTTCAAGTTGACATGGGGAAAATATGTCTGTGGTTGATCTTCCAGCCCTAAATTCACATCGAGATTCAGGGTAGACACGACGCGCCAGCTGTTGTAGGTGCACCAAGATGACCTTCATGAAAGGTTTTCCTACTATGCTTAGGAGCGAGATGCTTTTGTAGTTGTTGCAGTTGCCCTCATCTCCTGTATTTTTATACAGAGTGATGATGTTTGTCACACATCTTGTACCTCTTTCCAGCATTTGAGTAGCAGCTGATGAAGATATGGTAGTAGGCTTTCTTTCCTGCACTTGAGGACTTGGGATGCCATCTTTTCCAGGAGCCTTGCCACTTGATAATCAGTGGCCTTGCTTAGTTCTTCTATAGTGGGCTCCACATCTAACTCTGGCATGACCTGTAGAGTTGGTATTTGGTCCAGTGATTTGCTGGTGTTGTTTCTTTCCTGTGAATATAGCTCTAAGTAGTGTTCAACCCACTGGGACATCTGCTTGCTTGTGTCTGTAATGGCTTTACCACTGCATGACTTGAGAGGGGCAACCTTGTTGACAGTAGGGCCTAGAGCTTTCTTCAGACCATCATGCATTACTTTTAGGTTTCCTATGTCTGAGGCTGTTTGTATTTCATCACCACGGATCCTAATTTTCCATGATTTTAAAAAAACCCTGCAAATTCTCCAGTTAAAAACCCTAAAATCCATGAGTTAAAATTAAAGCTGCCCCTGCCCTCTGGGGCCAGGGACCCAGGTCGCAGTCCCCTACCCCAGATGGAGGGCAGCAGCTGCTGCAGCTGAACTCCCCACTTGTGCTTGCCTGCTGCAGGCTCGGGGGGGCTGGTTCCCCACCTCATTGCTCACTCCTGGAGGGTAGGGGGACCCGTGCCCCCCACATCTGTGTTTGGGGCGGGCTGGGTGCACCCTGTGGGCTCCTGCTCTGCTGCCCTCCCCAGTGCTTTCACAGCCTGTGGCTGCAACCTGGCACTGACGGGCAGAACGCAGTCGTGCAGGTGACTTACTTGCAGCTGCAAGCGCTGTGCCACACTGTCCTGCTGATGTTTCCTGCACACATGGCAGCAGTGAGTGCCACCGCCTGTGCTGCCCCCACACGTGCAGGGGACATGTTGCCAGGACAGTGTGGAGCTCACAGTAGCAAGCAGCTTTCCTGCATGGCTGTGCTGTGCCCTGCAGTATTGGGTCATGCGTGTCAGGCTGTCCAGGGGTGGGCAGCAGGGTGGGAGCCGAGCCTACAGCAGGCAGCCCACCCTGCCTCCACCCCACACAGATCTGGGGAGTATGGGTCTCCCCTGCTTCCCCAGGAGTGCATGCAGTGTCAGAGAGTCAGCTTCGCGCCCATGGACCTGTCCTGCTCCTGGCTGGGGCTCTGCATTGCAGCCCTAAGCCCCCCACACTGCCCTGCAGGGCAGCACCCCTAGCCTGCCCAACTCCCTCGTTCCCTTGCTATGGGGTCCTCATTCCCCACCCTTCCCCCACCCCAGTTATGAGCTGCTTTACAGACTGCCTGGGACCATGTGCATATACATGCACAAAGTACCCCCTGCCTGACCACTCTCCTTCTCCTCCTCCCCCACCCCCCAGCCCCCTGCAAGCTGGAAGAGAGCTGCAGAGAGCTTGCTGCAAAACTGCAAAATCCTCAGGTTTCTCTTAAAATGAAAAATCAGTGTTTTACTTCAGTAAACGGGAAAATCCACTGTTTACTCTGTTTTTTTTCATGGGAAATGGAAAACCTGCATCCCTGCTTATCACAAAGCTTAATCAAGTACTGATCTGCACAGCATCTGGCTGCTCTCTGTACCTGATTTTTTTGCTCGTTGAATTCTCGCTTCGGTGCCCTCTGGTGGCTTCCTGTTGTGTTCTAGATAAGCTGTGTTCTTGATGAGAGGTAACAGTTCTTATGCATTTTCTTCAAATTAGTCCTGACTGGATGGTCTCTCTTCCCCCAAAAGTAAATTTAGCTGTTTCATAGATTGCAGTTCTTAAGCCATCCTAAATTTCCTCTGCCTTCACTGGTAGTGACTTCCCAAACATTCTCAGTTCAAAAGCCTTTGCAAACCGCAAAGTTCTTGGTATTAGTAGTATTAATCTTGGGCAAATATAGATCCGCAGTGGAAAACAAAATACTTATTTAACAAAGATTTCTTCTTCCTTTCCTCAATCACAGCTCCATGATTACTAGTTTTTACAAGAATTTCTTAATGTAAAAAAGAATCCAATAGAAAATTACCATAGTCATCTGTACAGTTTTTTGCTATACCAAAATTAGGTTGTTTTTCTAAACTTACAAATGATCTTAATGGCAGCAATTATTAAAATTAAAGCAGAGTAGAAATATATACTTGGCACATGCCAGATGATTAAATTTCAGACCCATGTCTTTATTTACTGATATTATATATAATTAAGTTTATCAGCTGTAAATGTTCCTGGAAAAAAAAAAGTTAAATTATATCTTACAATTGTTGGAGTACTCACATATTTTTATCACAGTTCTTATATGCATAATACATTTTGAACATAATTTTGTTACAATTAAAACCCTATTTTTTGTAGAATAACAGGTTGCTAAGTCAGGCCCCCAGATATTAAGAACTGCCAGAGTTAAGGTTGTGCATGTAAACTTAACTTTAGTACTTTATGTATTTTGTTGTGTATTTTTTAATTATATGATTTCATAATTTTTTTTCTGAAGGAGTTGTGCTCAAAGTATAAGACACCTGTTCATTATTTTTTAATTTTAGTCTTCTGTAGTGTGCACTGTATAGTCTATAATCTGCAATAGATACCAAATTATTGATTTCCTTTTAGTATTTTCTGGAACACAGATGGTGCCTGTCAAAATTAGGTTGCATTAAAATAAGAATATGTAAACACACATCCTTATGATTATGTGCATGTTCAGTATAGTCACGATGGTCTGGCACTTTTGAAAGCAAACTAGATGAGAAGAATATCTTCTCTTTCTTTTAAAGGAATTTACAGCTGCATTCTTATTAAAAATATTTGTTTGCGTGACTAGATGGTTATATAATATCTGTATTTTGTATGTCAGACTGAAAGACAAAATGCTCAAGAATTAATTCATAATTTTGCTTCAGTCTCTTCATGCCTCCGAAACAGGTCTGATTTTATTTATTTATTTATTTATTTTTGCTGTCAACAAAATCTACATGCTTGTCATTCTGCTTCAAGTACCTATGAAGTGCGTGAGAAAAAATGCACTAATGTCTTCTCTCTCTTCCCCCCCCCCCCCCAGTTTCCTCTTTTGCCAAGCAGATTTCTTACTGCACATTCCTGGAATAGGCAAGTCAGGCTGTGTGCCCTGGCTGGCTTTCTCCAGACAGAGGAGCTGTCACCAATGCAGCTTGCTCTTGCTTATTACCCACCCAATCACAGTTACAAAAGAAAATAAGCAGAACACAGCTTCTTTCATAAGACTTATTTTAACATTTTATATATAATAATTTAGGGGTGCACCAATAGATTTTGGGGGGTGATACTGATAACCAATATTGATCTGATATCTGATGCAGCTGCCATAAGTCCATTGCAATAGAAGGGGAGAGAAGAGGCATGGTGGGGTTGGAGATCAGTGCCTGCCACGGTGAGGGAGGAGGCAGGGGTAGGCATTGGGCTGCCAGCCAGTGGGGGTGGGGCGGGGCACAGGACAGACCCAGTTTGTGGGGTGGGAGCAGCTCCCACTGCTGCTTGTACCCTGGGAGGGCATAGTGGGGGAAAGTGCCCCCGGATCTGTGACATGGGACAGGTTGCAGCTGCAGGGTGGAGCTGGAGCTGGTGCTGCACGGGGCTCTTCTCACCAGGGGCTAGGCTCAGAGCAGGCTCCAGCAACGCTGGAAGGAGGATGAAACCACCCCAAATTTGCCGCAGCTCTGCTCCCACCCCCATGCCCTACCTCCACCCAAGCAACGGGAAAAGCCGTGGCTGTGCTGGGTGGCAGCATGAGGCTGGGAGTGGTGCTGCAGTGATATTTGGGGTGGCTGCAGTTTCCTCTCAGAGCCCATTCCGAGCCCAAGCCCAGCAAGAAAAGCCCCATGTAGCACCAGCTCTGGCTCTACCCCACAGCTGCAGCCCACCCTATGCCACACAGATCCAGGGGCACATTTACCCCCCCCCCCCATGCCTTTCCAAGGTACAAGCAGCAGTGGGAACTGCCCCCATCTCATGAACCGGGTCCCTGTCCCATGCCCACCCCCCGGCCTGGCTGGGCAATGCCTACCCCTGCCCCCACCCTCACCATGGGGAGCGTTGATCACCCCCCCAACTTCTAACTTACCAGCTGAAGATAGCTCTCCCCAATATCTGATACAGATACTTGATCCAGGTCAAAACCCAGGACAGTGAGAGCCATCTCAATGACGCATCTGTTTTACAGCATTAGGAAACTGCTAAAAAGAATATATATAGATGTAATAGTGGTTTCTGGTTTGCAATCATGATTCATTGAGAAAAATATTAAAATAATGGTGTTTTGGCACCTTTATTTCATATGCTAAACAACTTTTTTAAAGATGTTATTGCTTAATGACAGTACCCAAATCAAATTCCTGTTTCTCACATCACTAAAATGGATATTTCTTGTTGTTGGGAATGTTTTTATAGATTGAAATTATATGAAAAAAATAGTTCGCTTTATTACATCTTTATTTGCTGTGGTTAATGTATGAAGATTAGATCTAGAGGAATAATTTTATAAAACTATTATCATTCTCAGTATAATGTTTAAAGATTCTAGACAACTAACAAATAGAAAAAAGGCTATGTACCAAAAATGAGTCTTAGAATTTGTGGTTTGTGCCAGAGTTTTAGGTTGTAGCCATGTTGGTCTAAGGACATAGGCAGACAAGTTTCCTTGGGTTGGAGAATAGTTATTAAGCAAGCTTTTGGGTTCAAAAACCCTTCATGAGGCTAAGGAAGTTTCAGCAGTTGGTGTGTGGTGGAATGAACCAACCAGGAAGAGCACACACCAAGTGATGAAGCTTCCTTAGCCTGATGAAGGGTTTTTGAACCCAAAAGCTTGCTTAATAAATATTCTCCAACCATTTGGTTTGGTCTAATAAAAGATATCAAATTCACCCAAGGAACCTTGTCTGGTTTGTGCCAGTAATTTGACTGACAGGCACTGTATGGAAACCTTGCAACTGTTGTGCTTGCATACGTTTGCATTTTTAAATTTGGCTCCTAACTGGCAAACACAGACGGTGGCAGACTGAAATTTTTGTGTGTTTATGAATGAGATGAAACTGTTTTAACAGTAATTTACGCTTTATTGTTTAAACGTCATGTGTTAATTACTTTTACTTATCAGATAGGTTTGTAATTAGAGCATTTTTATTTACAAAATAATTAAAGTGACTCAGCATTGATGTTAGTCTGAAGGTTTTGTGACCAAAGTATCTCAGATATGATGTTTATAGGAATGTGTGTACTTAAGCAAAAGCCTTGAAAGAATATTTATGCACACTTGGTTTTAGATCATTTTAGAATCTGTCCAGAAGCTATTTGTGATGTCAGTTTAATGTGATCTTCTGATATCATGACATTTTAAAATTTGTTCCCACTAAAATTAATCAACTTAAGATAGATTAGTCCCTTAACTTGCCAGTGATTTCTGGCATTTTAATACTTTTTGTAAATATGGCTTTTAAACTGAACCCCATTCTTTGTTGTTTTGCTGTATATTCCCTAAAATACTTTGGATGCATTTTTTTAACAGGTAAATAAAAAGACTGCTCATGTTGCTTAATGTCTGATTATCAACACACACAAAAAAGCAGTGCAGCCAATACATAGGTTAACACAGCTTTCTGTAAAAGGCGTATTTTAAATTCAATACATTAATCATTAGTGACTTTAAGTGTCAATATAATATTTAATTTGGCATTATAGCATTTTCAAATGCTCAGTATGTGATAAACATTTAGAAATGTGAAAAATAAATGGGTAGGTTAATTTGTACTTAGTATTTCTGTGGAAAAAAAAAAGTATTCAAATTGTTAAATAGAAAAAGATGCTATTAAATGATTAATCATCAGTGAAATGTGATGGAATCATCAAGGAGCAAGAAGTCAAATGCAGATATTTGGATAGAGAAGAATTGACCATATTCACATGAATCCAGAATGATTTTGCATTTAAGATGACTCTTACAGTAATTAGATTCTATATGTGGAAAATTATACATTTCCAGGGACTGACTAAAGGGCAGAAATCCCCTAGTTGGCCCTTGCCATCCCAGGCAGCTTTCAAGAAGCCCTGGTCTTGGGTTCCCTTCTGGCCCGTTTAAGTGCCCTTCTCACAAGAAGCCTAATACAGGGGAGCAGTTCTCCTTTCAAATACCTGGCAGAGCAATGGGGACTGAGCAGCTGCAACAGTGGCTGTGTCCTAGGCTGGGGCCTGCCCCCTGCCTGAACTCCATGAAAACCATGTACTTTAAAAGACTTGTGAAATTATCTGGCTTGCTGGCAGGCTTCCCCTTGGGTGTGGGAAGAACTGTGGCTCAGTACTCTGCCCTAGGGGCCTATGAATGTGTGACTCCCCATAGCACAGGAGTGGGCAAAATATGGCTTGCAGGGTATACATCTGGCCCATGGAGGGATTTTGTTCAGCTGATGGTGGGCCCCTTGGTCCTGCCTGGCCCAGATACTATCCAGCCCATGGTGCATCCCACTATCCCCAGGCACGTAGTGGGGCTGGGGCAGCTCCATGGCTTGACTACATTTCTAGGCAGCCCAGGCAGTGGCAGCTCCTTCTGGTGGCTGCCAGTGCTGCTGGCCCCATCCCCACGGTAGTGCTGCAGATCCTTGTGCACCGTCCTGACCACAGCCCCAACCCTGAACTGCTCTGTGTCTGCTCCAGACCACCTGCCCATGCTGAGCAGTGATGCTAGCCAAGCAGAAGCTGCTGCTGGGCGTAGGGGAAAAAGCAGCGGCTTCCCCGTTGTCACTGCCAGGCCCATCTTGCTGCAGCTGCTGAAGCCTGTGCCCAGGCTGCCTTGTGGCTCCTCTCTGCCACCATTACCACAGGGCGACAAGTAGCTGCTTTTCCCCCATGCCCAGTAGCAGTTTCTGCCAGGCTGCCATCGCGGCTGTGGGTAGGCTGTTCTGGAGTAGACATAGGGCTGCTTGCAGTCAGGGCTGCGTGCACAGGTCCTGACAGGTCGAGCTAGTCTGCTCTGGCCAGGTTGAGTCCGGAGCAGGCCAAAGCCGAGGCCAGGGCTATGCACTCAGCTGCTGCTGGGTGCCGGTGGCAGCAAGGAGGAGCCACAGGGCATGCGGACTCTGGGCTCTCGCTGGGGAGAGGGGAGTGTGGAGAGGGGTGCTGACTGGCCTGTGACAGTTGCCCAAATTGCTTACGTGGCCTGCAGGCCCAAATAATTTCCCATCTCTGCTGTATAACTTTATTTTTTGTAGTGCTACAGACTTTGTAGCGCAGCAAAAATAATGCCTGCAAGAAATCTCTGTTGCACTTGACTCCTTCCTTCATGCAGATTCTTCCATGCTGCTTTTAGTTAGTGACTGTGCTGTTGTCCCAAAACTCTTTGTTTTACTTATGTATCTTCCATAATTTACTTTATACTGCCTTCCTGGCTATATGGGACTGCTATAACAAGACTTTAGAACCTTTTTAGTAATCCCCTTTGGCTCATGTTTGAAGGTTTGAAATTATGGTTTAAATTCAGGAAATTCTGGGTAAGATTACTTAGTAGATAATATTTTTCATAGTCCCAGGAATAACAGATTTAGTTTTTTTTCTGCCTGCTCTTTAAAGTTTTCCTACTCTATAAGTCCACTCTGAGGCTCCCAAATATATATTTTTTTTTCATTCATTCCCAATGCACAAAAATAGGGAAGAAAAGTAATTTGCATTTCAGAATAATAATTCTCTATTTTACATGAAGTTTGTGAAGATGAATTACTATTGATAACATTTGTGAAAATATTTTGAAATAAAATTGTACAAGTGACTGTTCTCAGCAACAGGAAAAACATATCCTTTTAAAAAAATTTATTGTACAAGGAAAGAACTTTATTTCCTTCTGTTCCTTTTCTTTCAAAAATATAATTAAATTAATTATACAATACTCATCTGAAAGCAGAGCAGAACTTACAAAACAAAAGGGTCAAGTCTATTTTTTTTTTTATCTCAGGGTATTTTCTTGGGGTCAATTTACTCTTTGGGTAAAGGTGTTGGTGGAAATTAAAACAGTGCCTGATTGAAACCACGGATATTTTGTTCCATGTGTGAGTACAGATAATGCTCAAGGACACTATTGCCATTACTCTGCAAACTAATTGGCAAGTGTATAATGCAGGGGTGTCAGATTCATTCCAGCCTGGATACATGGAGCTACCATCAGTTTCAGTGGACCTGGTCTGGCAGTGCTGGTGAGGAATTAGGCAGCACAGATTGAGGGGCAGGCAGCAGCAGGGCAAGCAGGGACCATATCTGCACAGCCCGTATTCACCCCCTTGCCACCAATGGTAGTGTTCATCAGCATCCAGGCACCCTGAATTCTGCAGAAGAGCACACTGCAGCGCCACTTCAGTGGCTGGACAATTGGTGGCCCAGGTGGAACAGTTCTGTAGGCTGAATCCTCCCAGCATGCCCTATTTGATTGTCCTGATCCAGTGCATTTGGTAGTATGAATTACTGAATTCCACGTTAAAGTTCATGTCACCAGCGAAAGACATGATTTATGTCTATATGTATTATTTCACTACATATGTCTTACTGTACTTGAATAGGTGAATCTGTAGTGTTGCCAGTGTTTGACAACATGCTATGACTGTCACGAAGGGGAAGAAGAAAATGGGGAAATATCACATTCTTTCTTGAGAACTGTTGTGAGGGGGGAGGGGGGGAAGATCCTAATTTCTTTGCTACTATTCCACCTGACAGAAGGTGTAATTACATTATATAATATTTAGTTGAGTAGTAAATGATTCAGAAAAGGCCTACTCTACACTTGTTTCCCTTGACTATCAGAGAAACCAGAAGGTAGGCAAGGCGTTTGTGCCTGAAAGCTTGCAAAGAATATTTTTTCCATCTATTTTAGTTGGTCTCTACCCAGAGAACCTTGCCTACCTATGTCATCATTAGACCATAGCTACATTAGACCATAACTACAAGCAACTCTACGACAGAGAAACCAAAATGGTGTCACTTGATCCCTGTGATTGGTCACATCTTACATCATTTTTATGACCATCTTAAATAAGTTGCTATAGTAAGTGTATGTTTAGGAATTAGAATTAGCAGTTTCTTACAGTACTATAGAGTCGTCATGCCTTGTTCCATAACAACTTTTCAAAAGTGATGAGCAGTTATGGCTATTTACTGCAGGAGCTCTGAAAATCTGTTCATGAAGCTGTTGCAAAAATGTTTTTTTCATCATGAGAACACAGCAGTGAATTTGCCTGTATTCTGTCTTAAATTGAGTCCCTTAAATTTAACAAGGGACATTTAGATTTAGTATTCAGAAGAGCTACATGTGTGGTTAAGCACTGGAACAGACTATTATTGAGAGAGACTAATTTTCCACAAACTGGAAATTTTTAAGCTCAGGTTTGGCAAACACTTTTGGTAAGATGGCTTTGACAGGGAGAAGCCTGCCATGAGCAGGATTGGACCACCTGAGTTCCTTTCTAGCCCTATTTTTGTGTAGTGCCTGTGACTTTTAACAAGGCACAAAGAAGGTAAGAGACTTAATTTAAGATGGAATCCAGTCAAATTGTATTCTAGATGGTTCCTACTTGTCCTGTAGAAAGAGACAGCAGTCTATCACCGTCAACTTTATAACAAACCCTTCCTCTGTTTGAAGACTGTTCTCAAGCCCCTCTTCCCTGCTGCAAGTCTTCTTTTCTCTACATGGAATAGCCCTGGTTCTTCCAGCCTTTCCATGTACGTTTTCTAGATCTCTCTTTATTTTTGTTGCTCTGCTGGACTCTTCCCAGTTTGTGTGTGCCTTTTTTGAAGTGTGGTGCCTCATGCTACGCCAGGTGAGGCTTCACTAGTGCTGTATTAACTGAAAGAATAATTTCCTGCTACTTGCATTAGATGGTTCTAATCAAGATATCCTACTATGTTGTTAGCTGTTCCCCCCATTTTTCTCTCCTGTTCCCCCTTTCCAATGTTGATTCATAATTAGCTTGAAATCCACTATAACCTATATGTCTTTCTGTAGTATTGCAGTCTAAGCCAGTTGTTCCTCAGTTTGCATTTGTCCTCTCTGAATTTCATGCAGTTAATGTCAGTTCATTTCTCTGATTTAGCAAGATCATTTTATATCTTAATCTTGTCTTCCGAAGTGTTATCTACTCACTTCTTACTTCATGAAATTGCTCAGTGCTTTCCTGGAGCTGGCATATTACAGACATTACATAGTGCAAGGTAAATGTCATTGTTTTCTTTTGGTTTCGTTATCTTTGTATAAAAGCTTCTAGGGCATCTATACACATGCTCCCCCATGGTGAGGGGGAAGGGAGGTTAATTAGAGCAGCTCTTGGAAGCTTTTCTAGTTAAAGTGCTGACAGTGTCTTGTGTATTCAGTGTCTTGCACTTCAAAATGGAGGCTTCAGGTAAAGTACCCCAGTTAAAGCGTTCAGTGACCTTTAGTTAAAGCGCCCCAGCTACCATTTGAAGCATGGGAATGCTGAATACATGTGACATGGAGGTTGCTGGAGCATGCTAATCAGCGCAATTAATAGAGTCTGCTCTAATGCGCGTTAATTAGTACATGTTCTAGCAGGCATCCAGCACATGTAGGTGCCCATTGATTCTAGCAATTTGAGTATACACTTTATATTGTACAAATCATATTATTTTAAATTTGCATTCACATGTGAAGTGCTATGCCAAGCCAAAAATAGCCTGCTCCCAAAGCAAAAATAGCAGGGGAGATCTTTCTGTTAAAATGACAGCAATGAAATAGATGACATGATTTACATTAGTAATCTCCACCAGCCCTGGCATTTTTATCCAGCTGCTCCAGCACCCACTAGTCATCTCAGCATTTCTTACTAACTCCCTACAAGGCTGTATCAACTTTTATAGGTAAATTTATAGATATGATTTATGCTTTTGCAAATTCATTGAAAAAAATGGAACAGAGCAGTTATTGCTGAGGATATAAGTTGAAGAACCTGAGATAACATAGGGGTAAATCAGGGCCTGGTTTAGCCTATGGAACCATTTTCATCAACAGTGATATCTGGAGGAAAAAAAACAACTCAGATTAATTTTCAGATCTCGGGCTGAAGCTTCAGGGCTAGAAGTTTGTTTACAATGTATGCTCATTTTCAGAAATCATTGAGACATGTATCTTCAGTGTCATTTCTAGAGTCACTGTTAGGAGCTTTTTTTCTGTCCCAGAGAGGACTGCTTTTCTAAGCAGAATCATTCCTCAAAAACTTTACCACCTAATTGGAGGACTTAATTCAGGCTGAGAGGCATTGCGTTAGTTGTACCTGGCTTGCCCAACATCTGTATAGATTGGGCACTTTAATGGAGCTTTTTTTGAGTACTTTTTCTAATAGCTGATTGAATAAACTACTAGGTAAAAGCCCCCAAAAGCCTCACTTAAGTGCCCAATATATACAACTGCTGCAGAGTTGGGTCAAAGGAATGCACTGCTTCTTCCCGAAAAGCATGGTTCGTTGGCTGGTTGGTTTGTTTGTCTTAACATCTGCAGACAGCCACTAGAACTTTTATGAAAGAGTTAACGGTAAAGCAGTTTTCCTATGCTTAGCTATAGGAGAAGCAAGATGTTTCACTGTTACAATATAACTGTTACCCGCATCTTTTGATATCCATATAATTGTTACCTCTGTCTGCAACCTTAGTGGGCAGTTAGATCTGAGGAAAAAAAAGGGGGGGCAGGGCTAGGGGCAGGGACTGAGAACTCAAGTATCTGTTATCTGCTACTTTTCCAGCAGGGTGAACACTGCCTGGAGCTTCCAGCTGTGGTACTGGAACCATGTAGGTGGTAGAGAGAGACAAAGTGAAACCTTCTTTCAGATGGGATAATGGGCAGGGGGGCTTCAGGCAGCCCTCTGTCAAAGAAACTTATTACAAAAGAAGGAAGGACTGCACTGAATGACCCTGCCAGCTGTGTTACTAAATCACATTCCTGAAGTCTTGTCTTTATGAGCTCACTGGAACAAGACATTTTTTGTTTCTATTCGCTCCTCAAGAGTCTCCTGATATTGCAAGGGGTTGTTAGTGGCAGAATATTTATTTGGACTCTCAAATTCTGTTTCTGAAACCTCCTTCCCTTAAATGATGTGGGTGCCTTCATCTTATGCTTGAAATGTTTCCTTATATAAGCAGTGGCATGAAATTAACTTATTTCTTGCTACAGATCGTCTTGTAGTGAATCACTACCATCATCCATGGAATTGATCACAGTACTATTCATTTGATAATGCCATAAGCAGCAACAGAGACACTTGATCTCTGTCTGCAAATTCAAGAAGATGGGATTACATCAATTTGCCTTTGTTTTACACTTCATTTATTTCTAGAAAGTTATGTTTTACAAATGTAAAATCTGGAAATGTCATGTTGTTTCAGTAGGGGTATAGGTTGTCACCATGTTGGTTTAAGGGCATATGCAGACAAGGTTCTTTGGGTGAATCTGATATCTTTTATTAGACCAACTTAAATAGTTGGAAAACAATTACTAAGCAAGCTTTCGGGTTCAAAAACCCTTCGTCAGGCTAAGGACGTTTCAGCAGTTGGTTTGTGCACTTCCTGGATGCAATGAAAAATAACAAAGCCAGGGGCTGGGCTGGTATGCATGCAAGACAGGCAGTCAGTGAAAATGTAGATTTGAGGAGTCAATGGGTGAGGACAGATTGTGGGGGTGGAGAGAAGGGGATGAATAGTGGAGAGATACCTGGGGAGTCAGATGTTAGGCAGACTATAATGTGTCATAAATCCAATATCTATATTTAGTCCATGATTTTTAGTATCCAGGAGGTTGATGAAGTGGAGTTCATACGCTCATCTTTGGAAAGTGTTTTGTAGGTTTCCTTTGAGGATCAGGACTGAGAGATTGCAGAGAGAGTGGTTTTCTTGTGAGAAATGTGCCCCCACAGGTAATTGGGTATTCCTGTCTTTGATAGATTTCCGATATGCATTCATTCTGGTGCGCAGTTGTTGTTTGGCTCGTGTTGTTTCAATGAAATTTTAAATTCTTCAGTTTATGGTTTTTTGTTTCACAGTTGCCTTCAAACTTATAAAATCCCACAAAAATAAGGTTGGAAGGGACCTCAAGAGCTCATGTAGTCCAACCTCCTGGTCCAGTGGCCAGTTATTAACCTAACAGACCAGTTCTTCTGAATGTTATTTCAATTTGCATATGCAATTTTTGTTTGCATGCACGAATTAGGGGTGTGTGTGCACAAGTCTACACACTGTTGAACTGCATGAGCTCGTGGGGGGGGTATATGTGCATGTGTGTGTACACATGGGCGTTTTGGTTTAGCAAATCTCAAAGTCCTCTTGCGAGTATACCAAGCCATACATATAACAAGCTGTTAACTGCCCTGAGGATCAGTCTGAAGGATGCATCATTCTGCTAAAGAAATTTAAAAAAATTACTTAGAGGAACAAAAACGTAAGTTAGGAAGAAAATGCAGTTAATTAGCAAATACTATATTTCTCTAATTTTACAGCTGCCTAGCTATCTTGGGACTGAATAACGATTAGAAAATACTGAAATGATAGCTTGCTGCTTTACAACAGAACTGAGACTGGGACAGGACATTTTTGCCAAATAAAATTCTGCTTGACCTACTTGAGTGTTGAATGAAGAGTTTAAATGGAAACCTTGGTCTCTGAATTTATAAATACCATGAGCAAAAAAATTGCCAATTTTCTTTTAGTATTTGATAGCAACATTTTTTCCTCAATTAACAGTAGTTTATCGAAGTTTACAGTACTTGAGTTTTAGAGAACATATGTGAAAGTTTAAAGCTTTATTTGAATGTTTCTGTGTTGGCACATGTAAAATAATAATACAGGAGTCGATTATAGTAGTAATACAGTGGATTTTTAAGGGGTAAGAAAAAAACCTCACAATAGATAGTCTCATGGTAGCAGAATATTTACCTTATGGTAATCTTTATTTAATATAAATTTAAAGGAAGCAAGACCTTTGAAACCAGAATTTCTATTCAAGCAATAAAATATATTCTAAATGGATTTTCTCATGTAAACCATTATAGCTGATTACAGGTATTTAAGTTCTGCAAAAGGCAGTGTCTTAGCAGTATTTGAATAGCTTATGTGCTAATTGGTTGTTCAACTGTGCTGTGTCTTGGTTACCTGTGAGTTTTTGTTCATCAGCATGTTTTGTTACAAGGTAGAGTATTTTGTAACTTATTTTGTATCTTTTGTTAGATCATTCCCTGATGATGCATTTTGCTTTCCTTTATGCTTATTTCAGCAATCTCGACAGAATTTGTTGAATTTTTTTTTTAAATCTAACTATCTAAAGAGTATAGTAATACTTACCTGATATTAGCAAGATTTGGTCTTCAAATTTTATTCCAACATGGAGAAAATTAGTTTCCTACCATTCACTTCGTCAGAGTATAGTAGTTTTTACAATACTAGAAAAACTTTAAATTTCCCTTTATAAATGAGAAAAAAATTACTTTTAATTGGCTTTGTTCTTTGGTTTTAATGTTGATTCTTTTGAATTCTAGCTATCTGTGTAGTTAAGAATATAGCCTGCAAGATAGATATAGACCTCTTACTTCGCTGCTTGCGTTATATTTTACATTTTTTTAAAAATTACTCTTTCTGTGGGTGTTTGGAACAGTCAGCATTAAACTTTAGCTTTTTTTCAGCGATTTAATGAGAAGCTTTGGGCAGAGCAATCCATAAGCCCTTGTAATTGATGTCATTAGTAATAAAGAAGAAAACTTTCACCTTAACCAGATTTTTCTCTTATGTGCAGCTTGCCCAGTTTAGGCAGCGGAAAGCACAGTCTGATGGACAGAATGTATCCAAGAAACAGAAAAAAAAGAAAAAGGCATCAAACAGCAAAGATGAAGAATCAATGCAAGATAGTCCTGATATTGACCAATCACAAGGTGATGAAACATCCACGTATAGCAGTCGAAGAGGAGCAGCTGCTACCGCTGACTTCGATATAATAAGGACTTTACAAAGTGGAGAAATTGTCAAAGATCACCAGACATATAATATTGAAGTAAGTGTTTATCGGATCTTAATCAATTAGGTTATTTTCTGTTTAAAGATGGGCTACATTGCCAAATGGTTACGAGTGGGGGTTATGAGACTGACATTGCTTGTATCTACCTTCTTGTCACAATATACCCAGAGGTGATGCGCTTTTTTTCGGTCTCCTGTTTTCTGAGGCAAGGTAACTTTGCTGAGGAATATGAAGTATTTAATGGTACAGTTGTGTGAGCTTCTTCATGGAATGAAAGCTGTTTGCTTTTTAAGTTTTTAATAGCATGAAATATATTTCTCAAGTATTATGTTTATTAGGTTACTCCTGGTAAAGAGAAAAAAGTGTGAAACTAAGCATCTGGCTGGTATTCTGAATGTAATTTGACTCTTGTAGGTTAATGGCTGTTAGGAATTTATTTAGAAAACTCTAATTAGCAGGGGGGGAAGCAGAATTGGAAGGCTTAGGAAACCGGATAAGTGGATACTTCAACTTTTGTTACTGGATGAAATATATTAGTACCATTAGTACCTGAAAGTATCTACTATCTGAAGAGTATAAAAGAGCTTTTATGAAATAGAATGGCCGGCCTAGCTCAATTTGGAGTAGAAAAACATTTATATAATAACATTCATTAATACCGGTATACATCTAGGTGCAATGAATTTGGGTAATTCATAAAGGAGCATTGCATTCTGGACAGCAGCACCTTGAAAAAACCAAAAGGATTGAAAGATGCATTGGACAATACAATTTCTTGGAGTCTCAGAACAGCAGAGACTCCCAATGCCTAAAGAAAGGTGACTGCGCCCTAAACTTTGCTAAGAACTATTTTCCAACTACTCAGTCGGTCTAATAAAAGATATTACATCTACTCAAAGAACCTTGTCTGTATTGGAGAAGTAACTCAGCATTAACTGTTTCTCACTCTGTCCAAAAGGGTTAATATGAAGCTTTTGAAAAGATTTACAAGAATCTCCTGAGTTACTAACACTTTGCTAACCATTATTTTCTGATGTCTTAGGCACTAATGTGTAGTTAGCCTTATTACAATAATCGGAATAATGTTTGCTTAGTTGGAGTTGCAGCCATTGTAGGTTAGCTGGGTTCAGGTTAATCTCTCCAACTCAGACTTACAAGACAGCTGCTTTGAGCTGTCCCTTCTTTCACCTAATGTTATTATCTTGACACAGCAGCTTCTAAACATCTAAGGCAAGATTGCTGGAGGCATTACAAAAGATTATTTCCTAAGTGAATTTCCAGTTCCTATGTCATCTTTCTAGCAAGATCTTCTTTTTTGTGCTGCAATATTCAGAGAGTAGTTGATATAAAGGAGGTTAGATATCTTGGCTGGACTCAGTTTGTTCTTCCAGTCATTTTGTAGATAAAATAAATATGGACTTTCTGTGATTTTTATTTTTTCTTTTCCTCATTCGAGTTTTTCTTGTCATGAAAAGGAACTTTAATGTTACACATGCATACACACCCTACGCCCCACTGCTTGATGTGATTTCATCAGTGACAGAAGGTTAAATAAAAGTGTGTCTGCTTTTGTTCTCTGATATTCTTCCTTCCCTATCTTGTTTATTTCATGAGAGTTGACTGGGATTATTTGTATTCTTTATTCAGCATTTAGAGTTTCTTGATTGTTCACCATTGTTTACTTCAGTTTACAGGTTTTTTGTTCTTTTCCTGCTTGGATTTCACAAAATCCTTTTAAAAGGGATTCTAGCCTCTCTAGTTATGGAAATGTTTTTGACTGAAAGGCCTTGATGAAATCAGTAGTACAACTTCATTTTCGGAAGCAAATAATCTATAGTCATGTTAATAAAAGTTCTGTGGGGTGTAATGCTTGGACAGAGGTCTGTAGTGTTGCATAGCATCTGCTCTGAGGAAGGGAGAGAAGGGTCTGTTTTTGTTGGAGTTTCAGTATCAGTGCTGCACTGTAACTCACTGATACATTACAACTTTCCCTTTCCATTGTACCTCTGCTCTAAATTCCATATGAGATTTTCATCATAGTTGCTGTTCTGTTGGCTCAGAAAAATTTGATTTCCAGTCTGGAAAGGAGAGATCTAGAGAAGAATTATAATCCATACTTCTTGTCTTTAAGTTTCTGGGCTTGACCCAACTTTATTTTAAACTTCCTTCTGCCCACTTCCCTGCCTCTCAAGGATAGTGACATGTTGTTTTGGGTTACATTTTTTTGAATTCTGTAAAGGCTATCAGGCATCACTTTTCTTGTCCCCTTCCATAACTACCATATTGTTTTTAATTCTTGTAATTCCTTGTGTATATTTCTAAATAAAAATAAGAAACAACCTAGTGTGCAGTGTGGGTTTTAGAACTTTTAGTCCTGGAGCCGGTTTTGTTTGAAGCTGTCTTATTGCTAAATAACAAAACCAATACACAGTGTCCACCTTGAGGACAGTAAGTTTCAGCTTGGGATCACTCTTTTTGTAACTCCTGATAGAGCAGATTTTTTTTTTTCAGGTCAAGTATGTGTCTGCTAAATGGTCTTTGGAATATGATAGATAATTTTAGCATCTTGTTTAGCCAAGGTTCTTATCCCAGATTTCAACATTTTGTTTTTATAACTTATTTGAAATATTTACAAGGTTGTTACTTCAGTTCAGCAGCATTTTATGTAGCTTATATTTAATCTTAAAATTAAGTTACTTTAAATGTGGATACATTTCAGCTTTGCTCATTCTTTAAAATAACATGAAGATATGTCAAGACAAGTTTCCTCTTCAGCAGTAAATGAAAATGTCATTTAAATGCCCTTCAAGTGTACAGTATAACTTTTGAATGTATGATCCAGCTCCTAAATATACTTGCTAGTATTAGGGACCCCTGAATAGTTTGTTCATTTGTAAAATGATAGCTAGCAAAGAAAGACGCATCTCTTTAAAATGTAACTGAGGTTAGTAAAAATGTCATTTTTCTCCTCTTAAACCATGAAAGGTGGTCCCAGTTAAAAGTAATTCTCTCTGCTCTGGGATGCTTTTCTGGTATGGATGAAATATTAACAACAAGAATGCTAACAAAATTTGTCAGCAGTTCCTTGTTCCCTAACTCATAGATATGTGCCATTTCTTTACTTTACTCTAACAAAAGAAAAAACTTTCTGCGGCTGTTTTTACTTGTTATTACTATTTTCCTTATATCCATTGGGCCCTTTTCAGGGTGGATTTGATTTGAATCATGATTAAAATCAATGGTCAGAAAGCCTTGATTTAATCACTGTTTTCTACAACAAGTTAATTCTTGTTGTTTGATATAACCTTCACTAAAATATTCCTAAACAAGGTCTTTTTTTTTTATGGTCTGGCAAGCCTGCTGCCACGATAGGTTTTCCCTTCTACCATACTATTTTCTCACTAAAGCTCAAATCAATGAAGAGTACATATTCAGAAACTTATCCCTCAAGACTTCTGAAATATTCTCCTTAAAATGTTTCTACTGACCCTCTTTCCTTGCATTTATCTCCAGACTCCTCCTCCTCCTTGCCCAGATATACTCCAGCCCCAGCTATTCTCTTATTCATTTAACTTCTGGAAACTTTGCATTTTTAGAGAGAGGTAAGGGCTTATCTCTGTGTACACAAATTTGCAGAGAGGCAATAGGGCTGATGAGAGATAACAGACCTGATTACCTACCCAGCTCCATATACTGTTATTAAAAAGGATTTTATCTCTGGAGACACAAATCCAGTTTGAGAACTGAAACTAAGCATCCTATAGATGCTTAATGAGATCTAACCTGAGCACTGAGTCCCATTGGGTAGAGTGGTTTTCTTTAATCTTTACTAATCTATAGAGGAGTCTCTGGGAACCCCATAAAATTGGGCCCCTAATATGGACCATAGTATGTTGCAACCTATTTATAAAACTTTCCTAAAAAAGTTTTATATAAATATAGTGTCTCAAATAGTATATAATTCGAATTTATAATCCCTATTCCATGATGATATCTTGGAGCTTTAACACATCTTAAATTAATAACTTAAATTAAAGCTATCTTTATATAGGTGCTTTTTAAAGCATCTTAACAAAAAAAATTAAAAATATGATTAAATTTAAAAAATCTGATTTGAATTAAAAAAATCCAGATTTATAATTTTTTTTAAATCATTGATTTTTTTTCCTCCACCCTTTCCCTTTCTCTTCATTGATGTATTGGAAGAAAAGCTGCAAATTCATTGTCTCAGATATATGGGAAGAAGGATCAGATATGGTATAGTAAGGTGCAACTTTTTATTTTAACTCATCAGGTTCTTTCTCATTCATTTGGGAAGGATGCTGTTGATCCCCTTTCCTCCCAAACCTGGTCCCTGGCCATTGCTGAGACACTATGTCCTCCCCTCATGTCATGGGTAATGGTCTGGGGAAAAGGTGTTATTTTTTCCTGTACCAGACTTTCTGGACCCACAGTATTGTATTCCCTAGCTTCTTCAAGTGCCTTCCTGTAACTCCAGTTGCAACTAAGCACACCCTATCCTAATGGAAATGTGTACTGCGCATTTGCCACCTACTAGGATGTGACATCTTGAGCTGTATCCACTGCTTTTTCCTACTGGGCCCTGGTACTATTTTGGCAGAAAGAAACCAAAAAAAAAAAAAGTCTCCTCTCATCAGTCTGTCAGTGAGCTTGGTCCAGCCTCAAAAGAGGACAGCTTTTGCATTGCCAATAGCAGACCACCACAAATTCAGTCCTATTCCAATCCCATGGATGGTAGCCACCAGTCTGAATGTGGAGTGGCTCCACTTAGTGAGACAAGACACATATGCTCTACACTTGTTACTAGTTGCTGTTAATCCCCCTTCTTCCCAAACCTGATCCCTGGCCATTGCTGAGACACTATCTAGTTACAGCCCAACTATATATGCTCTACAATTTAGCTATGGTTGAATTCTTTTGAAACTTATTTTTATTTCTCAAATATGCCCAGTTTTTCTCTTCTCTTCTTTCTTTTATCTCTGTTCTATTTTGTTTGGGGTTTTTTTTTTATTTGGGAGGAATTTTTTTGTCTTTCTAAGAAAAATAAATGCATTCTTCCTTCTTTCATCATTGATTTTATCTGTGTCATTGAAATATTTTACTGATCTGTCACTTTTTTCCTTTTAGAAAGGTCATTAGCTTTTTAAATCTTTAATTAAGAGAGTAGAAACCTAGGATTGTTGTTATGACTTATCTCCAAATACTGTGATTTTAAAACATACCTAACCTATAAGGATACTATACCTACCTCAGATCTATACTTCTGGTGATTTATATTTACCAAAAGAGTCTGTGTACCTGGAAAATGCAAGTCATCTATATGTGGGAGCACAAAAAAGCATGACACTAGGCTGTAGCTCCATCATCTTGGCAACTGAATGGATGATGATTATGGTCCCTGCATGACTAAGAGCTTCTGACCCAAGAAAAGGTGCTTCATTCAGATCTGCCCCCCCTGAGTCTCAAAAGGTTAGATGTTTTTTGGCTCTGGGAAATAGAAGGAATGCTCTTCCCTAGTCAGACACACTCGTATTCATAGCAGAAAAAAAGAAACTAGATGCGCTTATCTAATTAAGGGGTCCAGATGGTGTCAAGAGAGGAATCTCTTTTCAGGTCTGACTAATGGAATATCTTCTAGGTCTTAAACATATGGACTTATTTATTAGCTCAGTCAAAGTCTGTTTAGCTGCTGTCTTTGTACACTGTGCTCTAGTCAAAAGACAGCATATGTTTTCTCCCCAGTTTTCTCCTCTGATAAGACCCTGTCCTACAACAGAACATAAATTTAGCTCTCATATCTCTGATGAAGCTTCATTTTGAATATAAGGCAATGTACTCCTTGTTTTACTTTACCACTAGAACAGTTTTTCTAGTGGCCATCGTTCCAGCCAGCCGTTTTGGTTGATCCTTCATGTACTACCTACTACATAAGTATCCTTGAGAATCTACTCAAAGCTTCTGTCTAAAGCAGTGGTGCTCAACTCATCTGGCGTCAGATCAGTTGTGGTACAAGGCCAGTCCACGGGCTATATCTAGAGTATGGAGCCACATCATCTGGTTCGCAGAATTGGAATTTGGAAGCAACAGCATTAATTGTTGTGGCCCCTGGAGTCACAGCAATCATTGCTCCTCCTATAATTAAATTTCTTGTCCCATGGGTAGACCTGCAGACCAGATGTCATGGCTCTGCACTTTGGATTCAGCACCTGCAAGGCTCCCCATGGGGCTAGAAATTTTAACTCTGGTAGCCACAGCAATTAATGCTGCCAGTACTTAACACACTACCAGATTTCTGGACCTGGCACCACAGACTTTTTCTCTACCTAAAGTGGTAATTGAATTCTACTTCAGTTGGCAGATGAATTTGGTGGTATTTTTCATAAAAATCTCACTTCTCCAGACCGAAGATATTAGACACTTCTATGTGAAAATGGGTTTCCCCTTCAACCTGCATAGCACTTAGCCTTTCATAAAGTTTTTGCAACTATTTATCTCCTTAGCCAAGAGATTCAAAGGCACAGTGCTACTAGTGCAGATACTGTCCATTTGGAGATTGGGCTATGTTATGAGACACCCTGGATAATGTCTCCATAACTGTTTGCAGGGAGGCTACTTCTAGATCTATTTTACACCTTTAATAAACATTACACAACTACAGAAATTTGCAGCACAGATTCTGCATTTGATAAGACAGTTCTTCAGTTGCTCTTGTCTCTCAGACTTGAAGACTCATTTCTTATTGGAACTCCTTTTGAGTGACCTGCAATGAAAACATTCATTTGGACAATCACTTAAGAAAGAGTAATTATTTGAATACATGGAGTTCAAGTTGTGTTGTCTGTGTATATACCCCCAACCAGCCTTTTTTTCCTCGGAGTCAGATGCATCTTAAGATGTTTAAGGAAACAGTAGCAAGAGGTGCTTGTTGCTCTTTATCTCTTTGGCATGAGAAATATTGCTAAAGCGGAGTCTTTGAACTCTAGAGATATAATGCATGTGCATCAACAGTGACAATAAGGGCAACACGTCTCAGAGAAATCCAGTTACTAGTAAGTAACTTTTCTACTTATATGATGTCCATCTCATAATCATACATTAAGGGTAGAAGCGGTTTAATGAATAAAAATCAACATACTGTAATACTGGTAGCATGATAGCATCATATAGCACAAAAGATTGTGCCTATTTTTGCTACTTTGAGTCCTGAAGTAATCTGAACTTATACTGAGACCAAAGGTCATACATTGGGACAGAATAATCTTTATAGATTCCAAAAGCTATTCTATTCTGTGAATAACAAAGTAAAGCTGTGCTTTAGCTATAGTATTACTAATAGAAAGATAGAACTAGTCTACCCATTCCAGTGTTCTCTCCTTCTTCATCCCTCTCTCCCCACCACCAAATAAATCAGTGCAGGTGGTAGAGTTTTAGACCATAGATACAAACCTTTTTTTTTTAGCTTTCAAATAGAAACAGTTTGATATGAAATCCTCACTTGCCCTTTTTAATAGAACAAAGTTCTGAGCAGTTTTTTCATTCTTGGATGTTGCTGAAAGAATCATCTGACTTCACTTTCCCAGGCTACAAAAAGGCTTATAGCTTTCTCCTCCTACAAAAGAAAATAGCGGTTTGAGCTTCGTGTTGTTATAGCTAGGGGTCTACCTAACTTGAGGAAGTCCTCAGCTTTAGGAAAGCTGACTTGCATAAGCTCAGGAGGTGGTTGATTAGGCACTGAGAAACCATGATCTGACAGGGAGGTGATTGCACAATGAGTGGTTGCTCCTTAAGGACTTGATGCGGAAGGGGAAGTCCATTCTGGCCTATAGGGAAGGTAGCAAAAGGGCTGGGAGACCCCCTTGACTCAATAGGGAACTCATGGACCTTCTGAATCTGAAAAGAGAAGCTTATAAGGGATGGAAGTTGGGAACTACCACTAAGGAGGATCATGTAGCACTGGCCCACACCTGTAGGGAATGGACCAGGAAAGCCAGGGCTGAAATAGAACTCAAACTGGCTACAGGAGTCAAGGACAATAAAAAGTCCTTCTTCAAATTTGTTAGAAGTTGGGAGAAAAAAGACAAGAACAACATCAGACCCTGGCTGAACCAAATGGGGCAGCTGACAACTGATGCCCAGAAAAAATCTAATCTCCTCCAATGATTGTCAATTTTCCACCAGCTCAAGGAGATCACCCTTCCTGACAGAACACAGGACTGCCGGGGTAAGGGTGATCATACACCTGTAATTGGCAAAGATCTTATGGGGGAACAGCTAGAGAGGCTGAACATCCACAAGTCAGCTGGCCCAGACAGAATGCACCCAAGAGTGCTAAAAGTATTGGCTGACATCATAACACAACCAATGGCAAGGATATTTGAGAACTTGTCGCTCTCAGGAAAGGTTCCTGAAGATTGGAAGTGTGCCAGTGCGGTGCCTATCTTCAAGAAAGGAAAGAAGGAAAATTCAGGGAACTACAGGCCAATTAGCTTGACCTCGGTCACTGGAAAAATCTTGGAAAAAATCATCAAAGAAACTATCAGCAACAGGCTAATAGAGGGCAATATTCTGAGAAAGAGCCAACATGGCATCAATGCAGGTAGGTCCTGCCTGACCAACCTCATTTCCTTCTATGACCAGGTGATGCATCACCTGGACAAAGGAGAAGAGGTTGATGTCATATATTTAAAAAAGCCTTTGACTTGGTCTCTCATGATGTCATTCTGGTATAATTGGGGAACTGTAGCCTTGACAAACTTATGGTTCAATGGCTGGGTAACTGGCTCCATGGTCGGACCTGGAGAGTGATAGTTGATGGAACCGAGTCAATATGGTGCATGGTGACCAGTGGTGTCCCCCAGGGCTCAGTACTCTTTAATATATTCATAAAGTATCTGGATTTGGGTGTCAGAAGCAGACTGGCCAAGCTTGCGGAAGTGCAGTCATTCTAAGGGATAAGCTGGCAATTCATGCTGACCTGGACAGGCTTGCAAGATGAGGGGGGGGGGACCAAAACCTGATGACATTCAACATGGAGAAATGCAAGCTGCAAGCTCCACCTCAGGGGGTGGGGGGAGACCCCACATCATACTTATAGGTTTGTATAAATGGTATAGATTGCTTCCCTATAAAACACCTTTTCAGATGTCCTCTGTTCTCTACTCTTTGGCTAGGGACATAAACTGATTTAAGTGATCAGAAACTCTTTTAAACCTGTAACAGAACAGAAACTCAGTGCACATTAACCAGTTTCAAAATGGCTGAAATTGGTTTTAGATAAACCTGGTTGAATGTAGTATCAGACTTAACTGGTTTGACCCAAATTGGTTTATGAAACTTCTGATCCAAACCCTTTCCTAGTTCAAATTAAATCACAGCACCCCCAGCATGCTTTCCAGCCCTGGGGTGGGCTGGGCTGTCTGCTCCAGAGAGTAGGGCTGGCCCTGTCCCTCTGCTCCCTAGCTTGAGCAGTGAGGGCTGGCTGACAAGGTGGTGGTGGGGCAAGCACCACTGGGGATGTAGCTCAGTCTGCGGGGGGGGGGGGACCCTGCCTGGGGTCTGGGACCAGGGAGGTCCCTTCCTCATGTCAAATGTACTGCTCGCTGCATCTGTGGATTACAAATCCCAGAGGCACCTGGAAGCAGAAAGAAGTGATGAGTAACCCTGTAGAGTCCTGCTGCTGTAATTTTGGACTGCAAATCCTAGAGACCTCTGGGGCATCAGGAAGAAGTGAGCACAGCCAAGGAGCCATGCTCTAGCACCCCACAGCATCTGGCCTCGGCCACTGCAGGCATGTGGCTGCATTTCCTGTATCAGATAAATGTCCGTTCACTTCTGTTTCAGTTTAATCTTCAGTTTAGACTAACCTGCAAAGACTGAATCGATTCGGCCTCAGGCTTTTTGACTATCTGTACCTAGCCCCTATCATCTGCTAACCTATCAGTGCTTTAAAAACGTAATTAGAATAATTAGTAAAATAACCACATTATCTTAAATTACTAAAAAAGAATGGCTTGTACACAGATAATGCAGAAAGGTATTTCTCTGCCTTGAAGCCAGATGTGGGGAAATTACTCTTTCCTTAGAAATTATGCAGGGCACAACTTGAGTAATAAGAAAAATTCAAACTTTGAATGTAAGGTTTGAGCAGGACAAAAACCTATATCAAATACACAAATACACAGTGAGAAAGTCAAAGAATGATTTAGCTTACATAATCCTAGATGAGACTTGCATTTTGTTACTAATCAGTTACATATTTTTGGAAAAGAAAATCTCTACTTCCCCCTTAAACTAGAACCTAGTGGTTCAGGAAGGTCTACATTGAAATTAGTGATACATTTTGACTGAGAAGTATTGGAAATGGGGAGAAAAGGAAAGGCAGGGAATAACCATACAAAGACCTGTATGCATTTTGTATTGCATTTTGGAGCAAGTTAGCTAGATTTCAAAGATAGGTAATAGATTACAGTTGCTAGGAGCTTACAGAAAGATGAGCGCTTCCAAAATGTTGTCTATTTAGAATATTGTCTAAAGTGGCTTACGGAGCGAGAGAATAGAACTCAAGATTTTTGGTATTAGTTTGAGCCAAAAACCATTAATGTCAGTGAGGGATTTTGTATTGATTTTTAAGGGGCTTTGGGTTGAGTCTTTACAGTGGAATACTTATCAAAGAGGTTTATTTGGAGCATGTCCCAGAGCACATTGAGGGATGACAAAATCTAATGGTCACAGACTCCCCTGAGACTGTTTCAGGCTGGACATAAGGGAGAACTTCTTTCCTGTCTGAGCCCCCAGGGTTTGGAATAGACTGCCACTGGAGGGGGTTCAAGCACCCACTTTGAACGCCTTCAAGACACTTTTGGCTGTTTATCTTGCTGGGATCCTATGATCTCTTTTGACTTCCTGCCCCTGGGCAGGGGCTGGACTCGATCCTCCAGGGTCCCTTCCAGCCTGAATGTGTATGAAATCTCTGAAAATATCTAGCTAGCATTTTGCTTAAAAATAAAATATTAAGCAAATCTTGTGGCAAAACAAGTTGATGTTAACAGCCAAACTGAAGATCTTTGCAAGCTCTAAGAAGGACCAAATAAACTTGTAGACAACATTTGTGCAACTTGGCATTATCCAAAATAATGTAACTAAAAAAATAGTGAACAGTAATGATAATGTCTTCATTTAACTATTCTTTGCCCTCCTTTTTCTGAATTGACAGGCGGGGGGAAGCAGAAGGACATTGCCATGATTGAGGCGTAAGATACTACTATTGTAATCAGTGGATGTTGCTCTCTCTAAATTCATTTGCTTTCATAGATTTCATAGATATTAAGACTGGAAGGGACTTTGGAACATCAAGTCCAGCCCCCTGCCCCAGGGGCAAGAAGTCAGCTGGGGTCATAGGATCCCAGCAAAAAAGTATCCAGGTTTCTCTTGAAGGCATTCAAAGTAGGTGCTTGAATGCACCTCCAGTGGCAGGCTATTCCAAACCTTGGGGGCTCAGACAGTAAAGGAGCTTCTTCCTTATGTCCAGCCTGAAATGGTCTTGCAGATGTTTATAATCGTTCGACCTTGCCATCCCTTGAGGTGCTGCTCTGGTGATCAAATGTTCCCCCAGATCCTGGCGAACACCCCTTACAAACTTATAGGTGGCCATCAGATTGCCCCTCAGCCTGCATTTTTCTAGGCTGAAGAGCCCCATAGCTCTCAGCCTGTCATCATAAGATCTGTTTTCTTGACCTCTGATCATGCACATGGGTCTTCTCTGGTCTCTCGCACAATACTCCACATCCTTTTTGAATTGTGAAGCCCAAAACTGGATGCAGCCTCACCAAGGCTGAGTACAACAGGAGAATGATGTACTCGGATTTGCTTGAGAAGCATATATGGATGCAAGCCAGGGTTTTACTTGCTTTACTAGCTGCGTCATTGCATTGCAGGCTCATGTTCATCCTGTTGTCAATCGTGACCCCCAAGTCCCTTTCATCTGTAGTGCTAACCAGCGTAGCACTGCCAAGTCTATAATGATGCTTCAGGTTTTTCCTCCCAAGGTGGAGAACCTTGCATTTTTTCGGTGTTAAACACCATCAGGTTCTCGTCCATCCATTTCCTGAGCCTGTCAAGGTCAGCGTGGATCATCCTCCTATCCTCAGGTGTGGATGCTGTACCCGAGAGTTTGGTTTCATCAGTGAACTTGTCCAGTCTGCTTCTGACTCCAGTGTCCACATCATTAATGATGAGGATGAACAATATAGGTCCAAGGACAGAGTCTTGAGAGACTCCACCAGTCACAGAGCACCATGGCGATTGACTTCCATCAACCACCACCCTCTGGGTCTGACCACGGAGCCAATTCCCCAGCCAGCGGATTGTTGTGGACTCGAGACCACAGTTGGACAATTTTGCCAAGAGGTGATCATGGGATACCAGATAAAAAAAAAAAAAAAAAAAAGCCTTTGAAGTCGAGATATATGATCTCAATCTCCTCTCTCTTGTCCAGGTGGTAGGTCATCTTGTCATAAAAGCAAATGAGATTGGCTAAGCAAGACCTACCCGAAACAAACCCGTGCTGGCTATCCCTCAGGATGTTGCTGTCGGCCAGGATGTTGAGAATAATAATCTTTTCTAAGACCTTTCCTGAGATAGAGGTCAGGTTGATGGGCCCGTAGGAAGCCGGATCCACTTTCTTCCCTTTCTTGAATATAGACACCACATTGGCCTTCTTCCAATCATTGGGCACTTCAGAGTTCTCAAAGATCCATGCCAGGGGCTGAGCTATGATACTAGCCAGCTCCTTAAGTACCCTGGGGTGTTAACTGTCATGGCTGACTGACTTGAAGGTGTCCAGCCTCTCAAGGTGTTCCTTCACAAGGTCTACATTGATGGAAGGCAGGGAATCTCCCTTACCCAGGCCTCCCTGTCCCATAAGGGGCAGAGCTGTCCTTTGGGACTGATGAAAGACCGACGCAAAGTACCCATTTAATTGGTTGGCTTTTTCCTGGGCATCAGTCATCTGTTGTCCCTTCTGGTTGAGCAGGGGTCCAATGTTGCCCTTGCTTTTCCTCCGGCTCCACACATGCCTAAAAAAGGACTTTTTATTGTCCTTGATACTTGTAGTTATTTGGAGTTCAATTGCCTTGGCTTTCCTAGTTCTCTCCCTGCAGGACTGGACCAGTACAGAATATTCCACCTTGGAGGTGGATCCCATCCTTTGTAGGCCTTCCTTTTTAGCTGCGGGAGGTCCACTAGTTCCCTGGAGAGCCATGGGGGCTGCTGTGCCCTTTTGCTGCCTTTCCTCCAAGATGGAATAGCCTTAGCTTGTGCATTGAGGATCGCTCCCTTAAGGAGCTACCACTCTTCCTGAACTCCCATCCCCTTGGGGTCATGGTCCCTTACCGCTTCACCAACAAGCCTCCTGATCTTGTCCAAAGTCAGCTTTCCTGAAGTTGAGGACTTCTGTATTGCTGACTGACTTGCCAGCTTTATGGTGGATAGTGAAGGTGATCAGGTCGTAGTCGCTGTCACTCAGCTTCCCATTGATCATTAGGTCACCGATTAGGTCGTCCCCAGTTGCCAGTACCAGGTCGGGCAGCGCTTTACCTCTCATTGGCCCATAGACCTCTTGTGTCAGATAGAGCTCATCCACGCACGAGAGGAAGCTTTGCGACCGCTTGGATTTAGCTGAGCGCTCTTCCCATGAGATGTCTGGGTAGTTGAAGTCTCCCATGACAACCATGGACCTGGAGCATGCAGCCTCAGCCAATTCCCTGGCAAACTCGTGATCAAGTTCTTGACTTTGGGTGGGAGGTCTGTAGTAGACTCCCTGCATCGTGTCCCCTGTGCCATGTTCCCCACCAGTTTTAACCCAGAGGGTCTCTAGCTGTCCACCCTGGTTGCCAGTATCAGCTTTCAGGGACGCATAGCTCTCCTTAACATAGAGGAGAGTCCTTAACATAAGGAAGTCACAGTCTCAGTTTAGAAAATAGTGGCAATATGTCATGTTATCAGTCTTTTAACAAAATAAATCTACTAGAAATAAGTTTTGTGTGTTGGGGGGTAATAGGATTGTTGGGGTTTTTTGTTGTCTGTTTTTTTTTACAGGAGAAAAATAAAATTCATTCACAGATATGGACAATTTTTTTTTCTTATTTAGATTAGTAAATGCAAGTCTTGCTGCTGTTTAAGTAGGATGTGTTCCATTTGTCAGTTGCTACACATGCCACTCATCAGTTGACAACCTTTCTTAAATCAATTGGAAGACTAGAAAGAAAAAGCTGCTTTTATCCTGTGCTACAGATGCTGACAGTCCCTAAGATTTATGTAGTCTCATTCAACAGAAACCCGCCTAGATTTGCATCTGTAGGGTTACCAAATGTCCAAGTTTTTACGGACACGTCTTTTTTTTTTTTTTGGCCCCCTGCGCTGCGTCCAAGTGGGTTTTTTAAATGTAAGCAGAACGTCCAGGATTTCCTTCCTTGGTCCATTTCAACATGGCCCCCACTAGCGAGAACTACAGTTCCCAAAATACGTAGCATGGCACCTGCACAATTGGTAGCAGAGTTCACAGTTTTGGTTTGCTTTGCTGGTGAGAGCAGGTCGAGGTCTATCTGAGGTAGCAGGAAGCACAGAAAGTTGGAGGTGAGGGGCACTGGCAGGGCTGGATGGGGAAAGAGGCTGCGGGTCCCAAGTGCGGGGTACCAGCAGGGCTGGGAGTGCAGGGGGCTGCAGGTTGGGAGTGAGGGGCGCCAGCAGGAATGGATGGGGCAGGAGGCTGCAGGTCCAGACTACAGGGCACCAGCAGGCCTCAGGGGACAGGGGGCTTCGGGTCAGGAGTGAGGCACTGTCAGGGTAGGGGGAGGTAGAAGGCTACAAGTCGAGAGTGTGGGGTATCAGCAGGGCTGGGAGAGGGGTGCAGGGGCTGTGGATCAAGTTTGAGGCATAGGGGAGTGACTGTGGTTTGGGTGTGGAGGTCACTGACAATGCCAAGAGGCTGTGGGTCAGGAGTAAAGGACATCAGCAGGGAGTGGGGGCAGGGTACTGCTTTTTGGTAGTGATTTGTGCTGGCAGGGATGGGGTCAGTGGGTCTGGGGTGAGGGGCAGCAGTAGGGCTGGGGGGTGGGCTATGGCTTGTCAGTGAGGGGCAACAGAATTGGCAGAGAGAGGGCACCGGCTTGTCATGCCCCCCCCACATCATATTTTTCCCCCTACCCCCTGCCTTCAAGTGTCCTGTGTTTGGACCTAGCAATATGGTAACCCTAGTATCTTGTCAGTTCCCTTCAAATCCTCCGAGTTAGTGGTAACCTAAATTCTGTCAAAGGGGTGGAATAGAGGCAGATAAATTGAAAGCTTATTTATACTGTTGTACTTATCAGCAGAACTATATATTTAAACTGGGTATGGTAAAATATACCAGATGATTATAAACTTGGTTAAGATTCCTAACTGGATTATCTGGAATGTACCAGAGAGAGAGAGGATTCAGAACCCTAATGTGTGACCCGATTAGCTCAAAACATTAGATTGCTAAGGCTAATAACTTTTACTCTTGAAAACCCCAGTTGAGAGACTCCTGACTATGTGGTGCTGTGATTAGTAAAACAAGATTATTCTTTGGGTAAATCTGTTATCTTTTATTAGACCAACTCAAAGAAGAATTTTTTCCAACTATTTGAGCTGGTCTAATAAAAGATATCAGATTTACCCAAAGAACCTTGCCTACTTATGTCCTTAGAACAACACAGCTACATACCCATGATTAGTAAGGGCATTGTTATCTTAATGCAGACAAGGTTCCTTGAGTGAATTTGATATCTTAATAAAAGATATCAGATTCACCCAAGGAACCTTGTCTGCCTATGTCCTTAGACCAACATGGCTACAACCTAAACCCTTGTTACCTTAATAGCATTTATACAAATTTACCACAGATTTACCACATACTGTAGGTTAGTCTCAGCTTTGTCCCAGGCAAATATTTACAGTAGTAATAGAAATCTGTATGTTTATCTGTAGTCATATTTTTCTGATGTGAAGGAAGATGCATAGGATTCAGTTTTGAAGCAGTTAATTTACACCTTATGCATTAAGACTTGGGCCATGGACAGACATTTGTAGGACTACAAACACATTTGCAGCTTGCCCTAGCCTTGTGCATTACCCCCACATGCAATGAAATTCTACTGATTGTCTTGATCGTTTTTTGATGACTAAATACTTAGTCATTCTTCATGAGTGCAAACCACACCTCTTGAAATAGTTCTCCATTGGAAACGCCATGACGGAAACCTCATGGAAAGGTTGTGCAATATTATTTACATAAATTAGTGGGAAAATAGTTGAGAAGTGCCAAGTGAGAAAGTGATTCTTAGTTGTGCATTAAATAATTTAATGTCATAATCTGTTAATGAGAATGCCAGATATTTAAAATGAGAAGAAATAAATTCAAAGATAAAGAAGGTCATTCTGTTTTTATTTTTCAGAACAAGATAAAATATATTTTCAGGCCACTGTCCAGATTTTTCATATTTTATATAAAAATTGTTTTATATTTTGTAAAACAAGTTTACGTTCGAGTCAGTATGATTTAAATGGTATTGAATGGGTATTGAACTCTGCATAAGGTATTTCCCTTCTGCTAATGTCTGCTTTCATGGCATTCATTTGATACGCGCTTTTACATTATTTAGGTTTAGCAAAGATGGGGAGCATTTTTAACGTGCCAACCTTCGAAATCATGTAAATGAAATGTTGCTTTAGAAGCAACAGTTAAATATTGAAACCCAGGTAATAAAGCTGTTTTCTAATAAATCACTCAGAATGTTTGTCAACGTTGTTAAAATGAAAGCCCTATTTCTGCAAATGTGTGAATCCATGTGGCTCTGCTTGCAAGATTTGGTCTATGTACTCTTTATACTTCATCTTTCATATGATGAGCCATAAATTATCACAGCTTATACCAACTCCCATGGTGTTTGAAAGTGTTTAATACTTCAACTAATATCTGGAGTCTACACTGGAAATTTTTACTTAATGTCATTTATGGAATATTATTTCTCTTTTTACCAGTATAACCCTTCTACAGATGAGTTTTTCTGTCAGATTAGCTCTGTTGGTATATATTTTGTTTAGGATGTTGATGTAACTATACTGGTACAAGCATACTTTTGCCCATATCAGCTGCCAGCTCATTAGAAGGGTTTGTCACTGTAGCTATACATGACCCCTGAACAAAATAAGTTTATACTTGTAAAAACTTTTTTTGATAATATAAAATAACTAGAAGCATAGAGGTGTGTACAGACATAATTGGATACCACAAATACTTTAATCATTGTGCACATCCAGTGAAATACATGGAAAATATATTTTGAAATCTGGTGTAATTTTAAGTAATGTCTGTTTTTTCTTCCTCCTATTTTAGCCAGAAAGTGAAATTTCTACTACGGTTGAAGATTATAGTTCAGAGGTAAGTGTAATGTAATATTTTTAAAAATGTCACAATGAATCATTGTCAAGTTTAAATATTTTGGTTTTCCAAAATGAAAGAAAGAAAAGATATAAAGGATTAGTTTGAAATGTTATAAGTGACATGGAATGTTACCTGCTTTTAACATCTAAATTGCTGTTAAGTCACAGGTAAATAAACAGTATGTCAGATAAATAATAGGATGGGTACTGTGGTTAATTAGAGCGGTAAGTTTGCAAACCAATGTAATAATTTCCTCACTTCAGTTACATCTTGATACCATTCATAGTTCTTATTATGCAACTGTTTCTATCTGTTCATTTTTTTTGGAGAATTAAATGCCAAGAGTATTTTTAATTTCCAAATAATGGGGAAACTACTGGTGTTTGTTTAAATATAGGAAAAAATACCATGCAAGGTTATTATCTGGTCATACTTATGTCATTGTCAATATTGTCTTTGACTTAAATAGGAAAAGGATGATGTCCTTAAAAGTTTCATGCTAATAAGCTGTTAATTTTATTACCCTTTGATTCCTCAAAAACTGTATAATAGTTTCTTTGGTCATCTGTTGAAGGTTATAGCTGTAGCTAAGTGGAAACATTGGTAGGGGTTAGGAGGAGGCTAGATCATGTTAAAAATGACCACTCAATCTAACTTAATTCACCTTGGTGCAGACCCTGCATTTAGATCTTAGTGATTAGAAATCAATATAAGCCTATAACAATACAGAAGTTCCACATGCATAGACGGGTCTAAAAAGCAGAACCCAGTCTAAGGTAGACCTAGTTTGATGTATACTCAAACTTAATCAATTTAGGTTAGATTGGTAAATCAAGCTTCAGTACATTACCTGCATAGCCCTAGGGCTGGGAAAGACCAGGCACTGGCCCCAAGTACCAGCTGAGCTTTACCTACTTGTCCCTCCCCTGGCACTAAACTATTTTTAGTGCCCCACCAGCTCTTGTCTTCCACCATGGACCAGCCAGGCCCTCTCATCCCACAAGCTACTCCAGGTGCTGGTTTTATCAACACTTGATGCTGCTGCTGGAAGCCTAGGAAGTAAGTCCTAGTGTGGGGAGGGATGAGGGTGTTGATTTGCTGGGGAGGGCTAAAAATTGCCTCTCTGGTCCACACCTCCCCAAGTTCCCTATGGACCCTGCAAGCCTTCTGATCCCAGAACACCCCCCTCCCCAAATTGTCTGCCACCCATTCCTTCTGTAGATTGCGCCTACCCCACCACACCCCCACGGATCATACCTGTCCCCCATCCTCACATAAGTCACACCTGTCCCCCCCATTGCTGCCATTGGTTGTGCCTGCCCCCCATCTCCCCACAGATCACGCCTGCCCCCCATCCCTCTGTGGATGTCACCTGCACCCCATGTTTACAGATGGTCTTCCTGCTGGGGGATCCAGGGTCCCACACCAGCCCATTGCTGCAATTGTAGGGAAATTCCTTTTTGAACCTTTTTGTAGTCCTAGGCTTCAGTCGAATTCAGTTCCTCCTGAAAAATGGTATGTGAGCAGCCATATGTAAGAATTCCAAGTTGTTGGATTGTGCTTAATGTTTATAGCACCTCCGGAGAATTGAGCTGCATGCAACTTTAGAAAATCTTTAGCATTCACAATGAGATTGTTCAAGAACTTACAGTTTACCAGAATTGAATGGATTCTTATAGAAATGTCAAAAAGTATATCTCTGACCACTCTTTGACACATTTTAAGGCCATACTGGAAATCATGAGGATTCGTAAGCTTCTCAGTACAACATTTATTAAGAAATTTTAACATTAAAAACAGCATGTTTTTCCTCTTTTCATTCTCTGTACTGGACGAACAATTTTAGCTGACCCTTTTTTGAAAGGATCAGTGTGAATCAAACACTTCATGCAGAAAATTTCAGCCCAAATGAGTTAAAGTTGGGCAATATTAGTAGCACCTTAAAACAGAATCTTGTAAAACAGGAAATAAGTGAGGATAGCTGCAATTAAATGATTGCTGCCAGCTCCATCTAGATGGGTGGGGAATGTAGATAGTCTGCTCAGATTAGTGGTTTAATCTTTCATTCATACATGCAGAATATGGAAGGTAGAAAGGACCTTTGGGAGCTGTGTGTGTGTTGTATACACATGCATGTATCCAAGCATATGTAAAGCCTAAATGCAGCTGACACGTGCACAATTTGCTGTTGAATGGGAGAGTTCCTTTGGGAACATTAGATATTCATTTTAGCATGGTATGAATCTGTGAGAAATTATACCTAGGGACCTACCGAATTCAGGGTGGCTGCCTCCTGATTTTGCAGTCTGAGCTTGGCACCAGTTGCCATTTTCATTGTGGAATGTGTTGGGGGCCCCCCATGCCTCTGGCCAAGGGGCTACAAAACTTTTGCCCTTCTCTGGAGATTGACAGATGGCTATCAACAGAAGGGTAGGGCTTCTGGAACCCCTTGGCCAGTCAGAGGTGGGCGGGAGGGCCTGCCACATTGTGCTGTGAAAATCTCCCCTCCCCTCCTTTCCCTTTCCCCTTGTTTCAGGATGCCAGAGATTCCTGTCCTCTTCTGTTTACACAGTTCCCTTTCTCTTTTTTCCCCACTCACTGACTGACTGACTTTGGCTTTTTTTCAGTCCCTGCACTTTTTTCATGGGGACCTACTGATTTTGTGGTTTCTGTGAAATTTGTGAAATCACAAATTCGGTAGGTTCCTACTTACCCCAGTAGTATAAGCAACTCAAAACATAAAGAACGGTTGTTAAAGGCTGCAAACCCAAGAAAATCTGCAAGTATTAGGAAAGAGAGAGTGCGCGCGCAAAGGATATAGCTGTAATAATTTATGATAAACAAGGGTGAATATGGATTTGTTTTTATTAATGTTTTATTATTTAAATTTGTGCTAACATGTACAAAGTTCTTTTTAACCTGGCACCCTATACAAGTAGAGATTGATATATCATAATAATATTTAATATAAATAATTAATGTTTATATTAATGTAGTGTAATAATAGCACACCCTCTGTATTTACGAAAAATATTTTCCCATCAATACAGAAATAATAGTGCTCAAATAACAATAATTCGGCGTTCTATTGTAATACTTTGTTACTTCAATAATTTAAAATTTGTTGGCTTATTTGAGGCTGGCAGTGTAAGCCATATGACTGCCTAGGTTGTTAGCTGCTTGCCTTGAAGAGCTGGATTAAATCCTGACAAATATTTCCTTTGTTGAGGAAATTGCTTATAATGACCCTGTCTAATGATAGAGTACAATTTCCTAAGCAGAGCTGGGAAAGAAGTAACTGCAAATATCAGAATTCTTGTTTTCCTGAAATTCTGTTAGATATGAAGTAATTTGTTCCATTTTCTTCAGTTGTGTATAAATATGACAGTAAAAACCAAAATTTAGTTAGGCCCATTTGTAATAAATTAATTCATAATAAATTCCTTTGTGAAAGACTGCAACCTTTTAATATAGCATTTAAGTTAATAATTATAATTGATTGTGTGTTCAGAGCTATAATTTAGATGCCAGTGTTTCTCAACATCATAATTCTCTTTTTATGGACATTGGACTTATGACGCATTATAACCTGCCTGATATCTGACTCCCCAGGTACCACTCTACTATTCATCCCTCTTCTCTCACCCCACCCAGCCTGTCTCACCCATTGACTCCTCAGTCTACATCTTCACTGATTACCTGTCTTGTATGCATACCAGCCCCTGGCTTCTTAAATTTTCATTTCATCCAGGAAGAGCACACACCAACTGCTGAAACTTCCTTAGCCTGACAAGGGTTTTTGAACTCGAAAGCTTGCTTCAAATTCTTTTTTTTCCAACTATTTAAGTTGGTCTAATAAAAGATATCAGATTCACCCAAAGAACCCTGTCTGCCTGTGTCCCTAAACCAACATGGCTACAACCTACACCCCTGTAATTCTCTTTTAGCTTTCTTGATGAAAATTCCATCCTTTCTCATTCCTTTCCTTGTACCCCCTAAAGTTTACCTCATATTCTGTACCTTTATAAGAGTACTCAAAGACTTCCAGCCATTGTTTTCCCTTCTGTTAGACCATTAAAAGAAGAAAATGCTATTAATATCTTTTTAGTAGGGTGAAGAAAACAAGGCTATTATCAGAAAGTTCATTATATTGTACAAATTGGTCTTGTACCTATAATAAAGAAGGTAATTCGATACATGTTGTTATATCAATGAAAGTTAGTCAATGCATTATTTTTAAAACCATCAATTTTTAAATTAAAAAATACCTATTTGCTTTAATTGGACTTAAATTTGCATGTATTAATAACACAAGCAAGAAAAGTGGTTTACCTATATATAGTGTGAAAGTAAGAATAATGGAAATAATTTGGCCAAGTTGTTTTAATTATAGCAATGTTAAACTATTACTTATATTAATTCTATTTAAAATACATTAAAACTGTATTGGAGAACTCATTATGTTACAATATTAATAAGGCTATTAAGGATTATAAGTGTGGTGAAGCTCAAGAAGCAGCTTCAAATATGTACATTTTTAAATCAGTTCTTTTTTATTTAATGGCTTAATAAAGGAACACTTTATCGGAAAATATTGTCAGCTAGCAGTATTGCAGCAATGCTAGCAATGCTGTTTGGGAGCACTAATAACATTATTTATTTTAAAAATAAATGTTTCCATCAGAATGAAATAATTCCTGAATAAAATGTATTTACTATCACTCATGTTCAGTATAAAGCAGATTCTAAATGAAATAATAAGATGAATTATTTTAAAGATACAAAATAAAAATACATCTTCCATTCCAAAGGCTTTCATATACTCTTATAAACAAATCAAAGTGTACGTTTCTTGTTACCCAAAAGTTTACTTGTCAGTCTGTGTAACAGTTTTGTCATGTTTGTTATATATTAAAATTTCTGTGCATTACAGTGCTTTCATACTTAAAAAGAGCTATTTATATTTTGGATGAATCCTTAATTTTTAACCAAGTCAATGTATTAATATTGGAATAGTTCCAGGTAATAGATTAATATTAAAGTTTGTAGAGTAAAACATCATGCTGGGGCTGGCTAGGTCTGTGAAATCAAAAATCTGGTAGAGTTTTGTAGCAATGATGAGATATTTTACGTTCCAAGGTTCGCTACATTTAATTCTGACCTCTGCTGGCAGTTGGAGTGAATAACTGAATTGTTTTTCCATAGCACAGCCACTAACAAGTGTATCTCTACAAAAAAAAGTTTCCTCTTAATATGACTGTTTGCTGAAACAGTACAAATACAAAATAAATATTTACTGTCACACAATAGATTATAAGTAATTTAAAAGACATCTTTCATTTTAGTACAGATTTACTGTACTCTTCGCCTTTGACATTTCATACAGTTATTTCCAAATTTCAAAAAATTGTTTTGTGATTATCCTATCTTGTTAAGGAAGTCTATACTTTACATTTTCCAGATGAAATCACTGACTGTTTTTGTCAACCAGGGAATCAGTCAGGAGTGCTACACTCTTACTTTGGATGCATTGCTGTTTTAATCGGAATTGAGAGTCAGACTGATCCAATGCGTGTTGGCAGATTTTTCTGTTACTACACTTAAAGGTTTACTCGGACATGATGGGCAAATAAACCTTGCACTATACATTTTCTCAGTAGATGTCTATTTTGTGTACTTTGATTTTACTTAAACACTGCAGTAGCTCCCTGCATCTGAAGTCACTCTACGTGATAAAGAGTTCTGAGCAAAGTATGGCTGTCTTCTAAACGGATTTACCCCTTGGTTAAAGAGCTCGCTGACTAAAAGTCTTGTGTGTAGTTTGGGGCAAGAGAGTTGAATGTTACTTCAGTATTCTTTGCATTCATAAGTTTCTTGTTGAATAAAATATGTAAGAAATGCTTCTGGGTTGTGCTTCAGTTTTGGAGGCTGTTTACAGTAGTGGGTTGTGGTCTGTAGAGCCACATGGATTCTCATGGATACTACACTTGGTTGTAGCTTTAGGTAAGTGAAAGGGGAGAAATGATTTTTCAAATATTTATCATTAAATCAAAAGTCTCTTTTTATTTTTTTTCCAGTTTAAGAATTTTTTTCAATTTATAAAAATCTAAAAGAGTCGCTCTGGTTCCATGAGGGAAAGATTTAGATGCCTTTAGAAATGACAAACTCTGAAGTGTGCCTCTTTTAAACATTGATATGTTTAAAATAATTTAAGGGATTCTTTAATTGCTTTTCTCAGCCCTTTTAAAAATGTATGAATTCAGATATTTTTTTTTCAGATATAGCTTTGGTCTACTGTTATTGTATACACTAGTTTTCAGTCTTGTAAAATTGTCAGTGTAGCTTTGTATTTTTCTTTAAATCTTAATCTCCTGCTTTTCTATGTACTAGATTCTTAATGTGGTTAATACAATTGACATGGTTTAAATACAAATTTTAAAATTTTAACCTATGCTAATTTACATTCAGTTTACTATGAATGAATTGTGCAAAGCAATTCAGATGCATTAGATAATTGGAACAGTATATATATCAACTATATGCATTTTAAATTATGTTTGCTGCTATATAAGAATTCATAGGAGTCTGCAGAAAAATCAAAATGTAATTAACTGAAAGGAAACTAGAATGTTAATCTTTATCTTAAATAATAATGTATCTAGAAATTGTCTTCATACAGGTAAATGGTTGCAGTTTTGTGACAAGAGCATCTATACCTGCAGATTTAATCAGGGTACAGTATTGCAAGTTAATGTTGGTTACTAAAACCATTAAACAAGTTGTATAATAATCTGCTGTGCAAACAAAATTACTTGACTAACAAAATCTCTGCTGCATGTGTCTGTTGTTATTGTACGATATCTTAACACACATCATGTTGCATCTTTTATGAAATACAGAAAATAAACATCTCTTTCTATCATAAAGCTTAACTTTAACACGGAACTTGCAAAGCATCTAACGTCATCGCTTCTAAGGTGTAAATTATAATATTAAAGGAGGTTTCCATGGCAATAAACTCTTAAATGCTATATTGTATTGTAATATTCTAATGTGGCATTTGATACAGAAATCAATATTTGAGTCTGCTGTCCTTGAGGAAACATACAAGAGTTAGGTTGTTAAGGAATTTGGATTGATTTAGGAAGAAGAATTTGGAGTTGGAGATATTTATTCTGAGCATGGAATGCGGCACACTGAAACACGGCTAGAGATGATGGAAAATGAATTGGCTGGGAAACTACAAGAGATTGAAGAACTAAACAGAGAGCTAGAAGAAATGAGGGCAGCATATGGTACAGAAGGTTTGCAACAGGTATAATTACCTTGTGTTGCTTTCTGTTTGCTAGTTGGTTACACAAAAATACAGAGCATCTCCTGGAAGCATTTGTACGAAAAAAAAAAATGCAGTTTCTCTGAATGTAGAGTACAGACTTTTTCAATTCAAAAGGGCATACATTTTCCTCAGTATGCATCATCTGTACATAAAAGGAAATTACACTGTCTAGCCTTCATATTTTTCATTTCATTTGCATATTTTTCTTTCATTTTTTCATATAGCCAAGATTTTCACTCTATTGCTCTGCTTCTCTTGCGCAGAGGAGTAAAAGAATGGTTTTCTCAAAGAAAAGTTCTAATTATTTGTTTATAATTCAGTAACTGCACAGAATACATTTCCCTTGCCCCTTTTAGGCTAGAGTTCTACCTCCTGAAGAGTGAAAGCACTCCTGAATTGGGAGGTTGATTTTCTGTGAAGGTAGTTGGATAGACATTTTAATAAATGTTTTATAATGTGCAGTTGTAAGAATTGTTTCTTGCATTAAAACTTGAACATCAGTTTTAAAGAAATGTATAAGGTTAAGGGATATTCTACCAAATTTTGCCCTGGTGCAAACAGGTAATACTACTATGATTAAAGTCACTGTGCTTGCTTCCTTCATCCTGAATTTGTTCCATTTTTTTAAACATGGTTCTGTTTTCAAAGTTGTGTTTTATTTCACATTTATTTCTGTTGATTGGCTAGCTTGTTGATTTTTAGACAAGACTCGTGCTCATGAATTTTTGTTCTGTGTTCCAGGGTGTTATAGAAAGATTATTTTGGTAGACAAAGTTGCAAGGAAATTGTTCTAAACTAAAGGGTCTTAAACCTATTACAACTGTGGGATTTTTTTGTTTGACTTCAAATTTCTTCCTTTCATTTTAGCAAACTTGTGAAAATAGTTGCATCATTTTCTAGCATATGATCATCTTTTCACTGAGCATGCTATAAAAGTAAAAAAGAAAAACCAACAGCAGGTTATCATTATTTTGTCAGTTCATGCATAAAAAATGGTTTCAAAACCCACTTATTTCTGCTGCTAGTGATGAATATGAATTAAACTTAGTTCCTGGTTACTGTATTTTGCATCCATTCTGCTCAGATTTTATAAGTACTGTGGCAATTTAGATTTTGGCAATTACCAATACTGTTTACTTTTCAGCAATAGAAATTGTAATGAAATACGTTTAAGTTTGTAAGACAACTTTACCTCTCTTAAGATTTCTGTCTTTTAATGTGAATTCCATAATAGTTTGTAGTACTCCAAATCTCATGATTATTTTTCAGTCATACCACATCATTTGCTGTAGCTATACAGTATTCGTTCTCAACAACAATATAGTTTGAATAGATTCACTTTCCTTACTTCCCCTACATGAATCTTTTGTTCTAGAAAATTTACAAAAGAAAACTGTTTGGATTTTAGTTCCTACTGTTTTGTCAAGTTTTTTTAATACTCAATGAAAAAAAAAACATAATCAAATCTAAAAAACAAATTCAATAATGTGATTAGACCATATAATTAGTTTGCTCTATTTCATTGAAAGCTGGGAATATTAAAAAAAATAAATGCTTGAAATGTATAAGTGCCTACTCTGTGCGTGTTCATGTATTAATATGGTTATCTGGCATCCAGAATAGTGGACATGTATACTAAGTTAAGACCTGATCTGTGAAAATGGAAGATAAGGTTTCTTAATGCTTTACAGAGCGAGACTGTTAATAGATCCAACCATTTATTTTTCCTTCCTTGCATGTTGTTTTCCAAGGAATAGAGTCAGGAATGATTTATACAGAATTCATTTGTTTTCCCAAATTGCTCGTGGAGGGTAGGTGCTTGTGCTTAAATAGAACATGGTGCTTATATACTGTACTGAATCATAACTATATCAGTCATTTTAGCTATGAATTAAATATTAACTAAATAGTAGAAATCATTATAAAACTTTTCAATGTTAGTACTAAAACAAATGCAAGTAAATGTCCGGGTTTATAAGAAAAGTCTTCCTTTGACTGTCTAATGTTACTTTTTTGCAAGTTTCATTTAAAAACAAAAAGACCCTAGCACTTAGTCTTTATTTTCTTTATAAAATAGAATTGAGCTAGAGGTACAGAGGTGCTCTTTGTGTTCTGATTTAAATAGAAAAATGATGTTAGCAGATGAAGGACCAATATACTGTTGGAAAAAATGGCTGCAAGCCTATTTAAAATCCGTAGTCCGAATCCTATATTCAATATCTCCCTATATGAACTAGAGATGCTTTTTATTGTTTATGTACTTATAGAAAATTAAATTCTCAGTATAAAAACAGGGGAGACTTATGTTTGAAGTCCATATACATTAAGTTGAAATGTTGTATAAGTTTTAAGACTTATTTGCTTTATCTGAAGAGTACAAATAAAGTAAGCAGTTTTAAAACTGAACCAAAATAAATTGATAATTTTAATGAAAGTATCAGTTAATAATAATGAAGGATTTGTGGCTTACAAAATGTAATAAACAATATATTGACAAAAGGTGTTCAGAATTCTGAAGTGTCACAGTACTCTTGTGCTTCATTCTTTTTTCCGTATTATAAAAGTAATCATCTGAGTTTCCTTCAATATATTTTGTATCAATCTTAATGTTGAAAATCATTTTTCTTTCTCTTTAGATCAAAACACAGTTTATTCCTGGCTCCATACTAATGTTAAAGAATCTTTTAGTAGCTGGTTTAAACTTCATTTTAATCATGGTAAAATAGGAAGTCTACATTACATTCTTTAGATCAGTTCCATTATACTTGGTTCAGGATTTTTTTGTCAAAATTATTTGGAGGAAACAATGTTCTATGTTTGGATAGTATTAAGTATATTTACTATACAAGTAAAATATGAATGCAGCAGTAGATGTGTATAAGTACTTAAATGCTTCAGGAAATATATTTTATATTCTTTTAACTTTAATTTTACTAGAATAAAACAGCATGTTTGGTAGATAATTTGGTCTTGTACTAATTTTTTAAAAATTAAATCTTCCATAGCTGCAAGAGTTTGAAGCTGCCATCAAAAAAAGAGATGACATTATCACCCAGCTTACTACTAATCTTCAGCAAGCACGGAAAGAGAAGGATGAAACTATGAGGGAATTTTTAGAGCTTACTGAACAAAGCCAGAAATTGCAAATTCAGTTTCAGCATGTAAGTTTTATTGATAGCAGTGTGGCCTCAGCTCTGATGGTAAAGTTAACTTAGATAAAACAGTCGTTGAATATGATAGCAATTAGTGTTCTTTTATGCACACTTTCACGGAGCAGGAATAAATAGTGATTTTAAATAGTTAGCATTTATCAATAGTTATCACTTATATAATATCATAGGAAATGCACTAGTTAATAAACCGTATCTATATAGTAGCCACTGGTAAGTATTGGCTTTCTGATGATGGCCACCTTAGAAAGACAGACTTAACTGCGATAACAAAATAATAGGAGTGAAATCATGGATTCTTTGAAAGTAAAGCCCATAGGCTTTGTTATGGCCTGGATTTTTACTTGAATCCCATTAGATACTTAGTTACACACCTACCTTCTCTGCTAAGAGTTGTCAATTGTTCTATCATTTAATATTTTAGTCATGTTTTTACATTGTTAAGGTTACCGGTAGCTATTGTGGATTAATCGGGATTTAATGCCATGTCCCTTGATGGTGCTGCAATTAAATATTTTAGCATTTGTTGGTGTTAAGCACTTGGCCATATCTAATATGGTCTTCAAGAGTACTGCATCCCTAGCTTGTGAATCTGAAGTACTACAAATAATGGTTTCTGAGAAATAGCCATTACAAATTATTCATTTAATCATTCTTAAGTGATGTCCTGATGGCATCCTATGCTAGTTGGCCATAAGCAGTTTAATATTTAGCTTGAAGAAAAAGCATGTTGTTTTTTTCAACAAGATAAGCACAATGTTTGCACTTCCAAAGAGAAGCTAACATGGGAGATGGTTCTAATAATCATACCACAGTGCTACATGAAGGCAAGTTGCAACCTCCTCTGCCAGAGCCCGTGTACATGAATTAGTATGGCCATAGGAACATTTGGAGAGGGGTTGGACATAAGACCCATGAGCTTTGGGGCTGTGAATGAGTGAGTGTTTTGGGGAGAGTAGGAAGGGTGGGAAGCCCTTGAGTGGCAGGTGGAAAAAGGAGATTGGTCTATGGGAAGAGTGGATTGTAGGATTTAGAGGGGAGGGTGGGCAGTGGGTTAGAAGTTGAAAACTGCTGTATTGCATGTAAATGGGTTTATGCTCATGTGAAAACAACTATGTCCATATATGTGGGCTTATGCTTACACACATGCAGTTGGCTGATGTGGGGCAAAAATGGGGGATACTGAAAGCTTATTCCCTTAGTGTAAAAACTATTACTGAAAAAAATAATTTACTTTGTTTTTCATTTGTAAGTTACAAGCAAGTGAAACCCTAAGGAACACCAGCCATAGCTGTACAGCTGCTGACCTATTGCAAGCTAAACAACAAATCCTTACACATCAGCAACAGCTAGAAGAACAAGAATATCTACTGAAAAATTACCAAAAGAAGAATGAAGAATCTGAAGCTCACATTACACTTCTGCAAGATAGAATTGCAGTATATGAAATGGTAACTTCTTCTTAGAAAGATATCTTTTACTTCTAGCTTGCTGGTCTTTTTCAGAATATGGTTCCTTATAAGTTAATTATAAACATAGCAGCATATCATGTCTACTCTTCTTATTATAGGATGTGATGTTTCTGGCTCTGTGAATTTATTTTATAGAAGGAGCATGTTTCTTTAGGAAAGTCTGTTACATGTTGTTTATTAGTGCACGCTATTGTATACCTAGTTTAGAAGTAAAGTTTAATAGCTGAAATATCTGCTGCTTACTTTACAACTAAATATAGGATATATATTTAAGACGAATGATAAAGATAAAACTGGATACTGCACTTGAATAAGAATTCTTGCATTACCTGTCAGCAACTTTTTTTTCATTAAAAGAAATTCTGGACAAGTTTTTTGTCATAACCAAATAGTGCTTTCATTTCTTACAGCACAACTTTAATATGTATGTATCCTCCCTGAAGTCTGTAACATAAGAAAGAATACTTTAGAAACGTAAATACCATTAAAAGTAGCATTAAACAAAACTTTTTTACTGTTAGCTAAACACTTTTGATGCACATCTGTTGCATGTATGCGATGCATATTTATTTCTCTTGGTATTGAAACTTTCTTGCAATATTGATGGATATTGATATAATATTTTGTAATTTTTCAAGTGGTCCAGGTTGCACACTAAAAAGAATTAATAGCTCCTTTATATGTACCATGATTATAGAAACATGCCAGTGTCTATTGAAGTCAGGAATTCCTATTGCCTTGAGTAGGTTTTGGATCAGGTTCTAAATGTTGTCCCCAGAGGCCGTATCCATATAAGCATGGACATTTGGCTCCCCAGGGTCAAGTAGCAGTGGACCCCTTGTGCTGCCGCTCATTGTCCCCAGGGAATGTCTGTGCCACATGCCCTTTGGCACACAGCAGGTTACCCCACGGAGGGGAGGCTGGGGCCAGAACTGGAGTGTCCCCAGCAGCCCCTGGGGGTCTCTTGGGGCTGCAGCAGTGGCGATCTTGCAACTCAGAGCCTGGCTGGCAGCCAGAGTGTTGCTCTGGCTGACCAGGCTCTGGTTTTGAGGCGTGCACAGCCCCCATGTGTGCTGCTCCACGTTTTTTATTTTGGCAGGGTTTTTTTGACCCAAGGATATCTAGGGGTCAAAAAAAAAAAAAAAATCTGTGCTTCTCCCTTGCAGTACAGGGATCAGCTGAATGTGCGGTATGTGGCACCGCAGACATGGTGCACAGCTGTGCTTGTCTGGATGCAGCCAGAGAGTTTTAACAAAATCATCGAGAACTCCACCCCCCCCTCTGGATTTTTAATCTTACGTTTGTGTATATTACCATTTTTTAACCAAAATTTTAAAAAATCATTTAGAAAGGAAAACTATGAGATTTAAAATAGGCTTTGAAGCAACTATGCCAAACAGATATTGAATGCAGGTATACTTGGGGGGGGGGGGGGAATTAAGTGATCTTGAGTCTTCAGTTATTTCAGATGAATAGAAAAATACTGAAATAATTAGCAAATCATTCAATTTTAATTGTATGATATATGTCTAAGAAAAGATTTAAATGTATGTAAATGTGTTAGTTGCTCACTAAGATACCAGAGATTAATTTTATATGTTTGGTTTATAAGGAAAAAACCAAAAGTGGAGAATATTCCAATAAGAAGCTACAAGAAAAAGAAACACTAATTGAAGGTCTGGAAGCAAAAATTTCAGAAGGAGAAAGAAATGCAGTTCTCTCAAGTGAAAAATTATCAAATGCCAATAAATTAATTGAAGAATTAAAAGAACAGATTATACAAAAGAACGAAGAAGTAAACAATGTGAGATTGGAACTGAGTAACTGCAAACAAAAAGAAAGACAATGCTCTGATGAAATAAAACAGTTAATGGGCACTGTGGAAGAATTGCAGAAGCGATGTCATAAAGACAGCCAATTTGAAACTGACATTGTACAAAGAATGGAATTAGAAACACAAAGGAGACTGGCACAACTTCAGGCAGAATTAGATGAGATGCATGGGCAGCAGCTTGTACAAATGAAGCAAGAATTAATTAAGCAACATGCATTAGAAATTGACGAGCTTCTCTCCCAACAAAAAGCTGAGATGGAGAAAACCTTAAACCTTTGTTCAAGTGATAATATTTGTGAAGATGAAATATATTTAATGAATATTACAATTAATGACTTAAATGTAAAATTACAAGATGCTACCCATCAGAGGGAAAAAGTAAAACAAGATTTGTCACAACAGCTGGAAGCAATTTCAGCAGAAAAATCTCTACAACAAACACAGATTGAAGATCTTTTTCAAGAACTGAGCTTTGCACGGGAGCAAACTCAAAGAGCTAAACAGACCATAATGTCTATGGAATGCAGATTAAATGAAGCAGACAAATACCAGGTTGTGATTGAAGATCTGAAAGCTCAGCTTGGTTCTGAAATAGAGTTCCGGAAAGAATTAGAATTAAAACATGAAGCAGAAGTCACAAATTATAAAATAAAACTTGAAATGCTAGAGAGGGAGAAGGATGCAGTTTTGGATAGGATGGCTGAATCTCAGGAAGCTGAATTAGAGAGACTAAGGACACAGCTTTTGTTTAGTCATGAAGAAGAACTGTCCAAACTTAAAGAAGATTTACAGGAAGAACACAGAGTAAACACTGAAAACCTTAAAGATAGCCTGACTGGCCACTATAAACAACAATTAGATGGGGTACAAAATGAAATGAGTCAAAAGATAGAAGCCATGCAATTTGAAAAGGACAACTTAATAACAAAGCAAAATCAGCTAATATTAGAGATTTCAGAACTGAAAGATTTACAGCAGTCTCTTGTAAACTCCAAGTCAGAAGAAATGACTCTTCAAATCCAAGAACTCCAAAAGGAGATAGAAGTTCTTAGGCAAGAAAAAAAAGAAAAGGGTACACTTGAACAAGAAGTTCAAGAATTACAACTTAAAACTGAACTACTGGAGAAACAAATGAGAGAGAAAGATTGCCTTCAAGAAAAATGTGCAGAACTTGAAACACAGAATAGCCACCTTAAAGATGAAAATAGAGTCCTAGAACATAAGTTAAAGCACACTTCATTAAGCTCAGAAGAAAATTCAGTGTTCAAAGACCATGTTAGTTGTAAATCAGAAAACCTGGACTTAGAAAAAAGAATAGAAAAATTGATTGCTGAAAATGAGCAGCTTACAAAACAGGGCATCCAACTCAAGGAGGAAATTGAAAGGCAAAAAACTACTTTTTTATTTGCTGAGAAAAAAATTGAAGTTAACTACCAAGAGCTCCAGAAAGAATACGCTTGTCTACTAAAGGTAAAAGCTGATATAGAAGACAGCAAGAATAAACAGGAACTTGAGTATAAATCCAAACTCAAGGCTCTGACAGAAGAGCTTCAGAATATACAAAGCAATAAACTGGTTATATTGAAAACTAAAAGCTCAGTCTCTGAAGACACTAGAGACAACAAATTATGCAAAGCAGAAACTTTTGAAGGTGGGGAAGTTATTGAGAAAGATACAACAGAACTCATGGAAAAGCTTGAAGTTACCCAGCGTGAGAAACTAGAACTGTCTTTAAGACTTTCAGATCTTTCTGAACAGTTAAAGTCCAAGCATAGTGAAATTTGTCATTTAAGTGAAGAAGTTAAATCTTTAAAACAAGAAAAAGAGCAAGTTTTATCAAGATGTAAAGAATTAGAAATAATAATTATTAATAACCAGGCCGATATTAACATTATTGAACATAAAATAAAACACTCCAAAGAAAAAGCTCAATCAAATGCCACCCTAACTACTGAAACTACAACTCTGATATCTGATCCAAGCAATGAATTTGCTGAGGAAATAAAAATAAGAGAAGGCAGTATGAATTTGGGTAAAGAGCCCAGTCATTGTGTAACAACAGAGGAGTCAATTCAGCAAATACTAAATCCAGAACAGCAGTCACTGTTAGATCATTTGCACCAAATGACTGACAGATTAGCTGGAGAAACATCACTAATGTCTATTACTCAGAATGAAAATAATCAGCTTCAGCAGCAGCTAGATATATTAAAATCTGAACAGGTATGTTACCTTAAATATATATAGTAAAGAAAATTACCAGGCATGCATCTGAAATGAAAATTGTTAATTAAAAATTGTAAATATGTTCATTGCTTCTGGTTTACTGACTGTTGTGGGTATGCTGATCAGTAATTAGAATTACAAAAGTGATTATATCTGTATATATTCACGCAGAGATCTTTCTTTTCAATGGTGCTTGGAGAAATTCAGAAATAAAGTAATTTATGAAAGAAAAAAAGTATACTGAAAGTAAGGAGAGATTTTATATTATTTTTCAAAATTTGGTATATACAGCATTTTAATTTAATTACCTATGATGAAAGTTAATTAGTTTTTCCCCCCTCAAATTGCTTCCCCATTTTTCATTACAGGTTCATACCTGTAATATAGACAGTACATTTGCAAACTATAAAAGAATGCAAAGAATTTTCTTTACTTTTATAGTGTTCTTGTTCTGTTGAACCTGTAAAATGAAATGTTGACACTTCTCCAACCTTTAGCCACTATACTAATAATCTTTTATTTTAACTTATTTGGTCAGAGGATGAGAAATAGAATGCGAGGAAGCTGTCAGAAGATGCTAACCACTAGATATTTCAGCTGGGCCTGCATCTAGTCTTTTTTTGCAACAGCTCGTCTTATCAGACTCATGTTGTTTCAGTAGTTAAGTTTCTTTCCTTTTCTTAAACTTCTATAAAGAATTCTTGCTCCTTTTATCAGGAAATATTTGCTGTTTGTGAGAAGTTTAAAAATACCCTTTCTAAATTCCTTTATAAGTTAACAAAGTGCTTTAAAATGCAATAACTGGTTACCAACAGAGGTTACTTTTAGCTGCTCCAAAAGCAGAAGGGGAGTTGCTACTTGGGTGCAGGCATCAGCTATGTTGTAGCTGTTATATTTGCAAGCTTCCCTAGTTCTGCAGATGAGCTAAATCATAAATTTTACATTCAAAGAAGCACAGTTAAATTTGGATTTGTTTTGCCACACTTGTATCACTGCAGGAACATTCAAGCATAACAGTTATACTGCATTGTTACTGCAAGTCACCCTGGGGCGTACCTACAAGGCTGGCACATTTTCCAAAGTGTGTCTGGCCAGGCACCTCTGCCAGCGGCCACATTTGCTCTAGCTGCCTAGGGTCTCACTCCAGGTCCATGGTATGGGAACCCAAGCTGCCCTTGCAGTGTGGCAGGGAAACCAGTCTGGCCTCAGGCACCCTGCTTCTGGACACTCCCTGTCTACTAAAACTCAAATCCCCAGCTGGTGCCAGAAGTCCTGTCTGGGCTGCTAATGGGGCTTGTGCAGACCCCAAAAGACATGTACACAAAAATATTATCTGTAGATTTGCTCTGTTGTCCTGAGGCAACAGCCTTGCTGATTTCCCCATTCTTCCACAGGGGTTTACCTGGGGACAGCCCAACAGCTCTGGCTTTCCCTTTGTAGCTGCATGCTGCTCTTGTTCCATTTCCTTCTTATTTTCTCCAATGTCTCTAGTCCCCTGACCTCCTGCCTGGCTAACCTGGTCATGTGCTGTTGTCTGGCAACCTGGCTCCCAGCTGATCAGGAGCATTGAGTGCTAGGAAGGAAAACACCTAGCTGTCTGTTAGCGGGGGCTCCCACAGTCCTCTCCCCTCCACCCGGAGTGGGGGATCCTGAGGAAAGGGGAGGGGAGAGGACTGTGGGAGTTTTGGGGGTTTTTAACCACTGCGTCATCAAATCCAGGTTGGTAGTAAAAATACTGGCAGCCAGTTTATACTACTACTCCTACCATTGCCAGCACCAGTATGTTTAATGAGGGGTTGAAGAATTTTTATGAACAAGCTCAGGGGAGGATGAGACATTTTTGTAAATGAAGGAAGCCTGGAATGGACTGATGAGTTCCAAATTGCAGCTGAGGAATTCTGCCACTGCCGTCGTCCTGTGTCGTTTGTCGTCTCCAGGGGCTGTCTCCAGCCCCCTGCTAGTTCCCCCGCTGTCTCCAACCTCCCAAGGCTGGAGACAAGCCCCTGGAAATGAGTTGGAGACATTCCCCTGCTCTCTCCAGCCTCCTGCTCCTCCTCTGCTACTGCTGGTGAGTGTTGAGGAGCGGGGGGAATAACCAGGGAGTAGGGAGGAAGAATGGGGAGTTGGGGAATATTTCCTCCCCACTCTTCCAGCCTCCCGCTAACCTGGCAGAAGGCAGGTCCAGGTCCCTGCAGCTTGCACCACTGCCTGCCCCACACCGGCAGGAAGCATGCTTAAGGACTGGGGAAAGGCCCAACCACAGAGACACTCTGATAGGTTGCCAGAGCATCTCTGTGGCGGACTGAGCCTCCAGTTGCCTCAGGGCACAGTCTTTTCCCCTCCTGGCACAGTTTTTTCACCCAAGGTATTTTTTTTTTTTTTTTTTAATTTGACTGCTGGATATCTAGGGGTCTAATTTTGCTCCCCCACTGCAAATTTGCAGTGTGGAAAATGTTGGGGTTTTTTTGTTCCTGCACATGCATCTTGCAGTGTCTCACACCCCTTTGAAAGAGGCACGTGCAGACTCATCTGGATGCACCCCTTGGGTCTGCCTTTGCTGGACTACACCCATCCTTCCATGGGACTGCTGGAGGGAAGAGAAGAAAAAGAAGCAGCTGCCACCTTATAGCACTTCCATGTTTTTATTTTGGTTAGAAAATAAGCTGCTCTGCTTAAGAGAGCCAAGTTTAGAAGGGCTAATTTTTGGAGAAAGCATGCATGTGGTATGTGAATAAATATACTTTCAGTCCCCTGTCTGCAGTTCTGTTGTAATAGCCTCCAAACTTGATTTCTATTATGACAGTTGCAAACCAGTAAAGTAATTTGTTTTCATTGTTACAAAATCACTTTTAATGACTGTTTTAAGTATGTGCATTTTTGTAGCACTATGTGTTTATCTGGATGCATGTTAATACTGAGCAGCATGATGCATGAATACTTAGGAGCATTACAACTGCCATTTATTGGATCAGATCGTAGGTCCATCTTGCCTAATGTCCTGTGCCATGCAGTATCCTGTATTCCTCTCCTTTTGGCACATCACTTCTGTTAATGATAATGAAACAGCCTCCACAGGCTAGAAGAAAATACTACAGATCTATGTTATACGGTCTCATAGCCAGCCACAGGTGGATCACCCATTAGAGGGGGAATTCTTCAGTGGTATGAAACCAGCTATGCATTTGAAGGAGTGACTATGCCAGTATTCTTGTGTCCTGGGAATCCTTAGCTGCCATAATGATTTCTTTGAGTAACAAATGGTCAGTATTACTTAGAGTAGCCTGAAGGATTTTCTCAACTTAAACCAAAACAAGCCATGGCTACAGAATCAGAAAAACCAAAGGCCAAGTTTTCAGTTGCACTTCCTGAGCATAAGCTAGTTCCTACTGCTGGGCTTCTTAACTTTTTAAACTCTGACACCTGCAGAGCCCTGCATCAAAGACCTGCTCCCCAGTGTCAGGCTGCCTGCAAGCCTGTTAAAATTTCCTGGTGTGCAAGGAGTCCAGGATCAGGGAGCCACTCCCCTACTCGGTGCTCCTCATGCACCATCAAACTTAAAGAGCATGTGGACAGTCTGGCATCAGGGACTGACTCCCTGCTGATAGGCTGTACTTGAGTCATTTAAAGGTCTGGGCACATGGGGAGGCCATGATTTGGGAGCCACTTGCTTCCACTCCAGATTGTTTTAACTGAATTCTCTTTGTCTGAGCTTCCTTGGAAGCTATGAGGGAGCTGGTATGTTGCCTGGAACATACCCACCGAACTACGTATAAGTTCAATCAGTTGAAGTGGTTTTCTTAAAGCAAAATAAGGTTTAAAATATGCATTATAGTAGTGAATCAGTAGAACAAGAATTTGCATTGGAACAGCTGAGTGGATATAGGTAGGGATCACTGTAATTCAGGCTCCAGCAGTTGGGGAAACAGCAGGCTTCCTGTAGGCTTACCACAGTCAATTTTACACATTTTTCACGGTGGGCTCTCCCATACTTCTGTCTGAGGGGGAGCCCACCATGGGGCTGTATACTGTTGAACAGCAACACACAGGCTTTGCTTCAGCTGTTTTGCCACCGTCTGTATGCAGCATGCCTGCAGAGTAGTGCTTCACTCAATCCATGGCAAAAAATTCATTTGCTAGATGGGTCATCTTCACACTGCTCTTGCTCATCTTTTCAGCTTGCACCATGAAAAATGTTGAAATCAGAAATTTAGGATTGAAGGGACCTCGGGGAGGTCATCTAGTCCAGTGGTTCTCAACCTTGTTCACTCTGGGACCCATTAGCATAACTATCAGCTTGCGGTGACCCACACCCTCCCCTGACCCACAGAGTCTTTCCCTCTCTCTACACCCTTCCCTTCCACCTGCTGCATCCGGCCCCCTCCCTCCCTCCCTCTCCTACTCCTTTACACTGCCCTACTGTGCTCATCATGCCCCCTGCCCCTGCTGTGTGCTGGCTCCATCCAGCCTTGCAGCAGTTACCCTTGGACCTCCCTGCGACACTTGAAATCTGCTCGCAACCCATGGGTTGAAAAATGCTGACCTAATCCAACCCCCTACTCAGAGCAGGAGCTGCCCCAGCTATATCATCTGAGCCAAGGCTTTGCTTAGCTGGCTGGATGTGGGGTGAGGCTGGGAGGGGAAGGTTCTCCCTGCTGTGTGCCTGCGCCCATAGATGTGGGGGCTTTTCCTGGCCAAGTGCCAGGGTCTCCTGGGCCCTGCTTTGCTCTGCTGCCACACAGAAGAGGAGGGGAATTTCTCCTCACCTTCTCTATGTGGCTGGGCTCGGGGTACCCATGCTGGGTGCTTGCCCCCACAGCTGGGCATGGGGAGGAGCAGGGAGCCCTTGCTTCAGGGGTTTTCCTCAGCGCAGCATGGTGTCCCAAACCCTGCTCTGCCCTACCATGCAGAGAAGGGGAGGAGGAAATTCCCCTCCATTCCCATGCAGTAACAAAGCAAAATGGAGCTTGGGAGAGCCATGCTGGACAGGAAGGAAGTTTCTGCATGCCTCTGCCCACAAGCCCTGAGGCAGGGGATACTTACCTGCTCCGCTGTGACCTGGGCTTTTAAACTTCCTGCCAGAACAGGGAATTGAACAACCTGATTGTAGCTGCCCCTGGGAATATGAGTGGCTTCCACAGTGTTTCCAGGGCTTGGCTGTTTTTCTTCTCTACACTTCAGACAATTTTTTTTTCAATGTTTTTCCCTGCCCTCCCTCTCCCCCACAATATTCAGGTCATTTTTGGCCAAACATCAGTTTTCTGGAGATTTAGGGAAAATACTACATTTTGGGCTTTCCCTTGCAGTCTCCTGAAGCCCACATTCCAGTGGTCCCCAGATATAGGACTTAATCCAAAAGGCTTTATTAGACTTTAGGAGACTAGGGTATAGTTGGAAATGTAATTCTTGTGCTTTATACTTTGATTTTCCAGGATAAGTTTAAAAGTAAATCAGTGAGATGATCTTTCAGTAACTACTGATAGATAATTTAATGTTTTTGATCTTTATTTTAATTTTGTTGGAGTTTTTGTGTATTTTAAATTGAGAACGTTATTTTATTCTACACATTTGGATTGAGTTTGTATATGAAAACTAGGTGATAATTTTTAACAAATATTTAAATATTATAATTGTGTTTAGGGTTTGGTTGGAATTATTTAAAATTATTCCCTAAAATTAGCATGTGTAATGAATACAAAAAGTTTGGCCTCTGTTTTCTAATTTTTCACTTTCTGCAATATGTTTCTTTTCATTCAAAGACTGATTTACAGCTACAAATGGAAGCCCAGCGCATTTGTCTCTCTCTAGTTTATTCAGCTCATGTAGACCAAGTTCGTGAGTATTTGCAAGCTGAAAAAGAAAGTGCACTCTGCAGCCTTAAAGAGGAGCTTGTCTATAATCATGCACAGGAGATGAATGAGCTTAAGAAAGCACATCAGCTGGAGCTCCAGACCTTGAAAGATCAGCAAACAGGTATTGTTAAAAATGATGATAGGCAATTCTCAATATAAAAAAAAAATTCTTTGAAATGATCATATGTGCAGAAAAGTTGGAGGAAAAATCTGTAGTTGTCTAACAAAATATGGCGTTGCAGTTGAGTTTTTGAAATATTAAATGCCATTTCAAAGTGTAGTGTATTTATAATTTATTATAAATGGGGACCTTTTCAAATAGTGGTCACATTTTTAGCAGAAACTGATTTGAGGTGGTTTCCATGTTAAATGGTAGGTACCTAATGATAATGTTACATTTAGGTCCTAACACGATAAATATCATGCATTGTTACAGTTCAGAATATTTAGGAAAAGTTTGATTATCACTTTTGTTCTATATGTTAATTGAGCAGTGGAAGATTATTTCAAATATTTGTTTCTGTTCTTTTATTAGGTCAATAATTTTAAAAGGTTTATGTGAGAAATGTTTAGGCTTGGATTCTGTAATGAAATCTGTGTTAAATCCAGTAGCACAATACCTTTCTTGTCTGTTTTTGCACTTTTTGTTCCCATCCTTGAATTCTTCCTATAGCTTCCTATCCACCTTAATCAAGCTTCTGTGGCCTTCTCTACACATTACAGGTATTGTGCAATTAACTAGTCAATTATGTACAGGCAACCTCTGCTTAGTGCTCTTAATTGGTTCCTAAAAAACTGAGTGTTAAGCAAAACTGTGACCACGGTTGGCCCCTGGGTTGTGTGTAGCTCCTGCAGGTCGTCCCTTTACCCCTTTGTCTCGCCCGCCACGACTTTGATGTTCCGAAAAT
>JAGPOW010000261.1:222381642-222427964 GCA_030014935.1 Caiman crocodilus | reverse complement strand
CTGGCTTGTTATTTAAGAAAACCTCTTCCCGTTTGTTTGTGTTACTGCTGTTGCTGCTGCTGCTTGGGCAGAAGTTTGTTGTCCTTTTATGTCCTCGGTAACATGTTTTATGGCCAATTAAATTGTTTGTTTGTTTGTTTTCACTTCCATATAAGGAAGACTCTTTGTCTGTGCCATGAGCACTTGTTCATTTAGATGGCGCTAAATTCACACATCTACGTGTCCAGATTTAGTTGTTTGCTGGTGGTAGACTTGCATACAGATTGGCATTCTGTTCCTAGATGCCTAGCCCTGCATATGTAGGCAACCACATACATGCTGAGACTGGGCACATGCATGAGTGACAAAACATGAAACAGATGGAGACTTCCCATTTTTTCTTAATAGCTCAGTAACTAGAGTATTCCCCTGGGAAGCTGGAAGTCCTGAATTCTGGGGTCCCTTGTCCCTTTTGTGTGAGGGGGACCTGGAACCAGGACCTGTAGCTTCATTGGCAGGTACCTAGCCACTGAACTGTGTGTACCACAGCCCTTTTACCATCTGGAGCCTAAACCTGGTAATCATGGGTTTTAGCCAGCTACATTTCTGGTAATCCAAGGCCTTTATAGATATGTCCAGGTAAAGATGCATATGCGTTTTCATGGAGACAAATAGCAGCGGTACATAGTTGTACCACTGCTACTTCTCCCCAGGGAATGCCCCTGCACACACGTTCTGTGGCATAGCAAATTGCCTTGGGTGGTACCTGGGTTCCTGGGGGCCTTCCGGGTGTGCAGAGCCTGGAAGGCAACCTGAATGTGGCTCTGACCAGCCAGTCTCCAGTTTTGGGCGGCACATGCTGCAGCCACATGCACTGCCCTGCTTTTTTTAAAACTGGTTTTCATTTTTTTTCTTTTCTTTTTTTAGATACCAGGATTTCCTGGTATCTAATTTTGGCTGCACTCTGCAAATAGGCAGCAAAGAGAACCTTTTCACATGCACTGCATGCATTTTGTGACCCTCAAAAGCCTTTGAGGCACAGCAGACCACACATGAGCACTCATCTAGATACACTCTGTATCCACAAGGGATATGAGTATGGGCCCCAACCACCATTATGCATGTGCAGTTTGTTCAACTAGGTAGTCACACATAGTCATCTATGTGCACATGGCTATATCCCCAAAAACAGAATGCTAACCTCTGTGACATTTTGGCACTTTGATCATCTAAAACGCCATGTAGACAACCAAATCTGAATGCTTAAAGGACCAGGAAAAGAATAGAATGTCACCCTTATGGTCAGAATTACTAAACTGATAACTTTTTTAATTGCAGTAGGAATGTTTATGATTACTAGTCAGCCTTCTACATAATGCAGACCAAAGTGCCTAACCCTGTAATTTCTACTTCAAGACTATAACTTTTGTTTAAGTTATAGTGTATGTTTTAAATCTTTTTTTTTTTTTTTAAAGATTTCTAATAATGGAGAATGTACCAGATCCTTAAGTAAATAGTTCCCAACGTGTAACTGTCATCACTGAAATAAGGCACCAGGTCCAACTAACACGCTGCCTCCTCTGGTAAAGCAACATTTCCCTGCCCTCTCCCTTCCCCTCCCATGTTGGTCAGCTGTGCAATCAAAACAAAGCAAAAATGAGGAAGGGAGGCAGTGCAGGGTAGGTCAGCAGAGATGGGAGTGTGCCTGGTGGCATGGGGAAACAGGGAGAGTGATTGCTAGGCTCACAGGTGTGCATGGGCCTGTGGGAGAGAGGAGCTTACCAAAGTTTGAGTTCAAACCCCTGAGCTGGGGGAACAGGCGTGGTTCCGTGGTAGAGGAACGCCCATTGCTCTCCCTGCCCAATGCGGAGCCACAATGGACCCTGGCCCTGGCCATGCCCAGCAGCTGTCACGGCCTGGTGTCTCCTCCCACGGGCCTTCCCTCCCCATCACCACCTCTGTGCATGTACCTGTCAACAGGCACAGAATGGGTTCCATGGTCCCTAGCCTCTGAAAGAAAAAGCTCTGCACTGGCATGCTATCCTAGACTGGCCATACATGCAGGCACATACATGTGGCACCCCCTGCTTCCAGTCATCTTCCCCCACTCCCTCCAACCCAAGAAGCCCCTTGCAGGCTGGAAGGTTGCCAGCCTACAAGGTGAAACCTGGGTGTTTCCTGTATTTTTTCTGTTTGAAAGATAAAATCTGTGTTTTTTCTAGTTTAAAGGAAAACATCTGTGTGTTTTCTCCCTTAAAGGAGAAAATTCATGTTTTCTGCATTTTTTTTCATGGTGAACAGAAAACCCAGTTCCCTAGTCATAAGGCATTTTTTTTTTTACTTCTCACTTGGTTATTTTAGCTTTCTCTAAACCCTTTCCAATTTGTCAACTTCTTTTTTGAAGTGTAGATACTAGAACTGGCCATGGTATTCCAGCAGAGGTCTTACTAATGATTGCTTGCCACAGAGTTGCACTGAGACATTATGTTCAATTGATTATCTACCAAAGTCATTGTTTTTTAGGGAGTAGTCTCACATTATAAATATTACTTCTGTTCTTTATTTCTAGGGGCATATGACCTTGCATTTTGCTGTATTAAAATACATACAAGACATCTATCTATTTTGAATATAAGTGTGGGGAGTTTTTGTTTCATCAGGCACTGCTAACCTTTGTTGAGGATCTGATAATTGTATTGATATTGCAGTTGTAAGCCCTCTTTCCTGGCTTCTTTCTTTTGGTTCTACCTTTTTCTTTACACAGGTCCAATTTATATCTCCTCATGGAAGACAGCATGTTATTATTCTGTTCTAGGAAGCACCTAAAAAATCATGGATTCTATTTTCAGTGTTAATAGTGTATAGTATATTCAACTACTTACAATCAGAAGGAAGCAATAATGTCACTGTTTCTTACTACAGAGAACTGCTTGTGTAGCCCAGTTAATTTCCTGACTAAAGTTTTCATGAACTGTAATTGGGAGCTGCTATATAGAGAGATTGAACTGGGTTCTATCAAATAAACTAGTAAACCAATTCTAAATGCAGACTCTATAGTATTACTAGGAAATAATACCAAGTACCATCAGTACTCTTAAGTCTAACTGGTAGAAACACATAGAAGGTCATTCTTGGCCATTGCTCCTCAGCCCTAGAACTTCCTCCATGTTGAAGCCTGCCAGAGCCCAAACCTGGTGTCTTTCAGAAGTGTTGCAAGACCTTTCTATTTGGACAGGCCAAGGTGCTGTTTAGGGGATTTCTGCTTCATTTTGTTTTATTTTACTTTGTTATTTTGTTCAATTTATTTTAATTTCCCTTTTAAGTTGGTCCATCTCTTACTGTAGCTTCCCTAAACCTTTGTTTGGAAGGGCAGCTTATAAATCACATTAATAAAATAATAGTGCCAGAGCCAGAAAGAACAACAATAATTCTTGAGATGCCAGGTTAAGTTTATAGGGTGATTAGCTAGATAATTTTTTCTAAATCTTGTAAACTGAAATTCAGAGAGAAACCCCACAAAGCCATCTTTGCAGTCACTTTTTTCAGCATACAGCTATACCTTCAACACAGTACCACTACCATAGAGAAATGTTGCTTCCCTTATCCTGGTTATCATAAAGATGCCATGTATTTTTCTGATTTAACCCAGTGGCAACAAACAAATCTGTCCCCTGTTGTAGGACTTTTGTATTTTTTCCACAGAAGAGGTTATTTCTCAAATGCAAAAGATCAGGGAATCAGAATGAAGGTATGAGGCAATATGAATTCATCTGTGACCAACCACAAAGTAGGCCTTATTCTGCAAACTGCAAGATTTGGCAGCATCCACTTTAATGCAATGGCTTTTTTTCCTAAAAGGACTCTACTTTCCACATTTTGTTCAGCCTATCCAAATTGTAAGGGTCTCTTATCTGAAAATTTTAGACAGCTGCATACGGTGATTTCTACAGAAGATACTCTTCCATAGATGGTGCTATTTTTTGTTCGTGGTTTGTTTGTCTTTATAAAGTCATAACCCATTTTCATTTTTTAATATTCTTGTTTGTTATGTAGTCCTTGTGCAGTGTTCAGAGTGAGCAGTACTTAACTACTGTTGAAGTTAGTGATGGAGGACAAGAACTATCCCATGCTGCTTTTACTGAGAAAGAGAAATCTAACCTTGAATTGCCGATACAGAGAGTTCAATCTCAAGGTAAGATAGAGAGTCTTTCTCACTCACGCTCACACACCTACTCACACCTACCCACCAGTAACTTCTGGGTTTTGCTCATACTGTTGCACTAATATATTTGTGGAAACTATTGAACTAAGCTAAATAATAATATTTACGCTCAATTTCTGAGTGAAATGGATACAAATGTACTTAGCTGACTAGTTGTATTTGAATATATGTCAGTATTCTGAACAGTCTTTATTATGAGTGCTATACTGTACTTTACTGTTTTACAGTGCTCATTACAGTAGAAATCTCATGTGGATTAGTGGAAGGGATGATTTTTCTCCTGACATTTCTGGAAAAACAGAGGTTTAATTGTAAACTATAAAAAGAGATTTATACCAAGTGCAAAATCATACAGGCCTCTACCTATTTATGTAATCATTTTTATGCTAATAATCTTGTGACAAATTATGTGAGCAATTTACCATATTAAAAGACAATGTACAGTGGTACAGTAAGTATAAATGTAATGGAAAATGTCACCATTCTGCTTCGTAATTTAGCCTTGCAAGAAAATATGCAAACTCTTCTGAACAAGATAAGGGAAGAGTGCAACAGGATGATGACACTTCATACACAGTTTATGAGTGATTGCAAAAAGGTAAGTTATTTTCAGTTTCTATGATCACAAAATGAATATGTATTAAATGCAGTGAAACTTATTTCTTTAAGTTCCAATCCTGAAAGCTCTTATGCCCTTATTTAAATGTATTCATGTCAGCTTCCCTTTGAATGTAAGGTGTACTATATGTGCCGTGTTTGCAGGATCAAGGCCACAATTTTTAATATCTGTTTAATGACTTGTCATGGACCTGAACCTAAGAAAAGGAAGCAAAGTTTTTAAAATTAAATTGGGAACATTCTTAAGTATGATATTTTGTATCATATAAAACTAGCTTGGCATTCTTGGTGAAAGAGAATATATAGCAGCATTTGTATAGTTGTCAATGTCAAACAGTCTTCTGTGCCTAAATTCAACCTAAGTCTGTTAAGGTGACTTACAGAGTTGATTTGGATTTGATGTTAAATGTGAACAGAAATGAAGCTATCCAGATGCTTTCAAAAGAAGCTTTTTAAATTGATGCTTATGAACAAACTAGCTTAAATATGAATAAGCCTAACTTAAATAAAGTTAATAGAATTGTAAGAGAAGAAAATTTCAAATAATCTTGAAAACATCATTTTAAAAGCAAGTATGTAAATAGAATACAGTAGTAAAATATTCATCTTCCTTAAAGTAATTTGAATTTTTGTTGCTTGCTCATATGTCATCTAATTAGAGTTGGGTGAAATTTCTTTAGTGAATTCATTTACTTGCTGAAAATGCAGTTTTGGCAGAAATCATTCAACAGCAATTTCAGAAATATGAAATGGACCGTTCAAGGTTCCTGGATATTTTTCTTAATAAGAACAAAGAAAACTGCTAGGTGAAGAAGGAGGAGCATGTCAGTGCTATTGCAGATACCTTTTTGCCTACCTAACCAAGTGGTTAGTTTCAAAGACCTCTTTGTTTTGTCTAAGAAGATTGGGATCCATTTTGTTCCTTGTCCCAAGAGAGTGCCTGGGTCTCTTTTTAGTGTGGATCTGTTTTTTGAAGTTGGATCTTGAAGTTGTTCGTTTTGGGCTTTTTTGCATGGAATATATACAACTAATTGAGCTGGAGAGAGAACAATTCTGTAAGATGCTGTTTAGGTCATTCTTCTGAGAGGTGAGAGATCTTGGTCTGAATCCCAAATCCATGCATTTGAAATGCTCTAACCCCAGGTACTGCAAGTCATTTTAGAATGGATTTTGCTCGCTCTCTCTCCTCTTGAGTGGAGTATTACTTTTTATAAAATACTTAATATTTACTGGAATGGAGACTGAAGTAGCTTATTCTAAAAAAAACCCTTTATTGTTCTGGGAGATCAGTGACTTTGGTTCAAGTTCCCTCATTTAGCGTAGAGGCTTGATCATCAGTGTCTTACATCCTGAGTAACTTAATCAACCAGGCTGTTGGGTAAAAGAAAAGCTGCTGCTGCCACCATCTTTATCTCTGGCTTTTTGAATGTACAGTAGTTTGTCACTTCCTTCACTGTTCTTAAAAGCACCTGAATGTTGTGTTTTATACCAAGTGTTGTGTGTTATATCAGGAAAAACAATTCCCACACCCGCTTTTCAGTTTGGCAGCCAAACCAACCCTCCCCCACCATATTTATTTATGGAGCACTGTTGTAGGGATATAAAGTACGAACTTTGCATCTGAATTGACAGTTGTCATTCTAAATGCTCTTTGCAGCTATTGCCTACCTGCTTTTTTAAAGTAGAAGGGAGAGGAGTTTGGATTTTATAGAAGAATACTACTTTATTAGCAACATGTATTTAATAGGGGTGTTATCAGCAGTTCATCCATTACCATGAAAACAAATGTTTCACCTTTTCCTGTGTTTCAGCCATCCATATCTAGGTAAACTCAAGAATACTCTAGAACTCGGTATACCTACAAAATGTTTTTTTCTGGGCAAATTCTTTCATACAAATAAGATTATTTTGAAGAAAAATATTACTGTTCTTATTGATGCAGCATCAGTGGGAAATTTGAGAGTAGTATGGTACATTTTCTCCTTTTGTATATTTAGTAGATAAATGCAGTACACTCAGCAGTTAATTTAGAAGGTAGTTGCAAAAATTAGGACCAGAGTAAGTAGAGATAAATATTGTACTATAGAATAACAGCACCCATGATGTGTTTTCAGGATAGTTACAGTTTATATTCTTGATTTAAATATACAAGTTATAATCAGTTAAATATTATATATTTTTCCTTTACTTGATAATTTTTTTTTTTTTTTTTTCTAGTGGATAAAACAAATTAACAAAGTGACAGAACCGTCAATGCCATCTGTTTTATTTATTTATTCATTTAGTTAGTTAGTTAGATCTTTTAAATCTCTGGGATGTTGTTTAGAAATGTAACGGACACACTCTGAAACTAGACACTTCAGCAGTGCTGAAAAATTGGATTACTACTTGTTTTATTTTTCAAGAGGGAAGGATGAGTATTACTTGCACTCACTTTTAATAGATAAGACTTCTCTGTTAGCACAGTTTTTATTATTATTTTACATAGAAAGTTGACATGTATTAATATAATTTACTGACTTTTTCTCCCACATCAAATGACCTATTTGTAGATGTTATGGTCAGAGAATCCCATTGGCAGGAGATGGAGGACCATAAGAGACAACTTGAAAAACAACATGCTCAAGAACTGGAGCACCTCCGATCCTATTTCCAGCAGCAGTTGAAAGAAACCGAAGAAAGATACACAACCAAGATCATTCACTTACAAAACAGGCTTCAGAATAACAGTGGCTCTTCTGACCACTTCAGGTATCCATCATTTTTGTTGTCCTTTTCTACAATATTTACAGGTTTTTAAACTGAGCAACCAAATACTAATGTTTAAAAAGCTGATGTGGGCCAGATTTTCAGCTTTTACTAGCAACATCAGACAGAAGACCAGCCAGGGTGAATGGCACCTTAGACCAGTGGCTCTCAACATTTTAGATTCAAAGCAACCTTTGTTAGACTCAAAGCACCTCTCAGAAAATGCCAGTTCTTAGCTTTCACTTGTTTTTTGACTGTGAATAGAGTAATTCTTCTGTTGCAAGAGCTCAGAAAAACCACAACATGTTTTGGACACTATGGATTCCTGTTTGAAATTTTAGGGTTTCTCTTGTAAGACATGTAGGTATTTGCCCACTTAACAGTGCTAATATTGTGCAGCACCCTGTAGCACCCTTAGAAGGATCTTGTATCACCTTAGGTCTCGTGACATTGCCTTAGGTTGCTGGCAAACTTAAGGCAGTTGTGCTATTGGGTTCTAAGGAATGTTAGGCCCCACTCAAAAACCTTGTGACCTGTCATACCAGATGTGCACGGCAGGTCATGAAGTTCTGGGAATGAGGCATAAAATTCCTCAAACTTCAAGGAAGTGGGAAGCTCCCTGATCTCCAGCTGAATCCCTTCACACGTGGAAGTGACAACCATAGAGCTGGGAGTCCCCCACACCCACTGGCAAGAATGTAAACAAGTGGGAATACAACTAGGGCTCTTAATTGCACATCTACTTTTTAAAGGTCTGAGCCACATTGAGCCCAACAAAGTGCCTGGACCTTTAAAGAGAGGCCCTGCAACTGGGACTCCCAGCTGAATGCCTGACACTTTTTTTCAGCTCCCTGAGTACTATAAGCTTGAAACTGGAGAAAGGCTCCCCAATGTCAAGTTCACAGTCAGAATGTCTCCAAAATATGGAAGGGAATGTGAGAAGCACAGGTAAAGAGGGAACATGTAGAAATCGCATGGATGGTAGTGTAGGATGTATTACTGGTAAGGGAGAGGGTATGCAGATGGGGATTAAACAGATCAGAAATATACCCAAGGGAAAACTGTGAGAACATAGAATCAACTTACCACTTGGGAATGCAGGTGTACAGAGAAGGTGTGGAAGAGCGGGGGAGGTTTGCAAAGAGAACTTAATTGTATTGTATTGACATACAAGATGGCAATGTATGGACTGGACTAAAGAGAGCAGATGAGCCAGCAAATAAGACTGTTGATAGTGTGCATGAGAGTGACAATCTGAAAGATGTAGACCCTGTTGGTGTGCAAGGGACTATTCTTCACACCATGAGAATGCATGCAGCTAGCCACGCGTGAACTGCAAACATACATTGACAGATCTGGGAACAAATGGGATGAACAAGTGGGCATTAAAGGACTGGGGAAAATTCTAGGTGTCAGGTATGGGGAGCAGGGGAAATAACAGAATGGTTTGAGAGGAAAGTGATGAAAACATGACAAGCAATCCCATAAACAGAGCCAATGTGTAATGGGGGCCTACTTGGGCCAATCTCCGTGGCCCGCCCACCTGTTCTTGGGCCAACCACCTGCCTTCTTGCCCACCACATCTTGATGTTAATTGATTAATTAATAGATGTCAGTTAAGCAGGAGGCTGCCCATTTTGCTGCCCTGATGCCATGGGGTGCTCTCTGCAGCTCCTTTCCTCCTCTATACCGCAGCCCAAGCCTCACAGATGGCATCTTGATGTCCACATCATCACTGGCCCCCACACTGGGCCCAGAATCCTCCTAACGGGACCTCTCCATGATCCCTCCACTCAGGCGGCCTCTCTGCCTTCATTCAGGCTACCTAGCCCTCCCCCCCCCCCAACTATTTTCCCCTCTCAGGTGTGGTCCCCCTGGGACCTCTGGCTACCAGCCCTGGCCCACCTCCAAGCCAGTCAGGACCCCAGGCCCCCAGCTCTTGGGCGTCCCTCACAGTGGGCCCCTGGTCCTTTTAACTGTCCTGGTCCTGGCCCCAGCATGGGCCAGTCGAGGGTACTCTCTCATTCAGGTCAGGTTTCTAGCCCCTCACTCTCTCCCGGGGTCTGCCCTCTGGGTCCTTCACACAGGGGTTACCCACCCAGTGGTGGGGGCAAGGGGTTAAGGCGCCCTGACCAGGTGAACTCTTTCACCAAGGTGGTAACTGGCCTAGCATTTCCTGGGGTTCTCACTGGCGTGGGAGCCCCCACCAGGCCACCCACTCCCAGCAGGATGCAGTTTTAGGTCATACCCAGGACCAGGACCCTCCTGACCATCCCCTACAGCTCCTCCCTTATCTCGAGATGTAGATCTCAGCAGCCTTCCAGCCAGATGATGTTGTTGCCTGGCCTCCAGTAGCCAAACTGCCCTGTTTATATAGACAGCCCCTGACTCCAAAATGGCTGCCTTCATCAGGCACCTCGTGGCTGCCAGCACCAGGCCCTTAAAGTGGCAGGCACACACAGTGCCCTGCCACACAATGGTAAGGGAAGACTGTTGGGCAGTTGTACAAGAACTGGTATAGAAATGCTAATATGATGTGAAATAAAAGGCGATGTTGGTTGTTTTAAAGTGGATGTATCAGGGGAAGGGGAGATGCATCTTGTTGAGGCTATATATAAGCAAGAGGCAAAGTGATGCGGGAGGATAAGCACAAAGGTGAATGAAACAGTAGTGTGACAGGGGACAGCGTTCTGTTCCAGGTATCAACGTCAGTCCACCCACCTGCCTATATGGAGCAGTCTGCCCAGTCTCTCCTATCACAACTTTGTTGGATAATAAACTGGTGGTAAATGTGGGAAGCTTCCTATTATATGCCCCAATGCCAGGAGGCACTATCCACAGCTCAATACCTTACCTACACTGTGGCCTATGCTTTGCAAATGGCATCCAGATATTTATTACATCCCACAGGTAGATTTCAAAGGATGTAACTCACACTCGCCCATTTTTAAAGATACATCTAAGTAGGGAGCTAACTTCCCCCCAGAAGTCAAGAAAAGGATAATGGAACAAATTGACTCTATTTAAAAAAAAAAAGAGGATAGTTTTGTTAATGTATGCATTTCTGATTTAGTAAATCCTAAGATTAACACGTGCTATACAATAGTATGTAGGAGCTGCTTATTATTCAAAGGAAAAATAAGAATGGTAGAAGTACCTATAAAAAGTTATTAGTTAAAAATGAAATGCCACTGGCTTCAAGAATTGAACAGGCATTCTGGATTCCTCTTTATTTTAGAGCTAACTTATCTAAGACTTGGCATTACATAAAATAAACTACTGAGGAAAAATCAGCTATTAAAATGTTATAAATCTAATGTGACCAAAGGTCAATAACCCTCATGGTAGAAAATATTACCTCTCTACTTTATTCAGTCTACACAATTCTTCTTTAGCAAGACACTTATTTCTCTCATTTTAGCAGTGTATATTAGGGGAAGAATTAAAATAGTTTGTGGCTATATAAGTCATAGATCTTAATATTTTGTATTCTGACTTAACAGTGGGCTTTTATCATATCTCTCATGAGCAGAGATAGCTAGAGATTCATGCTTAGTCATATGAACTACCTGCCAACATCTGAAGATTTAGCATAACATTTGAAATATAAGATCTTACCATCTGTCCAAGTTTTTCCAGACATGTCCTGTTTTTGGTTCCTCCATCTAAGCAGTTTTTAAAATATCAATAAGTGTCTGGGATTTTGCTCTGCCTTTAATTTCCCAGCACTTCCTGGCTTGCCTTAGCTAGGTGCTGCTTGGGGCTGGGGGAATTGGGGGCTGGATAAGTGGAGGCAGGGTCATCACATGCATCTGTGAATGGTCCCAGCAGCTGTAAGCAAGTAAGTCTGTGGGAGCCAGGGTTGAAGGGCCAGGGCTTGGAAGGCTGTGGGGGGGTGCATGTGCGTATGTGCATGCCTGCTGGGCTGGAACTGGGGCTGCGGCAGGGAGGGGAGGCAGGGCAAGGAGGTGGGGGGGTTCTTCAGTGGCTGCAAAGTGCTGTGTGGGCAGCAGGGCTTGGGGGAGGACACAGGGCTGTGGGTCAGGAGTGAAGGGCTGGGGGGCTGTGGCTTGGGTGTGAGGGGCACTGGGGGGGCAGGGGACTGGGTAGGGAGTATGGGGCACAGGCAGGGCCAGCGGGCTGTGAGTTGGGTGTGAGGGGTATCAACAGGGATTGGAGAGGAGGGGCTGCAGATTGAAAGTGAGGGGTCAGGGCATGGACATATTATCACTGCCTCCCTCTTCCCCTTCCCCCCCCCAGCCCCCCAAGTCATACCCCTCAAGTGTCCTCTGTGAAACTGGAAATATGGTAATCCTAATATAAGAAGAGCTTTTTGATATGTCCTAGCATTGTGTTATCTAAATGTAGATAGAACATAATAGACTTCTTACCTATCTTTCTCATCCAGATGTATGCCTTGTCTCTTAACAAGCCAGTTGTTTAATACTAGTCAGAGGAGCTGAGTATGTGGAGGGCCCCAGGGCCCTGCCCCGCCTTGGAAAGAAGGCTTTCACCTGAAAGGCATAAAACTTTCCACATGTCCATATTCTTAGCCCCCACTCCCAGCAAAAATAAAACTTGGCACCTATGATGCAAGTAGGCCATGCATCTGACTGTTGGGCAGCAAAGTAAATGGCTGCTTACAGATGTGGAGGAAAAAAAGAAAACTGCACTTTACTTTCAGCTCGGTGTGCCCCTGCACCAAGTCTAGCACATGTCCAGAAGAGTCATCGTGTTAGTTTGACCCAGTTTGCCCAATGTCTGTACAGGTAGGGCACTTCAGTGGGGTTTTTTGGCGCTTTTATAGCTGATTGAATTAGTTTTAGATAAGTGCCAAAAAGCCCAGCTGAAACAGTCTATATAGACACTGAGAAGGTGGGTCAAACTAAAGCGCTTCCTCTTCTAGTAAAATGCTGGTTTTTGACATTTTATTTCATATTTGGGAGCAACCAATAGAATGCCATCCTGCTTGGTTACGTAGCTTTCTTTTTCTGACCCACCTGGCACATTCAGCTGTCTTTTAAGTGAACATAATGGATGGAGAGAGAGGAGTGTAAATCTCACTCAGGGGTGAACCCTATTAATGCAACTGATCATTCTCAAACTTACAGAAACTTTAAAAGTTTAATATTACTATATGCATCTAATTCAGTGTGTTGTGAACCATTTTCCCTGGCTACTAAGTAGGGTGGAATTAGTAAATCAATGCTAGTAAATAAAGTTGAAAATCTCATGCTAAGTACTGCCTGCCTTAGACCCAGGCTGTGTCATTTTGACCCACTTCTCAAAATGTTGCTGACCCTGGGATTAGACTAAATGTTTTGAGATTAACCTAGGCATATTTTACTAAATAATTGAGTAGAATTTGTAAAAATACCTACCTGACTTGGCTTTTGTTTATAATGCAGTCGGAAAAGTAATCGCAAATGCATAGACATATCTTAGCTATTTTTGCTTTTGCGCTCTGTTCTAGAAAAATTAATGATAGCTGCATGTGCACCTTGGGGCACACAATGATGGAGGGCTGAGTGTGTGCTGCCCCAGGTCGCCACCTCCACTGTCCACCCAGAGGCATGCATGCATGCACCCACTACTGCCATGAATCATGGCTAGGGCTTCGGAGCCTAGTGCAGCTGGTGGATAGGCTGCAGAGCCTTGGTATCAGCGCCATGCCAATGGTGACTGCATGTGTGCCTTGGCACAGAGTGGGGGATGGGCCAAGACAGCACAACCCTGGCTCATCACCCACTGTCTGCTTGGAGCAACGCATGCAGCTATCACTAGCAATGAGGATCACGCTCCTCATGGTTCCCCTACGGTCTGCCCTTCATATGCCAAGTCAAGGCATGGGTCAGAGTTGAGATGTGTTTGGCACTCCAGACATAGCCTTAGAACCACAAGTCCTTTTCCAATAAATAAGAACTGCACTCCTAATTTACTTGAGTTGTTTTGAAAATCTCAAACTTTGTTCAAGTTTGAGTGGCCAAAATATTGTACTGCCAGCATATGTAACTACAGGATCCTAACTCCATTTGCTATATTGTCAACTTCATAGTTTCATAGTAACTAGGGTCAGAAGGGGCCTAGAGCAGGCCAACTAGTCTGACCCCCAACTTCACTTTGCTCTTCTAATTTGTCCTGTTCACTTATTCTGTATTGTTGCCAATGGACAATTGCAATAGCAACTGTACCAAGTAGGATATAGATATATCAATACACTGGAGTTGATGCTGATTGTGGGGGGTATTACTGCACAGAGATGTAGCTGGGCAGCACCAACTGGAATGGTGCTGATCACAGCTGCAGGATCAGCTAATGCTGGAGTCACGGCTCTTTTTGTGCCCCTCTTCCTGCCTTTCCCCAAGCTTACCCCTCGCCTCCCCTGAGACTGTGCCCAGTGCTGCAGCCCCAGTTGCCCCCTTTAGTTACTGCAATACAGATAAAATAATCATCATTTTTCATTGTTCTGTTGAAGAATACCTAAGAGTTTGCATCCTATGTACAATTGTCCTTGCTCTGATGATGTTTTATTATTTATTTAACTGGCAGGATTGTGATATTTAAAGTGAATGTTCTGAAATATTAAACTCCTACTCTTTCTTTTATATTTTAGTATACCTGGAGGCTCGCAGGTAAACATTAAAGAGGTCGTGCCGAAAATGAAACATGCTGAAAACGTTTCTCAGCAAAGTACAAACGAGGCAGTAGAGGTACAGTGTAATTCAAAAATATTAATGTTATTAAGTATTCTCACCATAAATTGTTTACTTATTTACTTAACATCATTGAAAAAAGAGTTATATTTTATAGCAAAAATACATTATTATAATTGTCATCATTTATAAGCCATAATAAATAACTAAATTACTATGTCGGAAATTAAAAATATTGTTAATTCAGTCCATGAAAATGCATTTATCAAAAATTCTGATGGGCAGTAAAACTTAATTGCTTTTTCTATGCATCAGAGATGTATTTGGGTTGTGCCTCTTTTCCTGCATATGTTGAAGGCAGTTCTAGTGTTCCTAGCTCTTGTGATTTTTCTCTTCAGTCTTTCAAATATTATAGTTTTTTTTTATAAGACCACCTCGAGAAGTTGTGTTTATAAGAGATTCTCAACATTTATTTAAAAAGTGTCTAGACTTTGAGGTTACAGAAGGTGTGAAATGGTAATTCTTAAATGCTCAAACAATAAAAGACCAATTAAAAGATAAGATATTTTAAAGCAATTGCCCTGATTCTTTGGAACCTGGCTTATGATCTTGAAACTTTTAGCACTGGTAATATTGTAGCTTAGGTGTGCTGAAGAGTGTGCTGTGGTCATAGCCTTTCTGTTCTTTTCTGTCTCAGGGTTCAGACAGTATTGGAGCATTGAACTGGTACTGATCTTTTAGTCTTGCTTTTATAGCTGCTTATGGAGAAGCAGTAAGAAACTTTTTTTCCCAATTTCAACTCTGTTCTTTTACTTATTGGCCAAAATTACTTCAACTAACTTGAAACTAATCATAAGAAAGAAAATATTTAGAACTGTCAGTAACTCAGCTAAAACTTTTAGAATTGATGCAGCAGAAGCAAGAAATCATTTAAGATTGTTTGACATTTGTATTGCAGTTTCCTAGTGAAATAGAAGTAAAAAATGAAATGAATATTATTCAGTTATTGGAAAAACAGTACCAAGAACGATTAGAACAAGAAATGGCTAAGGTAAAACTTTACAATAACTTTTTTAAACTGAATAACCTTGTGTTTTTACTTATTATTTCTGGCAGCTCAGAGAACTAGAGAACAAATATATTTTTATCTTCATTATATTTATTTATAAGGAGTTGTTTCATTCTGGTTCTGAATGTGGAAGAATTTTGTAAAACCTATATGAAACCCTAAGCTTTTGACATGCTTTGCATGAAGCCTATACAAATCCTACTTTATTTTTCTTTTCTTTTTTATTCATTTAGTGTACAATAGTAAACCCTTTATTTTCTTAACCAGGAAGAAAGATATATTTGTTGTCCTATCCTAAAAATCCTAAAATAGTTAAAATTGGTTCCTGTGGAGAAACTAAGGACATCTTCACACATGCTTCAGGGTGGGTGAGGGAGGAGGCGCTTTTAATTACAGCTGCTCTTGTGAGTTGTTCTAATTAAAGCGCCCCCATTGTCTCATGTATTCAGTATCCCACATTTCAAAATGGTATCAAGGGCACTTTTTAATTAAGCTCATTGGACAGAATTTATTTAAAGCACCCCCACCACTATTTTGAAGTGCAAGATGCTGAATGCATGTGACACAGACTGCTGCAGCATACTAATTAATATGCATAGGAGCAGGTGTTGGGCACATGTATAGATGCCCTATGAGTATTGCCATTAACTGATATTTTTAAGTGTCTGCATCTTCATCCAGCCATACTGTAGTGTCCTCACATTAGGAATTATTTAGAAAGTTAGGAGAGAAGATTCTTATTCGTTTGTACTCTTAGCTTTCTAGTCTTAAAGATTTTGTTGGGTTTTTTTCTTAGAATTTGGGTAATGTAACATTTTGTAAAATATGAAGAGTACTATTAAGGTTTTATAAACTGTTTTCACTAGAACAACTGTGCCATGTTTATTTTTGATGAAAAAATTCCTCTTGTTCTTGCAGAGTTTATTTACTCATCAGAAGTATATGAAGATTTTTAGGGAGACAAAATCCATCTCCTTTTATTCTAAGACCACATACTAAAAAAAAACAACAAATGATCAGTGAATCAGTTTAATAAAAGATACTTTTTGAAAAATAAACAAATACTTGCGTGGTTTATAGTCAGGCTGTAGAATTCAAGTTTTTGAGATTTTTTTTTTTTATAGACAAGATGGTTTAAATCCTAGTAATAGTTCTCTATTTTAATACTTTATTTTAAAAAGAAATATCCTTGATTAATTGTTGTGCTTTATTTATAGATTTTTATTTTAATAAAATAATAGTTTTAAATCTTTATTACATTTACTTGTTTTACTGATTCTTCTTTACCAGTAATTGATGTCATGGTATGTTTTTAAAGACGTTATTTTCTTATTCAGGTTATCGTGCAAATGAGTGTAGCATTTGCCCAGCAGACTGAACTGGCAAGAATGGCTAGACATAAAGAAGTACGTCTGTCAGTAGTACAAACAGAAATTGTCCATCAACAGGAAAGACATTTTGAAATTATACAGAAATGCGGTGAAGAAGAGTTAGACACCCTTCTTAGCAAAGAAGAGAAAAAAGACATTAAACAGGAAGAACTGAGACCACTTAGCAAGGAGCTCAGTGAAGAGTCCAGTGATGTTCCTTCTCTCGGAGAACAATTTGAATCAACTGCTGGGCCTGTTTACATGCTGGGACCAAGCAAGCAGGAAATGAAATTATCAGCTGAATCTTCCTCCCAACACACAGAATTTGAGCCGAAGGAAATACTAGTAAGTATAAAGACATTGTCAATCTATTTATTCTGTGAAATTTCTTATTTGTATATTTCGGACCATCTCATTTCATTTTCCATCTGTTCACAAAAAGTTTTACCATTATTCCAGTTACTGTTATGTAGCTTAAGGTATTATTTATTGGGGTTTTAAATTTTTTTTAATGGAAAAGGCTAATTTTAATGAAGTTCTTTAGTTATTCCCCTTCAGTGCTTAATATTGAAGCATTATATTTGTTTGATCATAAAGCAAATGTAGTAAAACTGAATGATCCAGATCTTGATCAAAAGTTGTGAGAAATGGCATAAATAGTTAAAAACGTAGCTAGATTTAGCAGCAACTTTTAATATTAATTAATATATACTGCTAGTGCTATATATAAATTGTGTAAATGTATGCTTTTTTAACCTAGCAGTGTTCCTCTTAAATGCCATCTGAAAGGATAAATTATAATGACAATTTTAAATATGTGATCTGTATCAAACATTTTCATGTTGATTAACATCTTCATGTTGTTCTCAGTAAGATTAGGGTTTAAAAACAAAGAGCATCTTTACACATTCCCCTTGTCCCCAACCCAGAGCATGTCTTAATTGGAGCAGCTCTCAGGAGCTGCTCTAGTTAAATCTCCCAAAGTGTCTCATGTATTCAGTGTTCTGCGCTTCACAATGGCAGTGAAACTTTAGTTTCACTAAAGCACTTTGTTTGATAAGCCTCAGTTAAAGAGCTCCTGCTGCCATTTTGAAAGGTGGGGACACTGAATACACATTACACCAAGGCTGCTGAAGTGTTGTAGAACATGTTGGAGCATTCTAATTAGAACACGTCAGAGCAAGCATCAGGCATGTGTATAGGTGCCCAAAAATTCTATATTGAATACTATAATAAAGATGCAAAATGACCAATCCATAATAGGTCATCTCACTTTTCTCCATCACATTTGTGAATAGACTCAGATAAAAAATATACTATAATATAGTAAATTATTGTCTTTGTAGTCCATGCATTGCAATTATTTGAAACCTTAAGATCTATATTCTTCTCAGTTTGAAACAAATTTTATGTTGTACTTGCTTTTCATAATTGACTTTAAAAGCTTTTAAAATGCAGACGATTCCTTGGAAGCAATTACAAGGCGATAAAAATACAGATTCCATTTTCATTTTTAAATAACATCAAATGTGTCTGATTCTTTTTGTTACTGCACAGTACAAATATTACCTGAATGTTAATGTCTGTTACTGAAACACATAATGTATAGATTCCTATGCTTAATTATCACCATAAAAACAAAATTTTACTTTAATCTTTGGTAAACAAGTCATTGGTGCCCTGACTTGAAGACCAAATGCAAGTTTGTAGCTTAAAACAACAGTATACAGACCTATACTGCCCTGTTACAGCTCCCTCCTCATCTGTTCCTCCCCTCCAATGCCTGCAGTAGTATTGGGAGATGATTTAAGATGATCCTCCAATAATTCTATTCTAGACATGGAAAATTATTATACACTTATAAATTTTCCATGTCTGGAATCTGATTATTAGTGGATGGTCTCAAATTCAGGGTTGTCTTGAATTTGGGTAAATATGGTACTTATCTTTGTTTTGGAAACCATTTATGTCTTTGTTTTGTTTATAGTTATGAAGGGGATTGTTCTTTCTCTTATGAGGGCATCTTATGATTCTTTAACATTTGAGTTTTCAAGAAGCCTGAAACAAGTTGATATTTTGGTTAATGGATGTTATAATTTGTGCAATTCTTTTTGAGAGAAAAAATTTAAATATTTCATACAATATGTACCAGCACATATGATAATAATTATCTAAAAATAATTAATATATTACAGCGAAATAATAGTATGATGGCATCCAGCACAGAAACCTCAAGTCAACTGTTGTTGTATGAAGAGCGTTTGGAAGACATGCGACAGGAGCTTGTGCGACAGTTTCAGGAACATCAGCAGGCAACAGAAACATTGAGGCAGGGGCATATGCAACAAATGGAGTGGGAAAAAGAAAATCAAGAACAGCTCTTAGCGGAGATTGAAAGACTTAAAACGCAGTTAGCGGAGGTAATGTGAGTTTGAAGCAAGGGCAGCTGACAACTGAACCTAGCTTGTTTTTGAGACCTCACTACAGCCAAGCAGATTTAAAAGAATACATTTTATCAATGCCTTAAACTGTCATGAAGCTCTTTGGGTTGAAGTCTTCAGTTTTGCCAGCTTAATTGAGGGCAGTAAGCAGTTTGATCTCCTCCTACTACTGCATATCTGCTGTTTCTACCTGGATATCAGGTGAAATCAAAACAATCCTGAATTCTGACCCATTTATTCCATTGTAGTGGTGCATCCATATGTGTTGAATACTTCATTTCAATGGTGAAGCATTTAAAAAACATGTATAAAAATAAGTATGAAAGAACCCTAAAGTTCAGTTCCATGGGGAATGGAATTCCACTGCAATACAAGTGTCCACCAGTCTATTATTATGCTCTTCATACACTGGATTTTACCTCACATTCTTTCTGTTGTCTTCATGAGGAAAGGTGGTATAGTGGTGACCTGCTATTCCAGATCACTGTGATTGTATCTGGCTAACACTCCTGTTTCTCCTTAAAAGCAACTGCAGGAGTTTAGATAGCAGGTCTAGATAGCTTATTCTAGTATCGCTGTGGGTCTCTTCCCATCCTTTGCCTTGGAATTGCTCCCCTAAGGTAGCATTCTCTCTGTCCGTGTCCTCCCGGCCTCTGTCTCCCTTCCATCGCATCTAGGCATTAGGAGGGGCTGGAGTTATTGATGAGAGACATCGAGTTGGTGTTTAGGCTTCTAGCTTTGCTGTCTTCTAGGCTTCTAGTTTTGCTTGGCCATGAGAGCTGTATGAGAAGTAAAATGTAAATTTAAAATCAAGGATACTTTTAGGTCTTCTATTTTGTTATACGTTTTTTTGCCTTGTATGACTGCAGTGAAAGCCTATTCTAGAAAACATACTATCCAGATAGAATACTAGATACCCTACGACTGTGTGTGTGTGTGTGTGTGTGTGTGTGTGTGTGTGTGTATAAACAATGAAGTTGTGTGTAGCATCCAGTATAACCATACTGCTTTAAAAAAGTTTTATAACAATTGTATGAAAATCCATCTTTAAGATACCAAATACACTTATTAATTTTTGTCTGTTTTGGAAAAAAAAATTATTTCCTTTTAACCACTTGATAGACGAGGCTGTATTTTCCTTGTACAAGACATGCTGAGTATTAGAAGTGACAGAAATCATTAATACCCAAAGGTAAAAGCCTGTCTCTATGATGGTTCTTTTATAGAATGATTTACTGGAGAATGACAACTTGGTTACAGAGAGAGAGAGAATGCTTTTAGAGGAACTAGAATCATTAAAGAAACATTCTGTACCTGGAAGGGATAGGTGGTATTGTGAGCTACATAACAGCAGTACGCAAACACAGGTAAATATGGACTTTGACTGCCTTAGAAGCCCTGGCATATACGTACAATAGGATTATTTTGTCTGCCATTCAGTACAATGATGCATGTTAGTATTATTTGTTGAGTTTTATTTAGACGCTGTATACTAAACAGTGAGGAGAGGTGGAGCCTAAGTTTTATATATCTTTTTAATTCGGGTAAAGTCCAATTTTAATGTTGCTATAGCAACATCCAACCAGAAACCTAGGAAGTATTTATTAAGATAACAAACTTCTTTCTAACAAGCCTTGCCTTCAATCCCTCATATTTTCCCCACTCCCTATATATTATTATTATTCCTTGATACTAGTAATCTTGGACAAAAGGATTGCTTTTTTATTTCAAATAGTACATAGCTTTTGCAGGTGTTTTATTTCATGATGTAACTGTGCATCAGAATAGCATGTTGAGTCCAGCATGACAGGATTTTTGTCTCTTTTTTGTCCTCCCTACAAAAATTAATTCAGAGTGAAAAAGAAAATCAAACTGAATCAAAAGAGCCCATCTTAGAGGATGAAGAAGGAAGAGAGAACCCTGAAGAAACATCTTCAGCAGTTCTTTCTAAAGAAAGGTACTTTGAATTCAGTCTAACCTTTAAATTAGAAGTTTCCACAGAAGCACAATGGTCTGTTTTCATATTCAGAGTTTTAAATGTTGCTTATGTTGCACGGCATAGTCTAGTGGCAGGATTGCAGTGGTATTGTAGTTATTACTCGCCAATGAATATGAGAGAAGCAAGCTTTGCTTTTCATTTACTTAATGTTTTTAAACAAAAGATTATTGTATATGGTATTTAGCTTAGAATGTATTTGCTTCTTTCTCAGACCTAAGGAGAGACATTTGGGGCTTAAAGGCTGTCTAGCATCTTTTTCAACTCTGTAGTATAATTTAGACATTTATAAAATAGTGTCTGAGAATTTTTCCATTTGGTGGGGAAGAGGGCAAGGGATTATGCACAACTCTTTGTTGTTCACTTTTTACTGCAGTTAAGAGATTGCATTATTGTAATAAAACCTCTAAAATTTCATTTATTTTTGTAAAGTCTCATCTTTCTTTTTAAACATAAATTTACCTTGAATGATTTCATTGCTGTCTCTTCTAACTTTTATGACCTTGCATGCTACCCCATTCTCTTGGTATTTTTTTCTGAGTTTCAATGTGGAATCTTGATCACACAGGTGTAAGCACAATTGATCTTCATCATGAAGTACAGTAATTTTTTGAAAAGGCAGGAATTCTGACATTCAGAATTGATACACTGTGCTAATATAGATAACATTTGTAATGTTTATGTAATGAATACATGACTATATAAGCAGACACTCATATCTGGGCTGTTCAACTTTTAAGGGGCCAGGGACCACATCAATGGGGGCCATGGGTCTTCGGTGCCACTTGCCCTCCATCTCACTGCACAGAGCACCCAGATGCTTCACTGCTGCTCTCTCTGCCCTGGGCAACCTTCCCTCCAGCCTCCCTCAGCAATGCTGCTCTTCATGCCTACTGCACCACACATTCCCTTCCTACAATCTGCTGCTCCCCATGCCCCTGCCATGGTACTACGTGTCCGCTGCTGCACCCCCTACCTGGGCATCCTGACACCCTTAGGTCCCCAAATGCAAATTCCCTGCTCCACCAGCAGGCTATAGGCTCCCCCAGTGCTCTGCTATCCCTCCCCCCACCCCCACAGTAGGCCAAGAACAAGAGCAAGGACAGATGAGGAAGGCCAGAGGAAGGGGGAGCCTGGACTCCCTGGCTGTTGCTGCAGCCAGTGTAATGGTGAGAAACAGCAGCCAAGTGGGAGCCACAACGTAGCCCCTCAGGGGCTGCATGTAGCTATGGGCCCCCAGTTGGACTGCTGTCCTCTGTATTTAAAAGTGCATATTACCAGTGCAAAGTCATGATTATACTGGATGTTGTGGTCATCTGTAACTACAGATGGGAAGTAATACTTATTGTAGTATTTATTTTTATTTTTCTAAATTCTGCCCCACAGGTATTGAAGTCTTTCAAGGCCTATTTGAATGGGTTGGAAGAAGGAGGTTTTCTTTAAACTAGGAAACAAACACTTTTTCACACACAAAATTGCTTAATGCAAAGGTTGAAGTTTTTTCTTTTTACCTCGAGTTAATTTTATTTCACTTATTCTTTTATTGCACTCAATGGACGTTACTTAATTCCCAATAATTAAAACACTACTTTAAAAAAATGTAGAGTACAAAAAATTGTGGCTTCTCTCTCTTAGTAGTATTAGCCTAAAATATTTTACCAAAGTCTGAATGTCTCTCTTTTTGAGATAATATAACATTCTTTGTCTTGTAAAGAGGGGTGGTTTCAGATATTAAAAGCATCATGAACAGTCTACCTAACCAGTCTCAGAAGTCCAAGTTGTAAAATTCTGCCTGGTTTTCAGTCATTCTTAGCCATCCAATCTTAGCCTATGTCCAATAAAGCAGGTTTCACAAGTTGTGAAACATGGCGAGGAGAGAGGGGGTTTTTAATTGGATTATTGACAAATATGGCATGGCTTGACCATATTTGAAGAGAATTGCCGGGGAGGGGGCAGGGTCTCAAAATTGTAGTTTTCAGTTCTGTGTTGTAAAACTGCTTGACTGTGGACTGCTGTCAGTTTGCTAATATAGAATGTATATGAATGATATCTTGCAATCTTAAGAAAATGCTAATTCTACTGAATCAATAACAAATTTTTTCTCTTTCTAGTATTTCACATGTAAAACACAAATTGTATGTCCATGCACAGGCAGGAAAGGTATCAAATTACTGATTTAGTTTCTGTTCTGTCCATACATGTAGGCATGCTCTACAGAACGCTAACAACAGACTCCTGAGGATTCTGTTAGAAGTTGTGAAGACAACTGTTGCTGTAGAAGAAACAATTGGTCATCATGTTCTTGGATTACTGGATAGAGCTGGAAAAGGCCAGCCATCCTCTAAGATTGTAACATGGGAAAGTAAGACAGAAGAGTCAATAAAGCCAAGTGTCTGTGTGGGATTTGAAAAAGGTACTGGTTCTGTGTTTACTTGTATGTTATATGCAAGGCCAATAATATGCAAGTATCTTTTACTTTAAAATTGCAGTAAAAAACCAGGTACGCTAAAAAAATTCATTACATGTGTTTTTTAAAAACAGTATGTATGAATGTATACGAGTCATCTGATGTCAATTGTTAACGTAAATATCTGATTAAATTGTTTTCAGATAACTATAGCACTTAATTACCTAGGCATTTGCTAAGCTAAATTACATCTTTGTCAAAAACTTTGCATAAGTGACACCATACTCTTGTGCAGCCCTTGGCAGCCATTAAGATAATGGTGTCATTTGGAGCTGAGGAATTTTATGCTGGATCCCAACAGTTACATTTACTGCCAGGGATCAAGCAGTGAGCAGCTATGTTGAAGCATCATGCTACAATTTATTGCATGGTTAATTCCTGCCAGGACCTGGGAAATGGATTAAGAAAAACAGAAAAGTCTTAATATTCTTCTAATTTGTCCCCACTCCAGATCTTATACATGGTGCTGTATAAATTTGCTGTCACAATGGGGGGGCAGGACTGAATCCAAAATCCTGTCCCCTACTCTGCAGAAGCTTCTTTTCCTGTGCTGTGTCTACTGCTGCAAGTAGCCAATACAAATTGCTAAGGGGTGCCTTATGCTCCCTTAGTCTTCTATGTGGGTCTTCAGGATAGCTCACAATACAACTTGATATTAGCACTCTATTAGACATGTCTGCATTTAGAGTCTTAGTTTATTCAATAAATATTCTAGAAAAATATTCTAAATCCCCACCATCAAATTTAGCTATTAAGAATACACGCTTTAGAGTTGTTACTCGGATGTTAAATAAAGATTTAATTACCAGTTTTTATTCAATGTTTATACTTCTGAATATTTTCTGTACTGTATAACATTAAATGTGTGTCAAGTTACTACTTGGCCATATTACGAAGGAGCAATACAATAGTATTGTAGGAGACAGAATCCAGAAAGCCAAGGCACAAATAGAGAGACAGGTAGTAAAGGATGTGAAAGGCAATGTTAAATACATAAGAAGTAAGAGAAAGACCAAGGGAAATGAAAATTATGTTACTGAATGAGGAGAGGAAGCTAATAATGGATGGCATGTATAAGGTTTAGGTGCTTAATGTTTCTGTTTTTTTCAGTTTTGCTTTAGACTTTGCAAGGTCCATTATTAGAAGATAACCACAGCAAAAAGGACAAGATAGTAGGAACTTAGCTTAGAGTAGAGAAAAAACAAGTCAGATATTATTTAAGTTAGATGTTTTTGTGTCAGCAGGGCCTGATATATTCATCATAGACAACTGAAAGAACTGGCTGAAGTAATTATGCAATTGCTGGCTGTCCTTTTGAGAACTTGCACTAGTCAAGTGTGTTCCAGAAACTGGGGAACAGCAACACATCTTTTTTCTTCTACCTTTAAAAAAAAAAGCAGGGGGGAGAAGTAGTGCTGTGACTGACTGGAATGTAATTTCCCTAGCTTTGATACCTGGAAAGATATTAGAACAAATCATTAAACACTTTATAATTACCTAGTGATTAACCTATTGTTTGTAACAGCTCATAAGAATTTGATAAGAATAAGTTATTTTAACCAACCTGATTTCCTTTAGTGCTAAGGTGTTGGGCCTTGTAGATGGGTCTGAGTAGTAGATCTGATGCATCTTAGTTTTTGTAAGGCTTTTAACGGTCTCAATACATTTTCATAATTAAGCTAAAGAAATATAGTTGTGGCAAAATAGTACTAGGTGGGTGCCCAAATGGCTAGATAATGGTACACAAAATGTAGTCCTTAATAACTGAAGGCCAAACTGGGAAGGTATCAACTGGGATTTCCCAAACATCTGCCTTGGATTACTAATTTTGAGTATCTCTATTAATGGCATGAAGGACAGAGTTGACTATACTCAATACATTGGCAGAAGATATCAAGCAAGCTGAGGTAACAATTAAGAGGACATGATTAGGATTCCTAAGATGACTGCTGCTTTTCCCTGGGCCTACAAAAAGCAGGAGCAGTCCAGCGTTAACCCTCTCACAGCTGCAGCAATATGTTTTGGCTGAAGAACCACTAAGATAGGTGAAAATAGGCTATTGTCTATATTCAGTTTGTTATTTAATGAAGTTTGTGGTGTGGAATAAACACTTCATTATTTACAGGCATTTATATAAAGAACTATTTACAGTAAAGAAGTAACAGCCGTGTTACTGGCTTTCCAAGGGTCTGGCGGCTAGCTTTGTTGCAGTCCTGCCATACCAGGAAGTTCCTGCTACGTTACCCACACTGTCTCCTAGGATGCCATGCTTCCTGGAAACACTATAGGTGCCTATACATCGGCACAGAAGTTGCTCTGACATGCTAGAATTCCAGCGTGCCAGAGCAGACTTGATCAGCAATTACCACGCTCCTGCATCTCATGTATCAGCATCTCCACGCTTACAAATGGCAGCGGGAATACTGATACAGGAGATGCAGTGGCACTTTAATTAGAACAGCTCTCAGAGATGCTCTCCCTGCCAAGATGCACGTAAAAGTGCCCCCATATTGCCAAAAGGACTTTTTCTGCCACACAGTTGGCCATGACAAATCTTTTTTCCAGACAAATCTTTTTTCTGCATTTTTGCAGTCCCAAAACAAGGCACTTGTTTTATTTTCTTGCACACCACATGCCCACAAATGTCATTTACTTCTGACCATGTTTGTGGATATGAAAACTCACTAATAAAATGATAATGTGAAAGCTTCTGCATAAAGAGAATACTTCCTTTTGAAAGGTCTGGATTGACATTTTTCTGGTGATTATTTTGAGATGCTATTGCACTGTTTTGTGTTGGACCATGTGTTTCAAAAACATTTCTACTTATGTTTTAAACGTCCTTATCCATATCCTATATTTTTAATAGTAACAAAATGGGAATAAATAATCTCTTGCAAAATTCTGGGAGTGTGAAACAGATACTAGTCTCCACCAAACAACTCTTCAATTTGAAAGCTGAGAAGGAAATCAAAATATCTATGTTTTTTTCCTATGTGTATAGAACAACACAGAAAAATAATACATTTATTAAAACAACTTATCTTCCAGCTTCCTGAATACAATCTGTTTTTAATTTCATAGTTGGGCTTTTTTACAGTATGACTTACTCATCAGCATATGAGTTTTAGCCTGCTTATTTAAACTTGTGCTGATTTGTACAAGTTTAAAGAATGATTGAATCTATAAGGTTCATTGACTTGGTTACTAGAAAACAAGCTTTTATTTCCAGAACAATTACTAAAGTTCAGATTTCAGTGAGAAAGCATGCTGAGATTGTGTAAGGTAATATAGTGACTTAGCTATAAGTTAATTGTATCTGAAGATTTAGATCTTCATTTGTCACAACAGCTTCAGAGGGTGACAGCAGCTACTACAACAGCTGCTGTCGTCGTCCCTCAGATCTGCTTGTGGAAGAGTGACTTTTAAACTAAAGGCCACTGCTGTAAACCCTAGCAGCAAATTAATATGTACATTCTTGTCTGGCACAAAAACATATTCCAAGTAAATTGGGCATGACTAGCTTCATGTAATTCTTAGTACATTTCAATTCATGTTAAAAAGAACAACCCCCTGAAAAAACATGTTTGTTTCTCCTTCCCCCCTCCCACCCCAGAAACTTCTGAGAAAATACTATAGGATTTTTAAAATATGAACTCTTCCTAGGCTAACTACTCTAGATTTTACTACATTATGCTGTTGATGATTGAGGAATAGGAGGAATATAATTCAGCATTTAAGTCATCTCAGTTCTGCTCTTTTAGCAAGGGAAAGAGAAATAAAAAATGGTAAACACTTCAATCTTAGACAGATTTTCTCCACTTGGAGCTCATTGAAGGATCAAAGCCTTATCATTAAAGTAAAGAAATATGACTGAATAAACATAAGAAACAGGTCTGTTAAACAGAAATGTGCCACTTTTGCATTAGTCATGTTTTATAGTAGAATAATACTTTGAATTCAGAATATTAAACTAATTTTAATGGCCATTTTCCTTGTTCTTTTTCCATCTATCCTTCAGTTAAATCGTCCTAGAGTTAGTTGCTTTAGAAAATACTACATCTCCAATGTTATTTATTCTATACCAAAAAAATAAACAGCAGAAAATTATACGTAGATTTTGGAGTGGTGGGAGGAAAGTAATGTACCAAAGTTAGTTTTAAAATATGAAGTCTAAAATCTTGCCATTACTTCATGAATTCCATGTTGTTAATCCTCTGTTCTCTGGCAGAAATAATAAAAAACAAAACAAACAAACAAAAAACAATTTGGGACTAATGGGAGTAAGAGGTTATTAGCACCAGCTGTTAAAATGATTTGATCAAACTGGTACTGATTCTGAGTAAGCTTTGAGGCCTGAAGCTTTTCCAAATTCATACAATCTATCAGAAGTCTGCTTTTCAAGTTACTTTGCAAAAAGAATACCATTTTCTTCTGAATAACTCGCTGTAAGTGGGAGATAGGCTTGTTGAAAGCCTCTGGATAAAGGTCAGAGAGGAAAGCAGCAGGCCATCCGTTATAGACCACCAAATCAGGAGGAAGAGGGGGACGAGGCTTTCTTTAGATAACTGGTGGAAGTTTCCAAATGGCAAAAAATGGTTCTCATGAGGGACTTCAGTTATCATCACATCTGCTGGGAGGGAAACACCAGTGCAGAGACTGTCTAGTAAATTCTTGGAGTGTGTTGGGGTATCTTTTGGTACATGTTGTGAAAAGGCCAAAAGCTCTTCTTGATTTCCTTCTCACAAACAGGGAATAACTGGTTGAGAATGTGAAGTGGAAGATAACTGTCATCCAAGTCATCATGAAATGACAGTGTTCAAGATCCTGAGAGAAGGAAGGAAGCACAGCAGTAAAATAAAGATGCTAGGTTTCAAAAAAGCAGGTATTAAATCAGGGAGCTCATGGGCATGATCCCGTGGGGCAAAAAGGAGTCCAGGAATGCTGACTATAGTTTAAGATGGCTGCATTAAGTGCATAAGAGCAATGTGTTGGAAGAATGGGAAGTGCAGTAATGCAAGGGACAGACATTACATGCAAACCGGTTTAAGTGATCAGAAGCTGGTTTAAACCTGTAACAGAACAGGTGTTCAGTGCACATAAACTAGTTTGAAAATGGCTGAAACTGGTTTGAGATGAACCTGGTTGAATGTAGTATCAGAGTTAACTGATTTTGGTCAAACTGGTTTATGCAAGGTCTGTCCTGGACTCCTTCCTGGTTTAACTTAAACCAGAGTCCTCTAGCATCTCAGTATCTGGGTGGGGCTCTCTGTTCCAGAGCAGTACTAACCCTGCCCCTCTACTCCATTGTTGCAGCTCTGGCAGAGACTGCAGGCCCAGCAGTGTCTGCCCCTTCCCCTTGCCTCATCACTCTCTACTCAAGCAGGGATTCCCTCCCCTCCCCTCTCCCACAGCATGGACCATAGCCAGCACGTGGTATGCTAGCTAATGCTGAGTGGTGTCTGTGTAAGGCAGACAGGATAGTGTCTGCTTAGGGCTTTTTGGAGCTAATCAACAGGTCAGCTGGTAATGTCCCTCCGTTCCTTCCTTGCAAAAAGTTGTCTAAAAAGAACTTGAACGAATGAGAGGGGCTTTTGTTTTCTTGATGGGTTGCAAAATACTGTTTTGTCAGCTCCTTGCTGACCCTTAAGCGCAGCTTGGGGTGGGTGAGGGAGAGAATCTCTCCCTAATCAGAGTGTCCTGCCAGAGTCTGGCCATGCCCCACTTGAGCAAGGAAAGAGAGGGCTGCTGTAGCACCCTTTGGCTTCTAGCCCGAGCCACTGCAGGCATGTGCCCAAATTTCTTCAGTCCAGAAGGAATGTCTGTACGGTCACAAACCAGTTCAGCCTAGCCAGGTTAGGCTAACCTACAAAGATTGAATCATTGCAGGCTTAGGCTTTTTTAATGCCTATCCCTAGCCTAAGATACAAGCATTGCTAGACACTGATCTCCTCGGTGGTTTGTACCTCGAAAGGAATACTACAAAAAGTGGTCATAGTACTAGGGACGATTATAAGAGTACTGCATAAGCATGCAGGGAGAAAATTACGAAGGCCAAAGCACGATTTGAGATGCAACTGGCAAGAGGCTTAAGGGCAATAAAAAGAGATTCTCTAAGTCAAAGAAGAAAACCAAAGAAACCCTTATGGAATGCAGAAGTCAGTCTAGTTTCAATACTTAGTGTCTATAAAGTGCTTTGAAATCCTGTGTTCAAAAAAAAAAAAGGTGCCATGCTTATGCAAATTCCATGTATCATATTATCTTTCTCCTTCTGTTTACATTTTAATAGAGTATTAAGATTATGTTAAATTATATTATCCCCCCAAATTATAAGGCAATATAACATTTTATATTGGTGGAAGCAAAAGTAAACAATTCAAACCAAAGTCTATTTTACTTTGATATGGAAGTAACTTTTTTTATGGGCATCAGATCTTGGCTAGAGTGAAATAAGTACACAATTTGTGATCATTATCCTGGCATATCATTTACTATTTTTAGGTATAAATGTGCATAATTATATTAAACATAGTACAGCACATTTTTTTTTTTAACTCTGAGAATAACAATTTGCATATCTTATTGTGGTTGTACACTACCAGAAGTTGCAGTTGTGGGAGGGTTTTTTCAAAAAGAAGCTGGGATGTGTTGAAGGGTGAGGCACCAAAGGAGAAAAATAAATATAGGATGATTATATAAAACCAGTGTATTAAAAACATTTGTTTTTCTTTTTTTAAAAAGAAGCATATTCTCAATAGAACTAAAATCATTCCTTTTCAAAGTTCTTTGACTACATTAACTGTTCTGGCTTTGCTCTCAGGTTTCACGATAACATCACGAACTTTAAATGGACTAATAACTTGGTACTGGAATTTTTCATGTATAACAACTTGAATGAGCACAGTTTTTGATTTTAATTTGTCTAATGATCACATTGGACCCTTAGGGAAAAAATGTTTTTTCCGTAGTTTGATTTCTCCAAACAAACACATTGTATAAAGATACTTTAAAGATTGTTTTGTTTAATTTTTATTGGAAAAGTTTATTAAAATATTTTCCTGCCATATAAAAATTTAAGTCTAAAAAAGCATGGTACTTCTCATTTTCAAAGCACTATACATTGATGTATACCGTCAAACATTAATAAAGCAATCTACAGGTAAGGCACATAACTGGATTATCACATTTTCCACACTGTTCTTGAAGATTTCACCCATTGCCTAAAATGTTTGAAAACTGCAAAAATATAAACATCAATTTTTCTTGATCACCTGAAGCCCTGCATTCTAAGTATAACAAGTACCATGCCCTTTGATGATAGTTTGTATCAAAATAATGCTTTTGCATCCAATATTGCTTTTCAGACAAAAAGCGAGCCATCTATGAAACTGAAAACAAAGATCTAACATATCATAGTAAGGGCTAGGAAGAGAACTTGATTATCACGAGGACTGGCAGTACCAGTTCATCTGTTGTCGCAACTCAACGAAGTCTTTGTATTTAAAATAAGTAAATTTCTTGAACCATGTATTTGTGTTTATTCACAGTACTGTACTTGGTTACTGATGACAAGCGACTGATTGAACTGGCAAGGTCCCCTGGTTCTCTATAGTAAGGGCAATTCTGCAAATCACAATTATTACAAATAATTCAGTAATAAGAGTTTGTATGACCAGACTCTTGGGTCCTATAGTAGTACTACTGGGCTGTCCGCAATATTATATTCTGTTAGTATCTCCTTTTTCCCTCTCCCTTATACCTGTTTTGTAATTAACATATTCTGTGCATTATTTGTATAAAACTTAGTGTAAAATATATTTCCTTTGTCTTTGTGGTGTCTTGTCTTGAAGGTTGAAGTATTTTATTATTTAATTGCTTATCTGTCTATTCTTAAATATGTATTTTTTTATCAATTTAAAGGCAAGAAATCTATTTTAAAAAATTATTATTTTGTTGCAGAAGAACTATCTTCCTCATATCACACAAGTCATCTAGGAGGTGATGATATTAGTATATGGTCAGCAGCACCTGATGAAGGCCTTGAGCTGACTCAGCATCTGAAAGAAAGCATCTTCGCTGGAGTGGAAATGGACCCTGAAAAAGAGGAACTGATTCTAAATATTAGTTCTCGACTGCAGGCTGCTGTTGAAAAACTTCTGGAAGCCATCAGTGACACCAGCAGTCAGGTAGGATTTCCTCTTTGTAATACACTTCAAGTTTGTATTGGAAGGTCATCCTTAATTTGTTCTCCTAAAAATATTCTTTGTTTAGTTGTAAACTGTTAGTCCATAAGGAAAGTAGAATATTTTTGAATTTGTTAGGTTCTGATCTTTCAACCCCAGAAAGGCCTTAGAAGCATACCTTTTTACAGTTTTAAAGGCTTGTTATGTGCAACTCTTTTTGTATTCATGATCTCCCAACATGAAAAAAATGTATACTACCTGAAAACTGGAAGTACTTCTCTGTATATTAACTTTTGGTTTTCTGCAATGCTGCAAAAGTAAATGCTCTTTTAAAGGCATGTTATGCCATATTTAATAGCTAATTTAGGTAATCTTATTAATTTGCTTATAGAAGCACATCATTGATCTGTGTATTGTGTTGATGGGGTAGACTTGTTTTGGTTTTGTTTCCTGTTTGCATGATTTTTTTTACAATGCATCACTTTTCTTTTCTCTTTTTTTTTTTTTTTTTTTTTGTAAATTAATCTCTTTAGTTTTTATAAACTGGATTTTGAATACACAAAGGAGGGCTTCATTAATGGAGTGAACCAGAAAGCTTTTCAGTGAGCTGGCTGTGTGATGTGTGGTCAGTAATCTAAGAAGTAGGAGAAATTTAATTATGGGGAAAAAGATTTGTTAGTTCACTGGGCCAACTTTAAAAAGAGGCTAAATATTGACAAAATATAACTCCAGTTACAAAAATTTTTTGGAAAAGTGGCATTTTCCCATATCACTATGCATACATAAATATTTAAAGTATGCCTACAATAGGAACTATAACAATTATTGTCTCCATTAAATATAGGTCCAAAATAGCGGTAAGACTTTTCATGAATTTAAAAATACTGCTTTTCTACTTTTAAATTCAAATACAGATAAAATAAGGACATAAAGATGTTGTAAAACTGACAAAAAGCCAAAACTAGTTTCTCTACCTTTTATCTAATGATGTTTTCCTTTTAGTTTGTTTTTTCATGTTTATTGTAGCCAGAAACTTGTATTTTCTTGGGCTCATCCCTTTTGAATCCATTTTGAATATATTGTTGCTTTGTAATAGATGCATGTCTGGACAAATTATACTGCAGAATTAATTTGTGGATATAGCCATAATTTTCACCAAATTGGAGGAATATATTCATTCCTCCTAAAAGAAGGAAAGTGAGAAAATTAAAAACACAACTAAGCTGTTAAGTACTGCAAACTCTGTCAAAGAATCATAGAGAAATATGGCCAGAAGGGATCTCAGTGGGTGATTTAGTCCAGGGTGATTGCTTAACTGGAACCATTTCATCTTGCCTGCAGGACTTCCCAGGGGCCTGAAAATTTGGTGGCAGGGGAGCAATGGGAGTATGAATTGCCTTTTCTCTGCTCCCCTGCTGCCAAATGTTTGGACCTGCAAGCCAAATAATGTGAGACTGCATGCAGGGTTGGGCTCCTGCACAGATAGAGTTGTGTGTGTGGAGTCAGGCTGACAGTTTGCATCAACCTCATACATCAACCCTGCACAGGATCCATTCCACAAAGTAATGGACTGTCATCTAGCCCATCTAGTTCAACTCCTTGTTCGAGGCAGAATTATCCTTGATTAAACCATCCCACTCAACTATTTGTCTAACCTGCTTATACAGACTTTCAGGGATTCTAGTCCCTCTGGGTAACTGAAAGTACCCTGATAGTCAGAAATTTCTTCCTAATTACCAACCTAATTATGGTTTGCTACAATTTAAGGCTGTTGTTTTGTCCTGTCCTGTGCAATCGCAATTGGTCTCTCTATTCTCTTTACAGCCATCCTTCAGGTATATGAAGACTTTATCAAATCCCTCCCCCCACCATCTTCTAGACTAAATAATCCCATTTCTTTCAGTGCTTCCTCATAAATCACGTTTCTCAGAACTCTAAGCATCATTTTTGTTGCTCTCAACTGGGCTATTTCTAACTTGTCCACATCTTTCTCAAAGCAAGAAGTTGAAAATGACACCATCCTTCAAGTGAGTATCAACAGTGTCAGAGCGGGAGAATCACTTCCCATGACATGTTCCAATAATGCAGTGTAGTATGCTATGGGTCTTTGTTGCAAGAAGGACGCATGGTTGGTATGCTGGTACACACTGACCACAACTTGTGGTCCACTGTAACCCTTACTTCCTTCCGTACAGTATTTCAGCTTAACCAGTCATTCCCCAGTCTGTATTTATGCATGCAGTTATTCTGTCCCAAGTGCAGGATTCTGCACTTGTCCTTATTAAATTTTCATTCAGTTGATTTGTGATTATTTCTCCAATTTATCAAGGATGTTCTGAATCCTAACCCTACCTTTTCAGATTGTCTGCAATTCTACCCCACTGTTAGAGGTTTTCAGTATTGCTGCTTACAATATGTATTAGTTTGCTTTATAACATAAAGTAAACAGCAAAGAATGGAGTAGCTATTTGTCTTCATCTTCATTTGATAAAACCAATTAGAAAGTATACTTTTAAGTCTGCCCTTCTCAATAAGTTATGTTGATATATTTTCACATATTACACTGGTGCTTAGTAGTCCTGTCAAATTATTTAATTTTCATTATAATGCATTTATTTATACCATTATTTTGTATAAGTTTTGACTTTTTTATTTTTACACCTTTCATGACAACTCAAATTTATAACGCAGGCTTTTTCTCACAGAAAATATAAAATGAAGTATGTAATATTAAAATGTAAGCATACAGACTGTTAAGGGTGCCCCACTACAATATCTAAACTTCTGGTATTTAAACTGTGATGGTGGATTGATAGATGCTTACTTTGGGGTGTCCAGTAATGAAACTTGTTCTGTTCCAGTCCCTGTTTTTGTAACATTAACAAAGGGCAAAGCAAATATTGCTTGGGAAACCATTCTAAGTACTAATAGGCAATATATTATGATTTCAGCAAAGAAGTGACATTAAATGAAGTTGCCAGATCAATCTGACAGATTTAGTTCTATGGGATAAGCTGGTTTCAGACCAGTCTTCTCTATCCAGACACAACAATGATAGTACTTGTTGAATTACCAGTTTTATTTGTATAACACACACCTTTCCTCCAATATTGGGATGCATGTCGTAAGTAGGGAAGTTGATTTTTTTTTTTCCATGTTGAAGTAGAAATACAGGCATAAAAGCAAACAGACACTGCAGCCCATTGCTCCCAAGTTGTCTGCTGCTTCTCTGCACCCCTGAAAGCAGAAGGGGCAGAGTTCAGTGTTAACCCTCTGATAGCCTGAGCATTTGGCACTGGCTCAGAGCAAGTGAGCTGCTGCATACAGTCTGTAGTATCTTGGTAAGGCTTGTGGTATAGAGATAACCCTTGATTATTTACAGAAGCTCACCATATAAAGAACTGTTTAGTGTGAGGGGCCGGGTATAGTTGGCAAGGCTGTGGCCACGAGCCCAGATGGCAGGTGAGTACTTCGACCGATGGAGCAGAATTAGGCACAAACACGTACTGATTAAACTGAGATAGCTTTACTTGCACTGTCGATGTACACAGCGTAGGCACTTCTGTTATAGTTGCACCAGGTAGAGCTCTGAACAACACACAAGATATTTTCGAGCGTGCAGGGTACGGGGTACGTCAGGATGGTGGCAATGGGGAGTCGTTGGTGGGTGATCAGTCCGCCAAGTTTACTCCGAGATGCATGTGGCGTTCTCCTCCGAGGTACGCGCGGAGTTCTCCAACTTGGGCGGAAACTGTTCTAGCTTTTATACGGCTAACGAGCCAATTGCTAGTCGCCAGGTAGGAATAATTTACAACAAGCCAATGGGTGGCGCTCATTCAAACAATACGATTGCTAGGTTTGGCGGGAACTGTTCACTGCACCAGGGTGTTCTCACCGTACCGAGGAATTCCGTCGCATGGACGAATCTCGTTGCGCTGAGAAATTCCACTGTGCTGAGTGTTTTTAACTACTGAGTACTGACATTTAGTATTTACAGCAAAGAAGTAATAGTCTTGCTGCTTCCCTTGTGTGCTTCTGGGACCTTCCACTGCAGCACGTCTACTAATTCACCAAAACTATCTTCTGGGATGCCATACTTCCTGTGTACTTGGTTTCCAGAAGGACTTGCTCTGTTAAACAATCTATGACACGCAAAATCTTTTTTTTTTTCTACGTTCTTCCTTCTAAAAATAAGGTATGCATTTTATTATGGGCATATGGCAAGTGAGGAAATACGATATATTCCAGAAATAACTTTTGCATCAATGTTCTAACACCAGCTGAGACATTCCTACCTTCATTTTTCTTGCTATGTCTGTTTGTCTTTTGAAAAAATTAATGTGAAAATTCTCTTAAGAATTTTCCATTGGAAGAATTTATATTGTTTGGAGCAGTTCATGTTATATTTTCAATCCTCTAGAAAAATGTCATGGTTCTTTTATCCTCCCCCCCCAGCTTGTCAGCTTTGGCAGATTCTCTGCCACTCATAGTTAAGATATATAGCAGTGTTGCTGGGTAGACAGGGTGTGCCTGCCATACTGGGTCCCGCCCACTGAGCCATGGAGGCAGTGGGGAAGGGCAGCAGGGCGGGGAGCTTGAAGCCTGCCCCTACCCCACACACAAATCTGAGAGTCCCATGCCCTGTCCTGGGAGTGTGTGCAGTGGTAGGGAGCCAGGCCCCTCCCCCTGCTGCCCACAGCTGCATCCCACTCCCTGCCTAGGCCCTGTGGCCACATATGGCCAAAAACCCCACACACCAACTTAGCCAGGTAGCAGCTCCAGCCTTGCCCAACTTGCTTCCTTACTAATAGGGGCCTCAATCCCTGCCCCCTACCCCCAGAATTACCTGTGGGAGCTGCTGTCCAGGCTGCCTGCCTGCCTTGTGCACGTGTGTGCACACATGCACATGGCACCTCTGGCCTCTTTTAGGCTGGAACTCTGTCAACCTGCAAGGGGAAAACCCACCTTTTCCTGCATTTTTCTCTTTTAACAGGAAAAACTGTGGGTTTTACAGTGTTTTTCTTGGCAAACAGGAAACTGGATCCCTGGCTATACGAAAAAAAACACACCATATTTACTTGATTGTAAGATTCATTCCCCTCCCTTCCCCCCCCCAAATTTATCATGGAGGGGAGCCTTTCATCTTAGAATTGAGTACAAGGCTGGGGAGGCAGCAGGTTCTGCGGCTCAGTCTCCATCCCCTACCTGAGCTCGCACCATAGTCATGCCTAGTGCCTGCTCACCCCATTTCTGCCTCCCCACAGCTTCTGCTCTCCTATTGCCCCACTCCCTCCCCCACTTGCATATGCTCCATGCTGGCAGGCTTCTTGTATGATACAGCCTGGGGCACTAAGCATGGCCCCTGCCCAACCCAGTAGCAGTAGCACGCAGTTGCACAACTGCTATGGGGGCTGGGCTGGGCTGGGCTGGGCTGGCATTGTGGTCAGTGCCCCAAGCTAGAATGGATATGGAGAAAAGGTAAGGGTGAAGAGGAAACAGGGAGGTGGGGGTGACAGGATGGGTCTGAGGCTGCAGGGGGACAGGCACAATCAGGGAGCAAGCTGCAGTACTTCCCCACACTAGGTCCCTCCCCACTGCCTCCCTCCAGTTGTGGGGGGATGAATTAAAGAATAATTAAATTCTATATATTGAAAATTATAACAAATATATACATTTCCCATGTATAGAAACACATTACTGGGGGGGGTTGTCTTGAATTCAGAGTCACCTTAGATTCACATATAAGTGCATTATTTACACATTTTTCTGCTGTATCTAGTATAAATCATAGCCCTATTTTCCAACTGTTCACTCAGGAAACTTTTCACAAGTGTTCATGTTCCTCTATTTTAGAATAAACTGTAGATGCATGATGTGGCTTCTCATTTATGCTAGTTGAAGTATCTGTTTTGCTAACATTAACAAAGGGCCTATATGGAATTTCTTTACAATTTAATATTTATTAGCCATTCTATATGAGAATATTAAAAAGCCAAAATTTAGCAGAGCAAACCAAAAGATATTGGAAATGTAAACAATAGGAAAGGTGGCATATTCAGCATAATACAGTATAAAATAAACATAAGCAAAGCAGACATTTTACTCTCCCTATTTAATTATGCTACATAAAGAAAAATTAAGACCTTTTATAAACTTGTTTTTTAAAGGAGTGGGGAAAACTGATCTAATCTTTAAAATGCTGTTTTAAACCTTTCCAAATGCCATCTTTTGGAGCTCTGACTTGGAATTTGAATCCTTTGAGGCAAGCTACCTTGTGGGCGTATTAATTCAAATTCCACCTGCCAGTGTATGAACAAGTAAAGTAGTTAAGCCACTCCCTCTGCCCTGAATTTTTTTCTCAGGGAAGATATTAACAACAAATCTTGTACTTAGTAGGACAGAGCGTTATCTGAGTGGCTGAATTAAAGCAGCTCTTCATGTTTAACTCAAGAGAACAAGAATAAAGTCAGATAATGCCATGAAAAACTTTCTGATTGATTTGCCTCATTCAAGATTAAAAGTTGCTGCCAGGTTCTGATTGCCACCTTGCCTGCTGCAGCATATATGCTCTGAAACTGAAAGTATACTGGCTTCCTTTGGTAATTACCTGCCTCCTGGTTTTTTTCTGTTGCTGAAACTCAAGTTGTTCTTACAGCTTAAATGTCTGAAGGATTTTTTTTTTTTAATTCTTGGAAAAATTTACAGAACTTCAGCTGGTTTCTGTAGTTGATATACCTGATGCTTACCTGGAACTTTCTTGAACTTTTTATTACTCAAGTGAATGTGTACCTTTTTTTGGTGGGGAGCAATCTTAAGTTGGAGATGGTCAGTAGCAATACTGTACCATTTTTTTCAGAATGTTAAAAATAGGCTTTATTATAAATTTTGTAATTAAATTAGCCAGTGCAAAATGTCTATCTGATGATTGGGAGAAGAGCACCAGCAGCATTTTCTGGAATGGATTCTTACCGTACATACTGGGAATCTAATTTATTTAGTGGTATGTGGCCAGAAGACCAAGAAGAAGATATCTGTGAAGTTGAATCTCGTGTGCCTTTACCAAATCCTTTTTCCTTCACTGAGCACTTGGATGAGAATAACTCTATAGTTGTAAATACTTCAATTTTTCACATGGTCCACAAAAAAAATGGACACACATTAAGAATTATCTCTAAAATCTCTTTGCCTACACCTCCATATTCAGTAAGTATGATAGCTTTTAAGGAACTTCAGCCTTTAAGCTATACAATGAAAAGAAAATGCAGTGGGAAAGAATTTGAACATCTGTCTTGTGAATATAGGATCAATTATTTTGCATCATCACTACTATCCATTTTTTCATAAAATGGTTTAATAGGCAGTGGCAGGTTTTAATTATGAAATTTATTAGAATTAAAAATTATAACTGAAAAATTGAGAAATTCTTTTAGAAATGGGTATAGAAGCAGAGCATGTTACAGTTACAGGCTTCTGTTCATATATTTTTAGTACCAGACCCATAAGAAATAGAATTAGCATAAGATTTGGGGCTTTAGGTATATAGTGGAATCAAGCCATTCTTGTAACTTTACAGAACTGAACTGTTATAATTTTAATTAAATATGACTAGTAATGCTTTTGGGGGAATGCTTTTGTTTTTTATATCTCAATTCTTGTGGTTTTGCGAAAGGGGCGCTTCTAATTTTAAAATTACATTCTTACTATTATTTTGAATAATATCTCACATTGTTGGACTTGTAACTGAAAAGTATCAGGAAAAATATCTTTTCTTTTTCATTTTTTGTGTGTGCATTTAACTTATCTGTGTAAATTGTTTTTACTGTTTACCTCATAGCAAGCTTGTTGTTACATTTTCCTTTTTATTTGCATAGGACTTCACACAACAGTATGGGGCATAAAATATGTATTATAAAATGAAATGTGATTGTAACGCCACACAAATAATAGGTGGGAAGGTTTGGAACCACCTATAGTCCTTTATCTTTTTTTCACTTTTTTGTGTAAGGTATCAATTTCATGGTGGACCTTTAAGCATAAATGTAATCTATAGAAGCCTTATTCACTATTTGGCCTATTAAAGGATGGTTTAAATTTGCTTAATTTGAAAAGTGAAACATTAGAGATTAGATGACATATCCAATACCAATAAATAGGTATCCTAGTGTATAATGTTCTGTGAAATGATTCCAAACCATTTTGCGACAATTGTAAGAACATTAGTTTGATCTATTTTGTTTGTTTGTTTTTGTCTTTTTTCCAGACAGGCTATTTTAAGGAATTTGATACCCTTAATTGTACTAATGAGTCTAGCTGGAATCAGTGAAAAATTAACAGCTTTTTTTTGTTTTTTGAAGGATTTGGAGAAAGAGTTAATTTCACAGAACATATTAGCAAAACACATAGAAGTGACCATAATACTGGCATCTGCCAAGACCCAGAATATAAAAGCAAGGGTGTAAGTTCATTTGTTTTCTGAAGTTGAGCAAACATCTCTTGTGTCCTTTTGTAACCTGAATACCACATAACCCTAGAAATAAGAAGCTTCTGTAGCTGGTCCAGCTCAAACAAGTGCGAAAGGAAAACTTCATATTCCTGAATTTATTGATTTCAGTAAGGGACATAAGTAGAACAAAGATCTTGACGGTCAAGGAGCAAAGGAGTGGAAGGAACTTCCTGGATCATTGAGCTGGTAACTGAGTTTAGTTCCCAGTAGACAATTGCATAATTCCATATAATTAAGCTTTGGATTACTTCTGTGTGTATTCTATGAAAAGATTTGAATCTGCGTTTCTTTTTAAAAGATCACTTCATGGCCTTTCATTTGAGTGCCACCAGACAAATGGAGCCCTACATCTCTGCATGTCCTGAGCTTCTGTACTACTACAGATGTGAGACTTGGGACAGATTTTTAGATTCATTGCAATTGTGGTGGTGGAATTATCATGACTTTTCTTTTTAAGGATGGAGTTTATGCCCTTATTTTTTATGGTATAATGGTTTGAAAATATAGATAAATCATAAATAAAGGCAGGGAATGAAAAAAGAGTAGTTCATCAGCATGACCTGTATTTGTTTTTAGTCACCACAGAGACTTTTAAACTCTAAGAATTTTATTGCATATAATTCAAGTTCAAAGTGAAACTGACATCTGAGTGGATATAGTATCTGAGTTGTACTGTCAAACTGCAAGGACCTAAGTAGAGGTGGAGAGCAAAGCCAGATCTGCAATAGTTTTACACACTGTGCCTGTGGATAAGAACACTCCTTACTAGGCCAGTTATCAAGCAACTCAAAACAAATGTTGCTTTACTACTTTTGTGAATTGGAAAATTTAACATATTCTAAGTTTGCATATGTCTACCCTCTTATTTACTTGTATTCTTATAAAGAAGAAAGTTGAATGTTTCTTGTGTAAAAGATTGTTTTAAAATCCTTTCATCTTTGTATGATGTCTAATATAAGTATTGAGGAAGTGGATAGTGCCAGTATATTTCTAGACATAGTTAATGCAAAACATTTAAATAAAGGCGAGTCTAATGTAAACTGACATTGAACCAGGAAGTTTCTAGTTCCGGTACAAAGACATGGATTTAGTCATGTTTTTTATAGTGTATTCTATACTATCTTTATTTGCTTTGCTGTTTGTTGAATTGTTCTTTCTGTTGCAGTATTTGAGTAGCTGCTCACAAAATCTGATCAAAATGTCTACTGAAATTAATGCATAACTTTTGATCAGGCCGAAAACAGCTAATAATTGTGCATATAAAACTTAGAATTGGGTCTTTTATTATTTTTTTGGAAGATCTAATCTTCATAATTTTTCCTGTTGTAGCTTGAACATGCTAAAATCACACAGACAGAACTCATGCAAGAGTCCTTCAAAAGGCAGCAGGAGGCTACTGAATTTCTCAAATGTCAAGAGGAACTGCAAGAGCGACTCAGTGAAGAGACCAAAGCCAGAGAGCAGTTGGCATTGGAGCTAAGTAAAGCTGAGGGTAAGTATCTCCCATGGATATTTGCTCAACTAAAATGGCTAAACAATTAACAAATTAGAGCAACATCTTGTTTAAGAAATTTAGATTGTTTTCCAGTTTCTAGATAGTTATGGATGAATTATCCTTTTTTCAGCAGTGAAGGAAGCAGGTACTAAAGAAAGAAAGGAAAGCAATGGAAAGTAAATAGTTTGGAAATAGAATGAAAGAATGAAACAACCATAGTGTGATACATAAAGGAAGACAGAGAAAGAAAGGAAGAAAAAGTATGTAAAGTAACTGCATATATTTTCAAGATGACTAGGTAGAAAATATTAACCCCTTAGTTTGGAGGGGGCTTTAGGGTTCTCTTGTCTTCACCTAATTTCCTCGTCATCCTTCCTGAATTTTTTTTCCTTTTTATTTGCCAAGATGCAGTATACTTTCTCATCTGCATTTTAACTCTTACTGACACAGAAAAACCTCTTTAACTAGACTGATTCAAACATGGTTCAGTGCTTTAAAATAATGTAGAATAGGTGATTACAATGATTTCTACTCGTATTAGAATATTTTAATCAAAGACCTATTTAATGTAATAGGAAACGTAAAAACTGAGCCACACAAAAATATGCAATGTATAGCTCCCTTAATTAGACTGTAGTGCAGTATTGGAAACATAAGGTTATAATTATTATAAAAATCTCTTTGTAGCTCCTTGAAGCTTGGTTTTGTTTGAAATTTAGTACATTGCTTGTTATTTTATAAAAGAGCTGCTTGGAACAGTGAGCTCCATGAATTGTGGAGGGAAGTATCTTTTTTTTTCCTCCTCCTCTGAGCCAGTTTGATGCAATCTCAGAGATGATATCCTGAAGTGATGCATTCTGGAGATATCAATACTGAATCTGGAACTGACTATCAGCTCCTATAAGATCCAGTAAAGAAATCTATTAACCTCAGTTATCCTTAGTAAAGTATATATTTTCAAACTGATATATTGGAAAAATATCACTAACTTAAAAATATTACTTTGAGGCTAATCCTAAAGATTAAAAGGGCAATCTTTAGGATTGCTGCGAGGGCAATACAGCAACATACAAGGAATTCAGGAACTTTTTGGAGAATGTGTGGACAACTTCCTGGTGCAAATGTTAGCAGGGCCAACTAGGGGCCATGCTGTTTTTGACCTGCTGCTCACAAACAAGGAAGAATTGGTGCAGTATATAGTACTGGATAGTAACTTGGGCAGCAGCAATCATGAGATGACCGTGTCCAGGATCCTGAGGAAAAAAAGGAAGGAAAGCAGTAGAATAAGGACCCTGGACTTCAGAAAAGCAGATATTGACTGACTCGGGGAACTGATGGGCAGGATCCCCTGGGAGGCCCATCTGAGTGGGCAAGGAGTCCAAGAGAGCTGGTTTTTTGGGTTTTTTTAAAGAAACTTTACTGCTGCTGCTTTCATATGGCTAGAGCAAGCAATGGCAGAGAAGATGAAAATTAATTAAAAGTTGTATGTTGAGGTTTGATACCCCGTTGATGACCTCTGGATTGGCTAAGTGGATTGCTTCAATCCCTTCATGACATTCAGGTTCAGGTCAGGAGTTTGCAATGTGGCTCATTAACTGCACCTTACCGGCAACACTGTATCTAGACTCCTGGCAGTCCCAGGTGAACTTTTATTATCCCCCCTTCACCACCCCTTCATCATTATTATTATGATGATGATAATTTTTAAATTACCATTTTCAGACCCCCTTTCTGTCCGGGTCCTGGTGGGCTGCCTTGTTCACCCATGCGTGTGTCTAGCCTTGTTCACCACATATGCAGTTCAACAAGTCCTTGATGCCCCATTTGTTCAGTAAATAGGCACACCTTCCACGTCCTGTACAAATGCGATTCAGCACGGTCCAGTATTTAAGTTGCAGGCAGAAACCCACAAGCTTGCTGTTCGGATCTACAACCACATTTTCTCAAACGCTGTTGCTGCAGACCAGATTTTGTGCCAGCGGCTCTCCATATCCAGACTGTTCAATGAAAGTGCAAAGAAACTTTACTGAGGGTGCAAAACAAGCAATCCCAATGTGCAGGAAAACTAGCAGGTATGGCAGAAGACCAGTTTGGCATAGCAGGGAACTCTTCAGTGAGCTAAAACACAGACAACAAGTTTATAAGAAGTGAAAACTTGAACAAACAATTAGGTGGGAGTATAAGAATATTGCTCAGGCTTGCAGGGATGAAATCAGGAAGGCCAAAGTACAATTGGAATTGCAGCTAGTAAGGGACATGAAGGGTAACAGAAGGGTTTCTACAAGTATGTCAGCAACAAGAGGAAGGTTAGGGAAAGTGTGGGGTCCCTTACTGAGTCGGGGAGGCAACCTAGAGACAGATGATGTGGAAAAGGCTGAAGTACTAAATGCCATTTTCAGCTCAGTCTTCAGAGGCAAGGTCAGCCGCCAGACTGTTGCATCTGGCAGCCCAGTTGGGAGAGGAGGTGAGCAGCCAACAGTAGTGAAAGAACAGGTTAGGGCAGTGGTTCTCAACTTGTTTGCCACAGTGGACTATGCATGCAGCTCTCTGTGTGTTATATGGGCCACAGCTGATGGAGCCCCCAGCTGCCAGGGCTATGGGACCAGAACCAGGGCCTGCAGCACCTGGGCTCTGGCTGGCAGCTGGAGACAGCAGTTGCTGTGGCCAGAGCAGAGCATGGAGCCCAGCTTTTCCTGCTTCTCCCTTCCCTCCCCTGTCTCTCCCCACCCCGGCAGCATAGCCGGAGCAGAGCCTGTTGAGGGAAGAGGGGGTTCAATGTGGGCTTCCCGTTACAGGCTTGGGGCTTCCCGCCCTGCTGCCCTCCCTGTGGGGCCTCCACAGCCCAGCACTGGCACTGATGAGTGGGGAATCTCTGTGCCACTGCTTGGGAGCCCCGTGCTGGCTGCATCACCATGGCAAGGCGTTCCCTGCCTGCCCAGCACCAGCAGTGGTATGGAGTTCTACCCCTTGCTGTTGCCATATGGGCAGGGGATGCCATACTTCCTCCCTCATTAAGGGGACCTCAATCTGTCCCCCCTCTTCTCCCTACATAGACTTACTTTGTGGGAAATGTTCTTCATGCATGTGGCACCTACTGTGTCTGATTGCCCTCCTCGCAGCCTGTTGCAGGATGAACTCTGCCAGTCTGCAAGGGGAAATCCACTGTTTCCCACTCTCTTTTTAAAGAGAAAATCCATGTTTTTTTCCTTAAACGAGGCAAATACGCATTTGTCCGTGGGGAATAGGGAAACCCAGGGCCCTGATTCAAACAAACTACAGGTGGCAATTTTTACTTTTTTTTTTTAACAGGTTGTCATATATGCTACAGCACTGTGCTAATTGGGCTGCATGAGGCCTCAGGTTGAGAACCACTGGGTTAGGGACTATTTAGAAAAGCAGAAAAGCTGGACATGTACAAGTCTGTATGGGGCTGGACATAGATGCATCCATGGGTGCTGAAGGAGTTGGTTGATGTGTTTGCAGAGCTGCTGGCCATTATCTTGGTGGTGGTTGGTCCCAGATGATTGGAAAAGGGCAAGTATAGTGCCCATCTTTAAGAAAGGAAAGAAGGAAGATCCAGGGAACTACATACGAGTGAGCCTCACCTCAGTCCCTGGAAAAATCATGGAGCAGGTCCTCAAGGAATCAATTTATAAGCAATTGGAGGAAGTGATTAGGAACAGTCAGCATAGATTCACCAGGGGCAAATTATACCTGACCAACCTGATTGCCTTCTATGATGAGATGACTGGCTCTGCAGATGTGGGAAGAGCAGTGGACGTGCTATTAGCAAGACTTTTTGATATTGTTGTCACAAGCTGGCTAGGCACTGTGAGTGTATCAGCCTTTAGGCTGCTGGGTTTGGGATTGACAGTTAACAGAAAGGTTAATGAGACAAACAGATAGTTTAGTAATAAAGAGCTAATAGTGAATGATAACAATAGATAAACAGAATGACAAAGAGTTCCCACATGGGGTTGGCAACTTATCGGCAGTCCCTCTGCGCCAAGTTGTTCCAGTGAAGTCAGGCGTCTCCGATCAACGCTGTCCAAGGGGTCAATGGGAAGATCCTTTGGTCAGGATCCGGTCCTCACTCACACTGAGAGTCCTGGGTCAAGGCTTGGTACAGCGATGGTCCTTCTGTCCCATCCTTCTAACTGATCACTTGACATGCGTGTTTCTTTATGCCTTATCTTGTGTTAATCTGTTGGTTTTAGAACCACTCACAATCTTGCTCTTATAGCTGTTACCCTGTGGGATCAGAAGTGTTAGAAATGATCATGAAAGGTTACCCCCTGAACTCGGGTTTGCTCAATAAGCAAATTACATCACATTACTTTGAGGTTTGAAATTAGCATTACCTGCCCAAGCTCAACCCCTTAGTTTCTTATTCCTGGATTCCTTGGAATGTGCTAATTATATTAGGTGGTCAGATCTTGTTATGGCTTGACCACTGAGGGGGGACCTGGTGGCTGCCTGTAAGCTGCTGAGGGGCGATCAGCAGGAAATAGGGCAGGCTCTTTTTTCCCGGGCACCACCAGGGGTAACTAGGGCCAATGGTCACAAGTTACTGGAGAG
>JAGPOW010000261.1:222335957-222381542 GCA_030014935.1 Caiman crocodilus | reverse complement strand
CCTACCTTGGGCGTCTTTAAGAGTAGATTAGATAGGTACTTGGCTGGGGTCCTGTGACCCTGGCACTCGTTTCCTGCCATTGGCGGGGTGTCAGACTAGGTGGCCTGCTCTAGGCCCCTTCTGACCCTAAGTACTATGATACTAGTATTACACTCTACTCTTCATTTCTTTATTTTCAGTTTCAGTCAAAAGAACAGAAGTCAGTGATAACATTGCAAAGCTACCTTTGTAACTCAGTTTCTATAACTTGTTTCTTAACATTTACATTTACTCATAAGAGAATATTTTTACTGGTTTGTGATCCTAGTTCTGTTTCTCTGCTTACTGCTAATGTTTTTCAGTCCAAGCAGAGCCACTGCCAAGAATTCTTGGATTGCAATTAACAAGTCTTCGTTTGTATGTGATTCTGTTCGGAAAATGATCTGTGTAAACGTGGTAGTTTTTTACGTAAGATATGCTCATTATTTTTCTTGAGACAGTCTAAGCCAGGGGTGTTCAACATTTTGGCTCTGTAGGTCAGATGAGCAGTGTCTGTCTGCAGGCTGAATCTTGCGGCCTTGCAGGAGGAGAGGATGTAGCCTGGCCCTAATCCAGCCATGGAAGAAAGAGGAAATGCATAGACAGTGTAATGCATGGGCCACTGGATCTCTGTGCGCCTTTGTGTGTGTGCGTGCGACTGTGCACATCTGTGTGTCTGTTCATGGCAGGGAGAATGTGGTTGTGTCTGTGTCCATGTGTATGTAGAGTGAGAGAGATTAGTGTGTGTGTGTGTGTGTGTGTGTGTGTGTGTGTGTGTGTGTGTGTGTGTGTGTGTGTGTGTGTGTGTGTGTGTGTGTGTGTGTGTGTGTGTGTGTCCAGGATATGAAAGGGCCCCTCCCCCCAACTGCAACCCAGTTCCTGTGGGGGTAGGGCCTCCAATTTTGTTTGCCCAGAGCTGCAGTACACTTTAATTCGCCTGTGAAGAAATGGCTTGGCCATATGAGAGAGGTTCCTTTGCCTGTCCCTAGTCTGGCTGTGTGAGAAAAATGGGCATGGCCCAGCTTAGCCCCAGCCATATGAGGCCTGGGAATTTGGCAGTGGGGGAGGAGTGGGAATATTAATTGCCACCACTTCTCTGCTGCCAGATGTCCTGACCCAGGGACCCCAGAGCAGGTGCTTGCACCACTTCTGGGGGGAGTCTATTCCAGACCCCAATGCCAGATACCATGGCTCTGTGGACTATATTTCACCTGTAGGCTGAGGGTGGAGCACCCCCTGTCTAAGTTATATTCTGTTCTTTTGAAAAGATCTGATGAGTTGCACTTACACAGCATACTGATGCCTATAGAGAGGTTACAAAGTTGGCACTAACTTGTTTGAAGATAGTAGATTTTCACAGGTGAAAGTGTTGGCAAAGGTTAACCTGAACAACTCTTTTTACTAAGGATGATAAATATGACAGAGAAACTGTAGTATGCTTCTGAGAGGCACACTTTAGAAAACACTGTCACGAGGGAGGAAGAACTAACATGGCTTTCAGGGCTTATAGTTAAGGACAAATATTTTGGTTGCTTGCAAATCAAGTATATAAATCAATGGATGACATGATTTCCACTGCCCAAACTGATACGCTAAGACCAGTCCCCAGGATTTGTTCATGTAGATGTGTATGTATATAATCCATCAAACATGCTTGGTATGTTACAGATACCATGAGAGTTTAGGGTCTGTGAAGCCTGAGTTAGTACATAAACTCTGGGCAGTTGCAACCTGTTGCCCGTTTGATGAAGTATTATTTCATAGACTGATGGTCATGCACACTTAGTCTTTTTCAAAAACCATTCAGGGGATTTCTTGGAGTTATACACAGGGGTGCTAAAGGTATGGTCTGGGCCACAGAGCTCTATCATCCAGCCTTCAGTGCTGCCTGTAATTCTCATAGTAGACCCACAGGGAGCATGTGAGGTAGACTGGATAGCCCCACACATAGTGCTTGCTTCAGTTCTCACCTAGAGCTTAACCAAGCAGCCACTACATACAGCGCTACCACAGAGCTGCTGCTTACCATTCACGTACTCTGGGGCTGTCCTGTAAGCAGCAGCCACTTCACTGCTCCAAGGCTGTGCTGCACATGGCAGCTGTTCCAGTACATAGATTTAATAAATTTCATAGACATTAGGGCTGGAAGGACCTCATAATATCATTAGGTCCAGCCCCCTCCCCTGCCCAAGGGGCAGGAAGTCTGCTAGGGTCAAATGATCCCAGCAAGATAAGCATCCAAGTGGGTCTTAAAGGTGTCCAGAGCAGGTGCTTGCACCACTTCTGGGGGGAGTCTATTCCAGACTCTGGGGACTTGGACAGTAAAGATTTTTTCTTATGTCCAGCCTAAAACGGTCCTCCCAGAGTTTGTGACTGTTAGACCTTCTCTTCCCTTTGGAGTGCCCTGGTGAACAGATGTTCTCCTAGTTCCTGGTACACACCCCTTATATATTTATAAGCTGCCACCAGCCCCGCCCCCCATGCCCCAAGCCTTCGCTTCCCCAGGCTGAATTTCCATGCCTCCCAGTTTCTCCTCATAAACATAAACATGTCCTGGAGTGGCAGAGCACCCAACAAGTATAGCACAGCCCTGAAATGGCTATTCTGGGGCTGTACAGCATGGTCCCAGGGCACATGCCTCATGCAATACACCCCTGGAACAAGGCTGAATGAGTTTGACACCCCTGCTTTATGATAGCACTGACGCTGTTTGTAATATTTTTGTGGCTGCCTTTAGAATGTAAGTGCAGCGTAAAGGCTAAAAGACTGGCTGTGTTTGTTTCATTTGTGGTCAGATCTAGTGTGATGCTGACAAAATTTGACATTTCTACTTTATAATACCTTCAGTATATCAAATGCTTTAGATTATTTTTCAGTTATGTAGTAAATTGCCATGTTTTTACAGAAAGCAGATGTTAGCTTAACTAATTTTAGCCATTCCTGTTTAGATATAATATTCAAGAACACATACAAATGTCCTTGCACAACTATAAAAAAAACTGCGGCAGCATTAACTGCTTCATCCAGGGTCAAAGTTTGGGTGATTGTATTCCTACAGGATCATAAGATGTGACGGTTACAAGAAAGCAGCTGTTGCCTGTGAACAACAGCTGCAGCTTATTCTCTTGTGAAGTGGCTACAAATGTACATTTGACCCATACCCTGTACTGCTAATGTTCAATATCCCTACTCATTTCCTTTTCCAGGTCAATTGTAAACCTATTGCATACCAATAGTCTGTATATAAACCTAGGGGATACCCAAACTCTTGTTACTTTATTGAGGCATTACTGTTTAAGCTTGTCCCTCTATTTTTTGTCACTTAGCTGATTTCATATTCTATCACTGCTTAATTTCTTTAATAGCTTTTTAAAACTTCAGATAAATTATATCAGTTTGGGGGGGTTATCCACGATTGTGGTTTGTCTTTATCCATGAGACAGTCAAAGAATTCTGGACTTAAAAGATCAATACTTTTATTCAGAAGCTGTGCTGGTGTTTTCTATTACATTTATCTGGGTTCTTTATAATGCTTTTGAATTAATTAAACAGAGGAGAATCTGCATTTGTACTAGGAAACTGTAGGTTAGGGATGAACCGGTACACTAAAAATTTTGTTCTCCATAATAATTTTTAAGGTTTTGCCTGGTTTTCAGTTCAGCTCCAAACAGAAAAACAGGTAGACTGAATAAAGATCCTTCCTACCCTGCAGAGGCACAGCATTTAAGAGCAGGTATGGGAGTGCTAGCACTTGCTCAGTTACAGGGACAGTGCTTTTGCCTGCAGTGTGGTGGGGGAAGGTAAAAGGGAAGAGGGAGGGTGCAATCCTTTAAGCCAGGCCTGCCCCCCACCTCCCATCTCCTAGCAAGCCACCTTCTTGCCCTAGAGAGCCACAACAGTGGGAAGAAGAAATAGAAATAGTCATGCCATCTCCAAGGTGGGGGCTGCATGTGCATGTGGGGTACAAGGAGGGCACTTTGAGTGCTGGCATTTCTGGACACATCTGAGCAGCTGGGCATGGCAGGGGAAGAAATTGACAGAGGGAGAGGGAGGGCAGGGATGTCTTTCCCAGGGGAAAACACCAGGTACAGCTTATCATTTACTTGTATTCCAGAGATGGCAGGTTTCCTAATGATATACACCCCTCTTTTTAATTCTGTATATTTATTTATTTATATATACCTTTTTTTGCAAAACAAAACAAATCAAATCAAGAATTTATTTAAAAATCTGCCTTCCTGCTCATTGAACTGGGTGGCGTAGCTCAATCTGACAAGCTAAAGCTAAAGTATGTTTTGTTATCTGACTGGGTTCTCTTAGTAGGTCACAGGAGTGTAGTGTCTAAGTTTATTACAGAACTGATAGATACTTGGACTTTTGTAAGCTGAAAAATATTTAACAATCTACTGGCTTTATCAGGGCTGAGACGAAATAATTTTTTCTTCTTATCTTAGGCGAAGTCCAATCCTACAGTAGAGAAGAGAAATAAAAGATTTTAAAACTAAAATAATAACGTATAATGAAAACAGGTGCAAAACCATTAAACTGAAAGCAGAACTTCAGTTGCTGCCTTCCCCCACACCTGGCAGCCCCTGTGCTAGCTGCCTTCATGCTGTGAGCAGCATACTCTGCTGCAAGTGGATGGGCAGACATGGGGCTTCTGAGCTGTGCTTTTCAGACCAGCTTGTCCTCACAGGGCCAGAAGGCACAGGGGCAGACGTATTGAAAGGTTTACAACCTTTATAGGCCTCAGTCTTGTACCTTTTGTGAAGAGGCCTAGCCTTTTTAGTCTCTCCATGTCCTTCTTATTGCATGAACCACATCCGCATGATGCTTTTTAGTACTAAATGAAGTTTTAACTTTATATTTCATACTTCAGTGTACAACTTCTGACCACAGTAGTCAAAAGCACTTGTTTAGTAGTTGAAAATCTGGGCCTAAGCATTTTGTACTCATGTTGTATCCCTGCCTAATGTTTTACAAGCAAATAAAGTGGCTTGGGGCATGTGAAGTAGGCCATATTCTTTTCAGATTCAGATTTGGCCTGATTCAGGGGACAGTGATTTGATTCATTAATTCGTATCACTGTCCCCATTCGATTCAACCAAACCCAAATCTGAAGATTCAGTGCTGATTCAGAGAATTTCATTTGGCCATAGACACAGTTTTAATTGTTTTTTCTACATACCTCGAAGTACCAAACACAGCTTGTGAAAGCTGAGATGGTGGGGTGGATGGAGGGGGAGGGGGGACCCTCTGTGTGCTTGGTGGTGGACCTGGAAATGGACCGGAAGTACTTCTGGGTCTGCTGCCAAGCACACAGCCCCACCCCTGCACTCCCCTGTTTTGGCGATCAGCCATGGGGGACCCTAGGTGCCCCCCCTCCCCCCCCCAGACCTAGGAGGCACCAGTTGCTGAAGCGGGGGCTGGGGAGGTCCCCCAGATGCTCCTCAATGAACCTGGAAGCGGACTGGAAGTGCTTCTGGTTCACTTCTGGGTCTGCCACCAAGTGTGCTAGGAACACCCCCCATGCTCCCGTGGGACACTCCATCTGCCCTGTCTCAGCATTCATGAGCCACCTGGTACCTTGAGGTATGTAGAAAAAACATTTAAAGCTGTGTCTATGTCCAAATCATCAAATTTCTCCAAATCTATTTGGAGGGTTCTGATTGGATTTGGAGAGATTAAAGGGTCTCCTGATTCAGTTCGAATTTGGAGCCACCAAATAGGCTGAATCAATTCTGCAACCAAAGCTTCATGCAGCCATAGTAACAGCCCTGTGGAGCTTATATCTCAGTCAACCCAAGGCAACGAAAATGAAGGAAAGCCAGAGATGGAGACAGACCATAGTGAAATACGTAGGTGACACTTAGGAGAGGCACATGGAGGGCATGTGCTGCCCCTCCAACCCTCCCCAAGATTGGCTGCTGCTGCCACTGCTGGCTTCTGAGAGTGCTTGCCGCTTGCTACCCCCACCCCGCTGCTGACATCGCCAACAGCATCTGAAGGTGATTCCCCCCTCCCCCCACCCCCAGAGTCGCCACTCACTGGCACTGACACCTGTATCTGTGGGAGGCCACTCACTGCCATGGTACCCCCCCAGTCTCAGGAGGTGGGGTTGTTCATGGTGAAATAATACCATATTTGCATGTATGCCATATACCTTTTTCCCTCAAAAGTTACCTTTCCAAAATTGAGATGTATATTATAAGCAGGGAAGCTAATTTCTGTGCCCAAATGGAAACACAGTCTTCAGAATGGCTGCTGGTGCTGTGCTCTTCCCCCAGCCATCATGCAGCAGAGGCAGTTCTCAATTGTCAGAGCTAGAATTTTAACTTTCTCAGTAGCTTTTGCCAATTTGGCAGCAGCTTTGAGGGAGTTAAAACCCTAACTTTTGGCTGAGCAGTCAGGGAAGGATAGGTGACTCTGAAGAACAGGCTTTGGAAAAATCTTTTTTCTTTTCATTCTGCCTTCCCAAAACAAGATGAATCTTATTTGGGGGAATGTGTGATATACAGGAATATACAGCACACCTCCTGAGACATTGTTTAAACTCAATTGTTTCCTTTTGTGGCATATCATATTATTAAATAGATCTATTAAATAAATAAGATTATTATTATTATTTGTTGTTGTAGCACCAAGAAGTTCTGGTCTTGTACTAAGACCTCAGTGCAATATGTGCTTATGTTCCTGTCTTAAAGAGGTTGTTTTGTATATTCTACATGCCTTTGCACTACCTAGTGTTGTCAAGAGTTTGTTCGTTACTGCCTAGAGGAGTCATTTATAACCAGCAGTGATGAAACATTACACAACATTAATATATTTAATAGAACATTTAAGTGATGTATTAGCATTGAAATGTCAAACAAGCTTTAGCTAAAGCACCCCCACCTCCATCTTGTATCACAGGGTTAACAAATGCATGAGACACGGAAGCTGCTGGAGCTTGCTAATTAGCACGCTCCAGCAGACAGAATTAATGGAGTCTGCCCTGATGCACTGTAATTACAGTGCATTGGAGCATTGTCCCTTCACATCTACAGGCACTCCTTAAGTTTCCAGTTTTTATTGTTGCAAATTCTGGAAATGTTATCATTAAAATTGGATCTAGAAAAATCATTCTTAAGGTGCTTTTCACTTACCTGGGTAAGCTTTTTGAGAGAATTATCCTGGTGCATGTCTATGAGGGGCCAGGGGGAGGTTATGCTTAAGGGCAACCAATATGGGTTCATTAGAGGCAGGTCCTGTCAGACCAACCTGGTGGCCTTCTGTGACTAGGTCACAGAATCCTCAGACGCAGGGGTAGCAGTGGATGTAGTCTTTCTAGACTTCAGGAAGGCCTTTGACACTGTCTCTCACGCCATTCTCATTAAAAAATTAGGGGACTGTGGTGTCAAAACCTACACAATCAAATGGGTCGCTAACTGGTTGGAGGGCCACACCCAGAGTGTGGTAGTGGAGGATGGGTCCTATTTGATCTGGAGGGATGTGGGCAGTGGGGTCCCTCAGGGCTCAGTCCTTGTACCTGCACTGTTCAACATCTTCATCAGTGACTTGGACAAAGGAGTAAAAAGCACCTTGTTCAAATTTGCTGATGACACCAAGATGTGGGGGGAAATGGGCATGAGAGAAGGGAGGAATAGGCTGCAATCGGACCTAGACAGGTTACAGGGGTGGCCAGATGAGAACAGGATTGGTTTCAACACTGACAAGTGCAAGGTTCTGCACCTGAACAGGAAGAACCAGCAGCATACCTACAGGCTGGGGAGCTCCCTTATTGTCAATGCAGAGGCAGATAAGGATGTTGGAGTCATTATAGACTCCAAAATGAACATGGGACAACAATGTGGGGATGCAGTCAGGAAGGCCAACCGCACCTTGTCATGCATCCACAGATGCATCTCAAGCAGGTCCAAGGAGGTGATCCTCCCCCTCTATGTGACACTGGTCAGGCCACAGTTGGAGTACTACGTCCAGTTCTGGGTGCCGCACTTCAGGAGGGTTGTGGACAGCATTGAGAGGGTTCAGAGGAGGGCCACCTACTTGATCAGGGGGTAGCAGGGCAGGCCCTACAAGGAGAGGCTGAGGGACCTGAACCTGTTCAGCCTTCACAAGAGAAGGCTGAGGGGGGATCTAGCAGCCTGTTACAGAGTGTAGATTCAGACTAGACATCAGGAGGGCGCTACTTCAGTGTCAGGGCAGCTAGGACCTGGAACACTTCTCTTCTAAGAGAAGTGGTGCTGGCTACTACCCTGGGGGTCTTTAAGAGGAGACTAGATGAACACCTTGCTGGGGTTGTTTCACCCCAGTACTTTTTCCTGCTATGGCAGGGGGTCGGACTTGATGCTCTGCTCAGGTCCCTTCCAACCCTACCAACTATGAAACACTAGGGGCATGAAAGTGCTCTATGAGCTTGACCCTGGAAAAAAAAATTGTTGCTGTTTATTTGACCTGTGTATCCACATTGGACACTGTTTTGAAGGTACAAAGGGCAATACCAAATCATCTCTCACTGCTTTCTTTCCCTGCCCTTTATGTGAGGTGGAGTGCCAGTGTCAAAGCTGTTGCTTAATTAGGTTCTGACTTTACCTGCAATTACTTTTTAGTTCATTTGTTCTTAATATAGATTTAGGATTATTGGATGAAGGTGGAGGGGAGAGGAGTATGTCTTCTTTCATATTCTTTTCACTTCCTACGTTCTTTATTTCTCTCTTAATTGCAGAGAGATTATAATCCCTAACTGCCAGGTTTTAAGAATGTTTTTTCACCCCCTCCTTCCCTTAAATTACAGTTCTAACACTTGTCTATATTGCCTATGTGAGGGTCATGTCTCTCAAAAACATAGCATCTGTTGCTTGCTTTTCTGTAGATGAAAAAAGAGAAATTCAGCTGAAGACAGTTAATAAATACCCAGGTTGTGAACAACTGTATACTGGCTTGAAAAGAGAGAAGGGAACTTCTGTTAGGGAATATGCAGCAACTATCAAACCCTTACAGTTATGTCTGCATGGCTCTGTAATGAATTCAGGGATCCAGGTTTTGGGAGTTTTTTTAAATGCAAATTCTCTGATTTTAAACCCCCCCAAATCTGCAATTAAAATGAAATGGAGAGAGAGATCAATTGAACACACTGCTTTGTTGATATATTTGGAAGTTTTAAAGACATTTTGGAATCCTACCAGTGCCGCAGTCACTGCAGTAAAATAAATGTTAAGTACCTATAAATTTTGGTATTTAATCTTGGGGTTTTTTTGTGGAAAATCAGAGCTCCCCCTACCCCCTTTGCTCACCAGGACTCAAATTCAGGCCCCTCACTTCCCACCTACACCCCTGCTGGTGCTCCTCACTCTGCATCCATAGCCCCCTGGCCCTGCTGGTGCCCCTCTCCCCCAGCCCTGCTGGAGTGAGAGGCCTAGTTGCCAGGGCTACAGGGCCAGGGACCTGGGTCTCCAGCCCCCTGCCCCCCCAACGGCACCCAAACCCCAGCTGCCACCCATGGGAGACAAAGCTACTGCAGCAGAGTGGAACCTGGCTCTCCCTCCTGTGTGGGCAGCACAGCCAGAGCAGAGTACGTGGGGATGGAGGGCAGGACCTGGTATGGCAGATCAGGGCCATGCAGGGAAGCTCGGTGCCACCTCTGGGAGCTCTGTACCACCATGCAATGTGCCTCCTGCCCACCCAGCAGTAGCAAGGGGCACAACTCCGCACTGCTACCCCTGCTGCTGCCAGATGGGCAGGAGGTGCTTCACCAGGGTGGCACAAGGCTTGCAGCAGCAATGAACTTCCCAGCCGCACTCTGCCCCTGCACCCTGGACTAGCTGCCCATGGCTTCATCCTGCTCTGCCTGGGCCCTGCAGCCATGCATTTCAGCCCTGGCCCCAAGCCCCACGTAACACCTATCTGGCAGCATCCCTGGCCCTGACCAACTCCCTGCCTTTGGGGGCCTCAGTGTCGTTCCCCCCCTCCCCCCCCCATGCCCAGACTTGTGTGGGAGCTGCTCTCTGTGTTGCCGGGCTCCCAAGTGAATGCGTGTGCACGTGATCTCCTCTTGGGACTTTTTCCTCCACCTCTCGCAGGAGGAAAAGGACAAACTATCTGGAAATGAAATACAGGATAAAGTACCTTCAAAATTTCTTCAGAGAAGCTGAATTCCTAATCCCATGCGGTCCTGTTATAGGTTCATCTGGAGCTTCTAGGGAGTTGAGAACTGGTACTTTGCTGCCTAAGTCTAGAACCTTCTAACATGTTCTCACTATTGGATCTATGAGTGAGATCTTCCTTGGGATCAGGACAACTGATCAGGAGTCTTTGGTCCTGATAACATGGCCTGTGTGTTCCTTTATTGATACCAAGTAAAGCTAGGGTTCTGACTTCCCTTCTCTTTAAATATTCACCTCTAATAGTATCTACCAGCCTGGTTATATTTTATTATTATCATTTCTCTGTATTTATACATCCTCTTTGGATTCTGAGATGTCACTTTCTTCACCTGCATCATCAGTTAGTGGAAATATATTCTCTGAAAATGCGTTCTCTTTGGCATAGGCCAAATAGAGATGATCTAGGGTGTTACAACTTTCTAGACACAGGGGTAGCCAGCCCAATATGCCAGGGTACTCTTTCCCATAACAAGCAGTGTATTGGAATCCCTGAGACCTGTACATTTGGCACTGTCATTAAGTATATTACTCCAAGGAGAGTAGAAGGCACAACCCCATTTTATTCATGGGGCAGCACACTTCTCAACCAAAGCCACCTGTGAATCTTAGAAGATAACAGGCCATGTTGTGGCCTACTTTATAGATTTATGCTTAAGCAGCTTCCCTTAAGATACCCCCATCATTGATACAGGCAAGGCAGTGATAGAAAGTTCCCTTCATGCCTTTTATAAAAGGTATTACATGCAAGTACAAGCATCTGCTTTGTTCACTTCTTTTAAAAGAGCAGCCCTTCAGTCATAGAATCATAGGAAATTAGTGTTGGAAGGGACCTCGGGATGTTATCTAGTCCAACCCCCTGCTCAAAAGAGGACCATCCCCAATTAGACAGTCCTAGCTAAGGTGTTGTGTAGCTGGGTCTTTAAAACCTCCAAGGAAGGAGATTCTACAGCCTCTCTAGGCAGTCTGTTCCAGTGCTTTACTACCCTCCTAGTGAGAGTTTTTCCTAATACCTAACCTAAATTTCTCTTGCTGCAATTTAACACCACTGCTCCTTGTTCTGTCATCTGCTACCACTGAGAACAGTCTATCTCCAACCACTTTGTAACTGCCCTTCAGGTTGTTGAAGGCTGTTATTAAATCCCCCCCCATAGTCGGTCTTTGCTCTTCTCCAGATTAAATAAGCCAAGTTCTCTCAACTTCTCTTCAGAAGCCATGTTCCCCAGCCCTCCTCGTTGCCTTCTGCTGGACTCTCTAATTTGTCCACGGAATTTCTGTAGTGGGGTGCCCAAAACTGGACACAGTACTCCCGATGTGACCTCACCAGTGCTGAAGAGAGGGGAAGAATCACTTCCCTCAGTCTGCTGGCAGCACTCTTACTAACGCAGCCTAGTATGCTGTTAGCCTTCTTGGCAACAAGAGCACGCTCTTAGCTCATATTCAGTTTATTGTCCAGTGTAACCTCCTTATCCCTTTCGGCAGAGCTGCTGCCCAGCCAGTCAGTCCCCAGTCGGTCGTAGGGACATATCCAGTGTGCCACCTTGGTTGATACACTGATTGGAAATTGGCCATAGTGAAACACACATGGAAAGCCCTTGAAAAAAGGAAGAAAACTATCTTTTTCAGTAGAATGTGTGGTTCCCTTGTGTATTCCACCTTCTGGTCTCCATCCTTTGTACTTCAGATTCTTACATGTTCTGGAAGACATGTAGAGTAACACAGTAGAGAAGGAACTGGAGGGGTGGTTGGCCCTGCACTTTGTACTGTCAGTACAAAGCAGAAGTAGAGCATATACGCAGATCACATCATGGGTAACTGGTGCCATCTGACCGAGAGGGGTTTCCCCCCGCAACCAATCTCGCTGACTGGGGATGGGAGGCACCCTGAAGTGCCAACGGCACTTGATCCCAGAAGTGCCAGCGGCCCCCTTCCCCTGCCAGTGTTCACAGGGGAGGCACCAGCTCTGCCACCTACCTCTATGCCTAAGCAGGGCGGCCTGTTGGGTGTACATGTACTCCCTCTGTATTGCCACTGGACCACATGTACACTGCACTGTACCTAGACTCCTGGCAACCTCAGGAAAACTTTTAGTATCAGGCCCCACTTCACCAGAAAGAATTACGATAATCAAAAATTATCATTTTGGGGCCCCTTTGCTGTCTGGGCCCTGGGCAGCTGCCTGGTTCACCCATGCCTGTGTCTGGGCCTGCATGGACACAACTAGCAAAATTAATCTGGTCTCTGGGCATAGAGCATGTGAATCCAGAGTAGAACATACATAGTGATATCACATGTGAAATAACTTGAGTAACTGTGGGAGTAAGTAACTTTTCTTTGCTGTGCTAAATTCACTTAATGTTCTGTTCCACAGGTCTTATTGATGGTTATGCAGATGAAAAAGCATTTCTGGAAAAACATATCCAGCAAAAAATAGATGTAATAGACCATCTTGAGCAAGAGCTGCTCTGTACAGGTAACAAATTGCAGGAACTAGAGGCTGAGCGACAGCAGATTCAGGAGGAAAAGGAGTTACTCTGCAGACAGAAGGATGCCATGAAAGCAGATGCAGGATCTGCAGAACAGCGTACGTACTCATCAGAATCTTTGTGAGGTTCTCTCATATTTCACTATTGAACTTCTGATACATCTGCAGAAGCCTTGGCTACCATGTTTCTTTTTTATATTCTTCATAGAAAAACACGACATGGCCAACATTTCATACTTGAGCAACTGTTGGTGCCAAACCCTGTATTTAGCCATCTAAACAAAACTAGTTGATATTCAGATTTCAGACCAATCACAGCTGCTAGTAAAGCCAGTAAACAGCTGTTGTTGCTCAGCAGTTTTTTGAAAAAGTGGTCACTTTCATGTACCTGCCCAAATTTAGCCTTAAGTGCTGACTCTACAAAGATCCAAATGTGGAAGTGATGGCCTATATATGCTCCTTCTAAGAATAGTTACAGAGATGTGCTACCATAGCTTCCTCAGGAAAACGTATTCAGGTACACTGGATTGTTATACGTGCTCAATTAGGCATATGATAAGGCACTGAGGAAGGCTTCCTCACAGAATTCCTTTCAGGGACTCGGTGGTAGGGTAGAATGCAAAAAAGATTGTATGGAAAGAAAAAGGCATTATCTCAACATAACCAATATTACTCACTCAGTGCTCCCAAAATAAATTATGTACTCTGGAGAAAAAATATCTTTCAACCTTGAAGAGATACCTTCTATTGTTTATGATAAGGAAGGAACACTCCCTGGTAGTTTACTCAACAAATGTTTACTTTTATAGAAGTAAATCCTCCTTCAACAAAAAAAACTAAATATCTTTGATTTAATATTTGTTAAGAGGGAAAAATTAGAGCACTAATGTTTAAACAGTGCTAATCTCTTGGTAATTAGTGCTGGGAATGGAGTATCGTATGCTAACATTTTATTTTGTGTCCAAGAGTTTGTGATCATTGCAAATACTAAAGATCTTTAGAACATTTCTTGTGAACATGTATTCAGACTATGGTTCAGTTGTAAACTATACCATCCATGATCTGTTTGCAATCTCAACCTTCTATATTTACGCAACAGATATTGTTAATAGCAATCTGTTAATTTCTATACTACAGCAAAGCAATCCCAGTGTACAATTTTGGTAGTTTTATATACCTTATAAAATGACTTGGAAATATAAAAATGTGTTTTATAATTATGGAGGAAAAAGTACATATATATCATTCATACCAGAATAGCACAACACACTCCTTGAGTTATCACTACAACTTTGTCATTAAATGCCACATCCTCTCTTTCAGCTTCATTTTCTTTTACATTATTGCACCATGATAAAACTGTAGCTGGCATGTGAATTACTTTGCTTCTCTCTCTTTTTTTTTTCTATTTTCCTAGGCCTAGTAGATGCTGCAGTCGATGCAGCTCCCCAAGCAGGTGTGTTTGTATATTGCATGGCCAATCTTTAATTGGGTGACAGACTTGCATACTGACATTTATTAATCAAGGATTTGGGCTTTCAGCTTCTTGACCTTAATTCTTACTGGCCTGCAGCTTTGATATTATATTTTACATTCACATTTTTCCTTTGATAATGTAATCTCTTATTATTTCTAAGCACAATATATTAATATAGATTTAATAAGCACATCCATTCATAACCATCATCTTATTCGCCTTTGAATTGCAAGAGTTCAGGTGGTTTTGGAAGTTCTTAATAGCCTTTTGATCATTATTAACTTGTAAATATAATTAAAATAATCAGTTACTTACTAAATATTGTTTTATAGTGATATGTACTACTTACCTAAAGAGACAAAATTTGGTTCAATATGATGTAAGATGATGGTGTCCAAAGGATCTCTCTTGGGTAACAAAAGAAATTGAACTTATGTGATGGCTTTCCTTTACTATATCCAGTATCAATAGTTTTTGAGAAATTTTTCCAAAATTAATTTCACTTAGTCTTGGGTCTTACCTCAAGGGATGTATAAGGTTTGGTGACATGGCCCTTGAAGTATAAACCTTAAGAATCCTGTTAGAATGTATTTGAACTGTATCATATGTGCTTCCCAACCCTCTATGAGGAGAAAAAAATCAAAACTGGGGATCTGTAAAAACCACTACTTTTTGAAAGCTCCAGTTACAGGTCAGTAATTTTCTTCTCTGTTTTGTAATCTGATTGAGTGATGCCTTTCAGTAATTCCCTTCAAATATAGCATATACATTTAATATACATATAACAATTGGGAGTAGATTAATCTTCTGGTAAAGGGGATGAGAAGATGGTTGGGTTTTCCATACCTGGCTATAAAGCTTTGGACCCTCTTCAGGTCTTCTAGGAACCTATATATTTTCATACATTGTACCATTCAAACATATTTATATTAATATGAAACTTGGACAATAAAGTTATACAACTCTTCTTTAATAGCCTGGCAAAGAAAATACCAGTATTCTAGTAGTTTCTTTTTAGGATTTAATATGGCTTTGGGAGTATTGCAAGTATTTTTCAATAGAAAGTACTAGATTTAAAAAAAAATTGTAAAACCCAAGCCTATTCACATCCTTTATCTGGGTGCAGCATGGGGACAGAACCTGAGATCTGGATTTGCTGTGATAACATGCAGATCTAAAAGCTATGTGTGGTGCCTTTTATAACCAGAATTACTGGAGGAGACAGAAAAACTAATGAAGGAAAAAATAGAAGTACAGCGTCAAGCTGAAAAAGAATATGGTGACCTTCAGAAGCAAGTTAAGGCTTTAGAAACAGACTTGGAGGAACAAGTCAACCGTTTTATAGAGCTGGAACAAGAAAAAAATGCAGAATTGATGGATCTGAGACAACAAAACCAGGCTTTGGAGAAGCAGCTTGAGAAAACAAGAAAATTTCTAGATGTAAGTACAAAGAAAGAAAAAAATATTTCATGTAGTAGAATGGTAACCTGTTCTGCATTTTTTTTTTTTTGTAACAGCAAGAAATTCTGTCTCTAAGGCTTTGAACAAAAAGTGGGGTGGGGAGTCTATTTTTGGCTTTGTAATATGGTGTCAAGTCAGTGGATCCACATGGTGTGCTGTGATTTAAAAGCAATCTCAATGCAATTTAATACTTATTTTTTTAATTATTGATAGTTTAACAATTTTCTCAATTAAAAAAAAGATCTAGAAATTTCTAAAATTAACCAGGAAAGTCAGTATTTCAAGTTCCCGCTAATTTTGTGGCAAGCTGTGTTGTGTTCTCCGGTGTATAGCAGGTTAAGTTGGGATTTTCAAAGTAAGCAAATAAGGTTCCCAACTCCCATTGAGCTTCAGTAGAAGTTGAACATCTATCTCCATTAGACTGCTTTGAAAATTCCAACTGTGAGCCTTTTTCATTGGTTTGGGTACATGGAAATTTCCCTGGCAGCCTTTCCAAAGTTGCTTGCTTTATTCCTTTTTCCATCTGCTTCACATGCATCTGAAATCATTCCATCTTCTAAGTTTCACTTGCTGCATACTCTGAGTAGCTGCTGCGGCTATATTTCTTTCCATTCATCATACCTTCCTTTGCCCTGCCACCAAGTTGTCACTGCAGCGTTCTGAACAGGCTTATGTTCAAACTAAATTTATATTCCAGCTTATATTTCATCCATTTTTAACTTTTTTTGTTGCAATAATTCATGCAACTTTTGCACCATCGGGTAGGTATGATAGCAGGCTGCAGACATCTGACCTTCAAAGATAGTTTGAAGACTGAAGCTTATTCAAATGAGGGAAATTGACTCGGTTGTATTGGACTGATATAATACTCTACTACTTCAGTTCTGTGGTTGGGGTCATATCTAGATTTTTAGTTTCTATAGACACAATTGCATTCTCCCAGTAGAAAAAAAGTGTACAGATTAGCAGAAGGTCTTCTTAAGTTTTCTGAGTTCTCTAACTTTCCACCCAATCTAAACCTTATATTTACAGATGGCTTATTCTGATATTCTAGTAAATATTCTCTGATTTATTTAAATTTGTTTCACTGAAACTTTTGGAGCTGGACTCAATCAGTTTTCTTGTGAATGTGAAAGGTTTTGGTTAGTTAGGACTTATGTTTCTGTGAAAGTTACACTTCTGGAAGGAAGGATTTCTTATCTTCCTTTATCATTACAGAATATTGTTTGCCACAACCCTGTTTTTCTCTTCCCCAAAATTTATGGTCTTCCCTAAAGAAGGCTGCTTTTTATCTTATCTTTTAACTTATCTAGAAACATAAAAATATATCTATTACAGCAAAAGAGCATCTAATACATTTGGTTACATCCATTACTATAAGTTAAAGCCATGACATAGTAGATTTGGAATATTTAATGTATGCCCTTACCTTATAATATCTCTTTTTGGGCCTTGTGGTCTTTTTAATTGGATCTCGTTACTGGTTTAGCTGAGTATGTTGATGGCTTCTTTCATTTGCTGAAAAAGCTGGTTGTCATGTCTGTACAGGTGTATTTTATAGCCACTCAGAAATGAGGTTTTGAGCCCTCTGTTTAGCCATACCTCTGCAGTTTGACTTAATCCCTTTGAAAATGGCCAAGGAATTGGGAGCCTTGATGCAGCAGCTAAGTGATCCACCCCTCTCCATGCACTCCTTGCACTCCTGAGAGGTGACCTGAAGGACTGGAGGTATTGTCTTGTAGGTAAAAAAATGGGAAGGTTCCCACCATGGAAGAATGTCCTCTTCCTCCTCCTGCCAATCAGCTCATCGGCAGATTGATGAAGGAGGGACATTCTCCCAGGGCTGGAACCTCCCTGGGGCTATCTGTGTTACCTGCTGCTTTTCAGCAGCTGTCAATTGCCACTTGACAGCCTGCTCCCATCCAAAGCAAGAGAGGGCTGACTGTCAGTTAATGGACTTCCATAAAGATGGTTATGGCCCAGGGAGCAGCCCTCTAGTGCCCTCTGGCTGGCAAGCTTACCTGTGTAGCTTTCCAGCCATGGAGCTGGAGAAAAATCTGCACAATCCAGCTCCCGGGGTATTTTTCTATCAGAAGAAATCTTCTGGTAAAAATGAATGTCTGTATGCAGCCAAAGTCTATGTGCCACTGGATCCACAACTGTACAGATCTAGATGCCAGAATCACTGCAGAGAAAGAGACAGAGTACCAGTGTTTCTGTGCTAACCCACAGACTGGATAAAGCAGCACAGAAGAGTTGCATAGAAGCTTTCCATCCTGCCGGGAAGTTTGAGACAGGTGGGTTTTATGCCATTAGTTAGACCTTCACAACAACCAGTTACTACTGCCATGTGTAGGGATAAGTAAAATTTATATTGAATGGATTATGTTATCCAATTATATTGAGCATTTTGTGATGCTTCTTCAGTATAATTTATTAAGCAGTGTTAACTAAAGGACCTCTTCAGTCTCTTTTTATCGCTTACTTGTACTTGGTTTTGTCATATAATTTTGTATACTTCCAAAATTGTTGTTCTACTAAAAATATATACAGGTTTCCCTCACTTTATGCTGTACATGCACTCCTAGAAAAGGGCGCATAACTTGAATTCACATAAAGGGAACCCACTTTACAACGTAAGAAATAGGGATACATTCCAGGACCTTGACTGTACCCCAGGCCCATTTCTACCATTTTTACAAGGCAATTTTGGTACTTACCAACATCAAACAGTACACACAAGCACAGGGCACTATCATAATGGGCGTGGCAACTACAGAAACACATCGCAGACAGCGAGCAAGGAGCACAAATCTACATAAGAGACTATATGTTAGTTTGCATCACTCCCATAATATACCACACAAAGCAGCTGACTGTGGGCTTTCACCTCACCAATTGCATAAGACTGAATTTTCCTCACATATACTGAATTTTTGGTATTAAAAGGGTCATTACATAAGAGCGGATTCACACAGATAGAGCCTGCATAAAGTGAGGGAAAACTGTATGTTCTTTTTCTTTTCCAGGGCTTGGAATTAGCAGCTCATGTAAAACTCATCTCCATAACTTAATTACAGTTTGGTTACCCTCAAATTGCAGCTGTTGATATTGCTTGATCAGAATGCAGATATGCAGATAAAGCCTATAACAGCATTACATTTTCTGGTGGTACTTCAGTAGTAGGCTAGAAGTGAGTACTTTATATCAACAGTTAGTGGAGGTTGATGCTGTATCTCAGTGCATTTGCCTTCTCTAAAATACTTTGTTTTTTGTGCTAATCTGGCATGAAAAATAGGGAAAAAAATAAATACTCTGCTGCAGTGCATTAAACATTTTACAAATGTCAGGTAGTGCGTCTTGAACAAGCTAAATTAGTCAGTGTGAAAGATGAATCAAAATTTGAGCTAATTTAGTGCTTTTAATCTGGCATTTGGAGTTGGTTGCAGGTTAATATTAGTTATGGTTATGGGCATATTCAGGGTTTAACTTCTACAGGCAAGTTTACATTAGTAAATATATTACAAAGTAAAGTTTAGGCCTCTTGTTAGTTCAGTAGAGCAGTGCAAATAAAACAAAAGAAATAACTCTGATGTCAGTATCACAAAATAGTATTGGATCTACCTGTTTCTTTCTGATATTTCAAAAAGTAGCATCAAGTAAATCCACTTCCCAAAAGTGGAAAGATTCAAAATAGAAAATGGGACCATCTTGCCTAAAATCCACTGATATAATTAAGACAATAACATTTACCCAAAATAAGATTGGCATATATGTGATTTTGAATTTTGTAAAAATTTATAAGTAACATTATTACAACTAAATTTCAGGAGCAGGCAATTGATAGAGAACATGAGAGAGATGTGTTCCAACAAGAGATAGAGAAACTGGAGCAACAGCTTAAGATTCCACAAAGATTTCAGCCTGTCAGTGAGCATCAAACCAGAGAGGTAAGATTTTGAAGTATAATGCCCTTTTTGGATGTATATAACAAAATCAAATGACTGGGGGCACTGTAAAAAAAAAAAAAAAAAAAAATCAAATTATTTCATAATAAAGATAATCAGCCTCATCTGCAAAGCAAGAAGGTAAATCTATAGATGAAGAATAAATGGGTTTTTGTTTTGGGAAGGGTTTTCTTTCTTTGTTTTTTGGGGGTGGGGTTTGAAACTAGAATCATACAGAGCATAGCTATTTTGGTGTAGTAGGTTTATTTGGAAAACTAAGGTAAATGAAAAATTTTGGAAAATATTGGTGCATGTCATCATTATATCTAGTTAACCACTATTTGTCTACGTTATTATTTGGCCTAAGAATTGAAGCAGAGATGCATTGACATGTTTTTTAACAGAAATTTTTGGTGCTCTTGTATTTTGCGTGGGTCTAAGATGTTGTGGGTGGAATTTTAGGGCATTGAACTTATTATTTTAATTATTGTTGACTTGAGCAAAGCCAGGATTTCAGCCTCTTGAACAGATTTCTTTTATGCTATTCATAGAGTTCATAGACATTAGGGCTGGATGGGACCTTAGAAGATCATCAAGTCCAGTCCCCTGCCCAAAGGCAGGAAGTCAGCTGGGGTCATAGGATGCCAGCAACAAAAGCATCCAATTTTTTCTTGAAGGTGTTTAATGTAGGTGCTTGAACCACCTCCGATGGTAGGTGGCTTGGACAAAAAAGAAATTCTTCCTTATGTCCAGCCTTTGACCTCATCATCCCTTGGGGTGCTCTGGTGAACAGACGTTCCCCCAGTTACTGGTGGTCACCTCTGATAAACTTATAGGTGGCCATCAGATCACCCCTGAGCCTATACTTTTCCTGGCTAAAGAGTCCCATAGCTCTCAGCCTGTCATTGTAAGGTTTGTTGTGTTTCTTGATGTAATGTCAGTTTCGGTGTTCCCTCGTTCTTTTGTGTAAGGATTGCCCCATTTGGCCGGTATGAACAGCAGAGGGCATTGCAACCAGGTGATGGGATGATGTTAGTGGAGGAGCAGGTGAATGAACTTGGGATGTTATAAGCCGTGTTATTTGGTCCATTCATGATATGGTCTTTGAGGGGCACAGCTTGTACCTAGGTCTGTTGCAAGGCCTGGTAGCCTTTTGCTAGAGACACTGAGGTTGGGGGAAAATCTGTAAGCCAGATTGTTCTCCATTGGTGCCTTGTAATGGTGGTCATATTAAAGGAGGGATTGGAGGTCATTAGTAATGGCTGCTTTTGCAGACATGAAGAACAAACAAACAGAGCTTTACTTTCAACTCGGCATGCCCCCGTGCCGAGCACAGCACATGCCCAGAAGAGGCATCATGTTAGTTTGACCCAGCTTCAACATCTGTATAGATCAGACGATTTCACCAGGGTTTTTTTGGCACTCTTATCTAATAGCTAGAGATCTGCGGAATTTGCTCCAGAAGTGTGCAACTCAGCCAATTCTTTAATCTTGGAGTTTCCCCTGTGTATCCCCCACCTCATTGCTGATTGGCAGAGGAGCCCTGCTTTCCACACCTGATGGCCAAAGGGCAAAAATTGTGGCATAGTTAAAAGTATGATTTTAACCATGATTGGCAAAGGGGCCCCAAATTACCAGGTGCAGGCAGCAAGTGTTAGGGCCCCTCTGCCAATCAGTTGTGGGGAGGAACACAGGAGGGAAATTCCAAGATGAAAGAAGCTGCCATGTCGTGCATTTCCAATGCAACGTCCAGGGATCCTTACTAATAGTTGACTGAATCAGCTTTAGATAAAAGCACCAAAAAGCTCTACCGAGGTACCCAATCTATACAGATGCTTGTGAGCTGGGTCAAACTAACATGCTTCCTGTTCCAGTAAAGCACTGTTTTTGATTTGTTGGGTCTTTTGTACTGTCAGTGGCCAGTGTGTCCCACAATGTTTAAGTTGGGGACTGTAGGTGACTACCAGAGGGATTCTGTTGGCCTTATCTTGGGGTTGGTATTATAGCAGGTTGGACTGGAAGCTGAGTCTGATTTGAGTGGCTATGGTTTTGGTATTGTAGGTGTAGGGGAGTCCCTGCTCTAGATACTTAATAGGGGTGTGCAAAGCGGGCCCTATTCGATATGGATTTGGCCCAAATCAAGGACAGCGATTCGATTCATTGATTTGGATCCATGCCCCTGATTCAATTCAGCCAGATCCAAATCTGAAGATTTAAATGTTTTTCTCTACATACCTTGAGGTACCAGCGTGGCTTATAAATGCTGTGATGCTAGGGTGCATGGAGCATGTACCACAGGAGTGCAGAGGGGCCCTACGTATGCTTGGCAACAAATCTGGAAGTAGACTGGAAGTACTTCCGATCCACGTCTGGGTCTGCCAGGAGCGCATGGGGGTGGGGGGCCCTGAACACCCCTAGCTCAGCAATTGGCCACAGGGAGACCCTGGGTGCCCCCCCTCCCCTCCCAACCCAGGAGGCACCAGCTGCCAAGCCGGGGCAGTGGGGTGGCCATGCTTCTGTGAGACGTTCCATGTGCCCCAGCATCGCAGCATTCATGAGCTGCCTGCTAGCTAGAGGTATGTAGAAAAAACATTTAAAGCCATGTCTGTGTACAACTTGCTGAATCTGTCCAAATCGATTCAGAGGGTTCCAGTTTGATTCAGAGAGATTAAAGGGTCTCCTGATTCAATTCGGCCACTGAATCAGGCTGAATCTCTGCCAAATCGAATTGGGGACTGAAGTTTTGCACAGCCCTAATAATTAAGGTGCATCCTGGTTGGTGGGATCAGAGTGCGTACAGTTGTAATGTAGAGTTTGGCAGTAAACAGTAAGTCTGGTGTGCTCAGGACAAAAGCTAGTGGTATGATTTGTTCAGTGAACTGAGTGGTGGTAATTGGAGCTGTAGTAATTAGAGCTGTGTGTAGCTTCGAGTGCTGATTTGATTTGAAGGAGATTCAGCCCAATTCGGTGACCGAATCTCTGAATCCAAATTGAATCGGGACCAATTACAAAAGGTCTGAATTGATTCGAAGGTCTTCGAATCGATTGAGAAAAGATTCAGATGGGGCCTGTGTGATTCAGAGATCCGGCTGATTCAGCAGCAGCCAAATCTCTGAATCAGATTTGGCTGAATTGAATCACTGTCTCCCAAATCGGCCGAATCCAAAGTCAATGCTACCCGCTTCACACAGGCCGAGTAGTAATCTGTAACTTAATGATAAAATTCAGAAGCAGGCAGCTAGCAGTCATATTTCTAGTTTGCTGGTGGAAAAAATAATGCCCCTTTTAAAAATATTATGTAGTAGAACTTGGATATTTTGCATTGCGGGGGCTTGCAACCCATTTAATTTACAGCAGATTACTGAATTCATGATGAGGCAATCAACTGACTTAAGTAAAAACTTCAGCAAAGGATTCAGCTTCTCCACTCAGCTGAAGCACCAGAGTAGTCCCACACAGATGACTGGAAAACCGCATCCTTTGAAATAAGTTTCAGCAGAAGCAGTCTCACCTAACACATACTGTGGTCCTGTATATCCTGACAAGTACACAAATCCTCATCTTCATAGGGAGCTAAGGAATCTGGGTTTTACTGATATACCCATGGATCTATCACAATTTGTAGCTGGAAAAGATGCTGGAGTTGAGATAAAAATTAAGGAAATCAACAAAAAAAAAAAAGACCCAAGACGTAGGCATTTTTAATCAGAAGAGTGTCTTATATGATTTTTAAATGCTGTAGTTAGAAGTACAAATCATTTGTGTCCACTGGAACTTGTAATGGAAAACTTTTTGGTAATGTTACAAGTAAGAAGAGTAGAGCTGTCTGTGTTGTAAATAAGCTTAAAATAAAGAAATGTCCCAGTGTTGTTAAAAGTAGTGGTTGTGAAGAAACACTGAAAGAATGCATGCATTCATAAAAAAAGAAAACAAAACCATTCAATAGATAATGGGACCCCAAGCCACAGAGACTAACAGAATGATTGTTATGACCGACTCAAAGAACAAATAATCTTATATACTACTATCTAAACATATCATACAGCATAGAAAAGAAAAGCTGGAAGAGACCTCAAAAGGTCATCTAATCCATCCCCCTGCTTAAGGCAAGATCATCCCTGACAAAATCATCCCAGCTAAATAACGTCATGTTTTGGGGTTAAAAATTCTGTCATTGAATGTGACAGGCTAAGATCTAATAAGCTAAAAGTTCTTTTATAATGAAATTGAATCAGTATGCTTGATTCTTCTTTTTTATTGCATAGAAAATGTGATAATGTTTTGTAAATTTTCAAATACATTGTATAGTAAAGAAAAGTGCTCCTGTTACATCACCTTGTCGGCTCTTGGTAAAAAAGAAGCTTATTCTGCTCTTGTTATAACTGAGATGCTGCATTATACTAATCAGTTTGTGAAACACTGATTTTTCAAATTGTTTTAACATTAACTCTAAACTACCCCATAACTTCCTCTGCTAAATACTGAGAAGTAAATGTTGCATTTATCTGTCCCATGTCTCTTACTATTACATTCTGTTTAACTTTGTGCTCAGTTATCTTGATCATGCTATCCTTACATCTCCATTATCTCAAATCTCATCTCATAAAGGTTGTGAGAACTGGGCCTAGATCATTCCTTATGAAAGCTTTACTTGTCTTATTTCCTTCCCATCTTGACTGTTGTTCTTGAGCCTAAATGTCTGAAATTAAGGAGATTACAAAAACTTTGCTATCTTCAGCTCTTAAAAACCTAGGCAAGGAGGTTTTATTTCTGTATAACTTGAATGTGAAAGTAGTAAAGTTACACACGTAAGCTGGTATGTTTTTAAATTATGGAAATGCATGGTTGCATTTACCCAGACAACTTTACCTCAGCCTCATAGCAACACCCACATCTCATATTTTATTTTTGCCAAGTATTTTTGGTTCCAGGATTCTTGCCATATGTACTTTCTTAGAACTGAAAGCATACCAGAGCTGTAGGTATTCAACTTGTTCCCCAAGATTGAGATACCTCTTCCTTGAATGTTGTAATGATGCCTCCCACTGTTGGGCTATATAGAACATCAAGCTATCATGCCATCATGTCTTAGTCAGTTAGAGAAGTGTGAGACTCTTCCAAAAGGACAGGTAAGTTTTAGGGTTTAGCAGATTGGAGTGCACAGAACACAGTTCATCAGTAACTTTATATTTATTGGATATGGAGTTGCAGGACTTTAATCCTGTGTTCTTTTTCATCAAGGAGATGAAGATTTATTAACAGAAGGAATATTTTCCCCATCAAACATCTATGTTGTTTAGTAATGCTAAAAACCTATTCCAGTATGACACAGTACATTCACCTTACTTCTGTATTATCTCCAGGTTGAACAGTTAACAAACCATCTAAAAGAAAAGACAGACAAATGTAGTGAACTTTTACTCTCTAAGGAGCAACTTCAGAGAGATATACAAGAACGGAATGAAGAAATTGAGAAACTTGAATGCAGAATAAGAGAACTGGAACAAGCCTTAATTATCAGTGCAGACAAACTGCAAAAGGTATTTTTCCCTGTAAAAATGCCTTATTTCTTTTTCTATTTAATTTATCTAATAACAAGGTAATGTTTGTTCAATTTGTAATAAATAAAAAAAAGACAAAGTAGCCAATAGTACATTATATGATGTATAGTAAATGGTATTGCATCTACCCAAAGAACCTTGCCTAAGTAATAGTATAATGTTTATTTAAAGGTTGAGGAAAAGAAGCAGTTTGGAGCTGCCAAAGTAAAAGGAGAATTGCCCCTTGAAGTACAGTTGCAGGCTGAACAAGAAGCTGTTGACAGAAAGGAAAAAGAGGTATGTTTGCTTTTTGCTTTAAGTTATTATCAGTGATTTTTCTTCTGAGGCCGGCTCAATGAAGTCATCTCCTATAAGCTGATCAGGTACAAGCATATACACTTGTGAAGAGAATGCTAAGTCCCTGACTCCCATTACAATTGTTGTGCAATTAACTAGTTAATTGCACAATAAATTTAGGCATGCTACACATGCAAAGTAACTATTGCACAATTAGAGTGGCCAAGCAGCCAAAAAAACAGCCAGCCAGCATAAAGATGTTACTTGAAAAATGTAGCTGGTTTCTTTCAAGCTTTAATGTGAACATGTGGCATGTCACTACACAGAGTAATAGTGTTCAGCCAAGTCTTCTAGCATCTGAGGGTGCTGAACTGCTTGCTCACAATTGTTTGCATGCTCTTGCTCTTCCACCCCCTTCCCCCTGCCCTTCCTGCAAGAGAGGTCTCTGATTCCTGGTGAACTTGGCTGCCTCCCTTACCTCAACAGGAGATCTTAAGATTCATGTCCCCACCTCCCTTTTTCTGACCAGTATTCAAAGCTGCTTCTTTAAGGAGTCCTTAGCATCTCTTCTCTGAGAGAAGCAAATTGTCAATTGACACTCAAGGCAACACGCTTTACTTGCATACAATAGTAATCCATGAAAAGGAGAGGGAATTGGTTTGGAAAGCTGCTGGTGGGGACAAGATGGGGAGAGAGAGAGAAAGCACAAACACATAAGCACCTTGTAAAATATTTTGGAATAATTCAAGCCCCTTTTCTCCCTTCTCTCCTTCTCTTCACCCCCTTCCTGTACTAGGTGTCCCCCGTTTTGTACTAGGACTAAGGGAGCAGCTCCTTCATCCAGAGAGAGCTCAGAACTCACTTCTCATTGACAGCATGTTAGCTGCTCATTAGCATGTTGAATGGAGGGGAAAAAAACTTCCTTGGATTTAAGTATATGTGATTATTTTATAGTAAGCAGAATGGATTTAGGGAAGTCCTAAAAAGAAGAAAGAGTGAATATTGTCCACAGTCTGATGCCTAAAATCCTCTTTTGTTTATTTAAAAAAAGAAAAAAAGGGAGAATCAAATGGTATTTCAATGGAGATTATAGAAGTATTCATCCTGAATAGAAGAATATTGGGCCATAGTCTCATAACACTGATGTTGAAGTCAGTAGAGTTACTTTAGATTTATCTGAAGTAAATGGAATTTGAATTCATCTTATCTAGTCTAACAGGGATACAGTCAGATGAGGTAGGTGTAACAATGCATGGAACTCTATAAAATGTGGCCCTCATTACTTTTGTTTATGATCATTTCAACTTTTGCTTCGTTTACTTTGGATATATAGATCACAAACCTTGAAGAACAATTGGAACAGTTTCGAGAGGAATTAGAAAACAAAAATGAAGAAGTTCAGCAGTTGCACATGCAATTAGAAATCCAGAGAAAGGAATCCACTACACGGCTGCAAGAACTAGAGCAAGAGAATAAATTATTTAAGGTAATTTTCAAGGTAATGGAAGGAGATTTCACAAGATCGGAGAAGATGAAAGGTTGTAGTTAAGGCCCTTGAGGCTTATAAAAGAGAGTGAGAATTATCAAGCAAGTCTATCATTTCATACCCATTCACCGTCAGTGAATTCTCCTGTAAAACCAAGATCCAAAACTTAATGTCTCAAGTGTTTTTCCAATCAACTTACAAAATATTAAAAATTTCATATAGCCATTCTTTATTTTGCGTAATCTTTATTTTTCAACCCCTATAATTTAAATAATCAATCAATTGAATATTCTGGGAAAGATGCATAAATTATACCACATCTATGCTTTGACTTTTTTTGGTAGGATGAAATGGAAAGATTGGGACTAGCTATCCAGAAATCTGAAAATACATCCATTAAAGATCATCATCTAGGTGCTGGGAAACTTGTTCAATTTGTGCAGGAAAAGGAGCAGAAAATAGATCATCTTAATGAACACATTTCAGAACTACAAGAACAACTTGAAAACACAACAGATAACAAAGTACGGTCTTTGGAAATCTTTTGCAGTGTTAGTTTGTTTCTAGCTGGTATAGAAAAGCAATCTGATGAAGGCATTTATAGGTATCTTGTATAAAATTGGGAGTGTTCCAGTCAAAATAGTGCTCAGAACAGCTGTTTAAATACTGCATTCCTCTCTCCAAATACTATTTAACTCCTGATCCTCCAGATGCCTGTTAGTGTTTATCAGGATGTGGGCACCTGAGTTGTATCTGTGTTAATTAAATGCATTTTTCTATTATAAGCAATGAAATATAAGGAAAGATGTATACTAGGTTGATTTCTGGTGCCACCTGCTGGATAAAATCAATAATCAGCGTTCACTCTTTTAAAACTGTTGAAGCTGTGAACTGAGGAAATGTAAATACATCCTTGTTGGTCACTAAAGCCCACTCTCTCCAATTACAATTTAACTTATGCTGGATGTACAAGCATTGCAAACAAGAAACTTGAAGCAATATATTAAAAATAGAAAATGGATTCACTCACTTTCCAATATTTACATGCCTTACTAATTACAGCTTTGAGCTGTTTCCTAAATTTTTATTTTCCTGTACAGTAGATAGTGACGCAAATTCTCCTTTGGCTTGTGTCCAATTTACACTAGACACTAGGTGAGGAGAGAAGTTCTCAGATGTCACGTAGAAAGCAAATTGAATAATTTATTGTGGTGACATTTTACCTCATGTTTTAATAGCTGTAAACATTTATTTTTGCATAAAATGTAATCGTTATTTTTATCTACAAAGACAACTGTCCTACCAAGAAGCCCATCGGTTAAGTCCTGACGAGCAGTGATGCCTAGGGCTGTGTGAACTTCCGTTGACTTCCATTTCATCGTTTTGATGGAACAGTGTTTTGTTTTGAGTTTGGTTTAGTTTCAAAAGCACTGTTCCATTTCATTTTGTCAAAACTGTTTTGATGTTTTACCCATAAGCTATTCCTCACCCAGCACTGGGAAGACCAGTGCTGCTGGTAGCACCAGCTTCCTGTCATCCAGCAGGCAGATTGGGGGCCTGCACCCCTGGGAGAAGTCCATCACAACCCCCACAGACACCCTGGGAGTGCAGGTGAGTCCCTAGTCTGCCTGCCAGATGACAGGAGGCTGGTGCTGTCGGCTGGGGCCAGCAACAGCACTGATCTTCCTGGAATAGGCTGTGCCCAGTGCTGGTCCCAGCTGGCAGCACCAGTCTCCTGTGATCCAGCAGGCAGATCAGGGGCCCTGCACTCCTGGGAGGAGTCAACAGAGCCCTGTAGCCCTCCTGGGGGTGTGGCAGGCCCCCTTAACAGCCTGCCAGGTCACAGGAGGCTGCTCCTGCCACCTGGAACAGCACTGTACGAAGCCTGCACCCATCTCTGGGAAGATAGGTGCTGCTGCCGGCCCCAGGTGACAGCACCTGCCACCTGTAATCTGACAGGCAGATTGGGGGCCTGCCTGCACCCCAGGAGGGCTGCAGGGGCTGTGCTAGAATGCTCTCAGGGTTGCGGACCCCTGATCTGCCTGCCGGATGACAGAAGGCTGGTTCTGCTGCCTGGGGCCAGCAGAAGGGCCCGGGGTAAATTAGCTCATGCAGGGACCTGCCTCCACCCTGGGATTGAGGTGGAGGCAGGTCCCCGCATGAGCTGATTCACCCTGGGCCCTGCACCCTTCTCAGGTGGGCTCTGATACGGGGCCTGGGGCATATCGGCTGCAGGGGCTGTGTCGGACTCCTCCCAGGGGTGTGGGCCCCCAATCTGCCTGCCGGATGACAGGAAGCTGGTGCTGCTGGCTGGGGCCAGTGATAGCACTGATCTTCGTGGTGCTGGATATGCCCAGCGCCATCTCAGCTGGCAGCAACAGCCTCCTGTCATCCAGCAGGCGGATTGGAGGCCTGCACCCCCCCCTGAGGAGTCCGGTACAGCCCTCCTGGGAGTGTGGGCCGGTCCCAGTCTGACAGGTGGATGACAGGTGGCTGTTGCTGCCAGCTGGGATGGGTTTTTTTTTTAATCACTGCCTTTGACCAATTTTCAAAATATTTTTTCAGTATTTATGCATAGCCAAATTTTGAAGAATTTTGTGTGCAGGATTTCATCACATTGTATTTAATGTTTTACTAAAGCGGGGGTCGGACTTGATGATCCATTGAGGTCCCTTCCGACCCTAACATCTATGAATCAATACAACTTGTATCTAATCGTATGACGCATGCAATTTTATGTCAGGTTCTTCCTCATAAACCCATATTGCTGCTACTTATGTTTGTGTTATATACTAGAAGATTTTTTTTTTTAGTTTTCCTTAATAGATGTTCTATTTTTTTTTTTTTTTTAGTAAGGACTGAAGTTAAACATGGTAGATAGTGATTTCTGGGATGCCATTGCCTTGCTTTTTTTTAATTATCTTAAAATATCAGAATGCAAAATCAGCCTTACCAATTTATATAGTTCACATTTTCCAGCTATTCTAATGCTTTTTACAAGGTAATTCTATATGTTTACATTACTACCTAACTGGCTGTATGTATTGAAGGATGGAGTAGGAAAGGAAATTCATTTTAATCACTAATTTTAGCCCAGCCCGTTTTTAAGCGGCAGGTTTTTTCCCAGTTAATTTTTTTCTGAATATTTTCTAAAACCTTGCTCAGTCTCATTAACTACTTCAGCTGCCATAAATCATTTGGGGTGTTGCTATGGTTGTCTTTTTTTATACAAGGCTTGACTGACTAAATATTCTTGTTTTGATTCTCTGCTTTCTTCGCTATTTGAATACAGGTGTTTTTAAAACCTCGACTCTTGGAATTGCTCTTTACAGAGCCATGTTGTCCACTTTGTTTCTTACATCCTTCTTCCTTACAGTGTCCTGTGCCTTTGTTATGGCATCTGTAAGGGTCTTTGGGCATTCTTCTACATTTTTGGAATAAGAAAATTCCTTTCACTGCAAATCGCATGTTATATTTCTTAATTCTCCAGAGCTTACTCTCTCAAAAGCTAATTCTCTTCTAATACTTCTGCACTTGGTAAATCTTTTCACTATCTTATTAATTTTACTTCCACTGATGTCAAATTTCCCTCTTACTCTCGTATTCCTACTCATTTTACTCTCTGTTAGCAAGGCCTATAATGCCACCTTCTCTGATGATTTGCTGTACTTTTTGGATCTAAAGTAATTGTTCTCTTTATTGGGGAGTTTCAATGATGACAAATTCAGCTGTATCTTGTTACTTAAGTAATATCTAAGCACACAAACCCAGTAACCTTAAATTCCATTAACACTATAATGGAAAATAATTTTCCAAAAATAATTTTTGTTCTTTTCTGATCATCACAAAACTCTTCATTGCTGAGTGATCATTTCAGCATTATAGATTCTTTTGACAGATAGTACTATACTTTCATCACTCTCTTTTTTTCAGTAAATTATTGTGCAAAATAAATCACTTCATTACAGCTAAGTTGTACAATATATGTATATCAAAGAAAATATATATTATTTGTTTGTACTTATCAGCACTGATATGGTGAGGGGCTTACATTTCCTTTATAAATCTACCTTTTAAGCATTACAGGCAATTTAAAGATTTACCTGTGTACTATATGATACTGTTCAAATCTGTTTGGAAAGGAGAGCTTTCCCTTTTCAAATAGTGAAGTAACATAGTCTTAAACTGGTTGAGTTGAATGTAGTATAAAATTTTTGTTTTTCTTCAGTTTGGAGGTTCCAGTCCTTTCTAAAATAAGGGAGATTATTTATGTGGTTTACTGAAGGTAACGTGCTACATAAGCCTTAGTTTCTTGGATTCTTGTAGTCAAACTAGTGTTGAAAGCCTGATCACAAACCAGAGATCTTCCAACACAGACCTTGTTGCTTTTAGTAGTTCATTGGCCTTGGTAATTTTCTCAGAAGATGGGCAAGTCTGAGCTGTAGATAAAATAGTGGAGAAAATATGAAGGCTTCAGCTTTCACAAAGCCTTGTAGATGGTAGGTAGTTCAAAAAGTTCTACTTTTTCTGAGTCCCACATAGAAGTACTTTAACTTATACAGATCTGAGAGACACTCCATCAAGAGCATTTCAGTTATTGTGGATGTACTTCCTTTTACAAGTGTTCAGGCTAAATGATTCATTGAACTGCTTCCATACAGACTAGAAGACTTTCTTCTCTGGTTATTTAATAATTACATATCATATATTTCTTTCATTGACTTCTCAGGTAATTGAAGAAAAAAATGAGCATATAAGGGAGCTTGAAGCCCAGATAGAGTATCTAAAAAGTGATCAAGAACGTATCAAGAAAAACAGTGAAGATGAAATAGAACAGTTGAATGAAGTTATTGAAAAACTTCAGCAGGAATTGGCAAATATTGAACAAAAGGTACCTGTAGACTTTGGTTCCTTTCAGGAGGATACAGAAAGTCTGAAATACCAGTTTGATACACTGTTGGCAGAAAAAGCTGCTTTGGAGATGCAAGTGGAAAATAATAGTGCAGAAGCCTCTCGTACAAAAGATGAGCTTGAGGAAACCAGATTAAAAATGAATCAGTTGAAGCAAGAAATAAATACATTAAAGAAGGAACATGACAAGGTAACAGAAAAATATAAATTTATACTGATGAAAATTGATAAGGCACAATTAGAGGACAGAGGTGAAGACAAAAGTAAAAAATTGGAAGAAGGCCAAAGTGAAAGAACACAAGAATTGTTACAAAATGAAATGCAACTTAGGGTTGTTGAAGAAAAGGTCATAATCAGTGATCTGGAGGCAGAGCTGCGGCAGTATCAGGCCACTGTTAAAGAAAAGGATTCAGAACTGTGCTGTTGTTACAACCAAATAGAGAAGCTGAAAGAGCAAGCCCGGGCTGAAACAGATGTGCTTAAAAAGAAAATCCAGGAAATGAAAGAAATGCTTGAGGAAAAGTTAGCTGTTGCTCTTGTCAGTCAAGCTCAACTAAATGCAGTTCAGGAACATAGTAAATTCATGCAAGAAATTCAGGCAGCTTCAAAGGGTGTCAAAGAATCAAACAGAAGTACACAAACAGAAAATGTAAATTTTATAACTGAAGAAGAAACGGAATCAAAATTATCAGTATTAACAGAGAGACTGTCAGAGATGGAGAACAAGCTGGCAAAGATGCAAAACAATCTGGAATTAGAAAAAGAAAATGTAGAAGTTTCACAGAAAGAGGCTAAAGAAAAAGAAAAGAGACTGTTAGAACTTCAGCAGTTAGTAGAAGAGATTAAAAACAAACACAAAGACGAGATTCAAGGGGGCTCTAAGCAGGCAGAGGTGCAAACATCTGAGGTAAATATTTGCGCACCACCTGACCTTTTGCTCACTTTACCTACATATAAGGCAAAACACTTCTTTAATGAGACTAACAGTAGTTGTATTCTGTCATTGCAGAAGACATACAGTAGATGTCCATTTATGTATTATTCTTCTTGAGTTACAAAGACATGACAAGTTGTGCTTTAGATAAATTCCACTGACATTTTCCCCTAAAGATTTAGTTAAAACATATTCAGCCTTTTCTTGGACTTGACGTCTTTAAAATAAAAGACACATTTTCTCTATTTTATGACTTTTTACAGAAGATAAGATAATTGTTGTATTTGTTGCAGTCAAGTTGATTTTGTATTACATAGTTTGGAACGTGTATTGATTTACTTATGAACATAATACAGTAAAAATGTACAAATTCCTCAAATAAAGATTTTTTGGCCATATATAACCAAGACCAACAGCATCACCAGCTCTATGTATTCTACTTATATGGCTGTCATTACCATAATCATTTATAAATAGCTTTCTTCACAACCTCAGGAGGAGGGACATACCATTGTCCTCATTTAAATGTGGCTGACTGAAGCAGAAAAGGGTTCCAGAAGCATATTACAGAACAAGGAATTGAACCCACATCATCCAAATTGCAGATCAATACCTAAACACTGGGGTGCAAACCATCCTGCTTCTCTTTATAAGGGGTCTTCACCCTGTCTCTTGGCAGTTCTTAAAGCCAGTCTCTCTGTCCAAGTCCCTCTGAAGTGTTTTACAATTATTAAAATGGTATGGATTTAGCAGTTGTATATTTTAATTTTGGAGCTATTTAGCACTATTATTTTCCAGAAAGCTATGTTCTGTTAATCGGGAACATTGCCCCATCTGCCTTTGGAAAAAATATAGGCATGAATTCACTTGGCACAGAATTAAGCTGACCTCATAAAACTATAATGTAAACTTGAGAGAGGTTTATCATTTAAGTAACAGTCTTACTGTTGCTTTGTCCTGCTTCATATGATTTTGTTTGACCAGGAGGTTGTTTTCATTGCACATGGAAGAAGGAATTGAAACCAAGTCCATTAGGACTAACTTGACAACTCTTCAGAGCTCTGAAGATAACTTTGGGGGGAGGGGGGGAGGAAGCATTCCACTTCATTATGAAGGCCTACATGAAGTCTACGTGGAAATCTGTTGGATATATTTGCAAAATTTATATTCCTTATATTTCGTGGCATCCTGGAATATTCCCTTTTTTTCTTTAGTGCTTGGCAAAAGTAACCCTGGAAAACCATGTGTATGTGTGTACAGCTCATATTTTTAAAACATGAGCTAATATAGCAATATAATAGCTTCAGAATTGAAAGTTTTTTAAAAAAAGAGTAATGTCCATGGATGACACCCTTTCTTCCCACCTTGCACTCAGCTGTTTGTTAACACAGTCAGCTTTAACACTGTGCTACTTTTGCTGCTTTTGAAGATTGAAAGCCCATTAGTGTTTTATCTTTGTCGCCTCAAAGATGAAGGTGATTGATCCTACAGCTTTTCACCTTCCAGCCTTGCTGCCTTAGGTCTTCAGTTTTCTACTCCATGGATCAAATATAGAGATTAAGTAAATGAGAAGTAAAATACAAAATGATACTCCTTTGTGATTTAAATGCTGAGGAAGGGGGAAGCAAAAATATCAAATCATGACAACAACCACAACCTGAAAGAGATCCAGAAAGAATGAGGAAGTGTATGTGGCTTCAGTGACTTCCATCAATTGCTAGTAATGGCATCTGAGTTTGACCCCTGAGTCAAAGCTGAGTTGAGTCTTATCTTCCATTCTCCAAGAGAGAGATTCTGTGTTCTGTAGCTAGCAATTTTATTACAATAAATCCTCAACTTTTCTTCAGGAAATGTAAGTTCCCACAGATCTTGGAGTTTAAAGCCTGAACCATTGGTGCAAAAGTGGCTGAATTAGTCAGAAATGTATTTTAGATTTCATACTGTGAGCTGCCTTTAGTTTTCACAGTGTTATTGTTTGTTCACATTCCTGTTATTTTCTAGTAGCGTTCCAGAAAACTTCAAGATGATAACGTTTTTCACGACATTTTCACAAAACCTTTTTTCTAGTTTGTGGATCCCAATTAACCTTGAAAATTGGACTTCTTTAATTAGTTTTGGGAAGATAGGTTCATCAAACAACTACTTAAGATTTTCTCCCAGGTGTGGCTCAAGCTTAATTTTTGTGAGGTGTCATGCAGTGGTAAGAAGAGAGGTCTTATTAACCATTTCCTATAATTTGTACTGATATAGGTAGTCTCAGAGTACACTTACAGTCAAGAAGGAAGTGTGTTCATTGACGGCCTTGAACTAGAGAAAATAAAAGCAGAGTCAGCTGCTGCCAAGGAAGAACTGAGCAGTTACAGAGAAAAAGTAGAAAAACTTCAAGAGGAATTAGTGGTAAGAATTAGATTATTGCCTGTTCTATCTTGCACTGAAAAATTGTATTTTATAAAAACGATTTACTATGCACTCATCGTACATTTAGAAACAATATCTGATAACTAGGAACCTACCAAAATTGCAATTTTGTGATTTTCATGGAAACCATGATTTTTAGGCAGGCCCCACAAAAAAACACAGACTCCACAAAAAAGCACAAGGTCTGTACTTTTGGAAAACTCCCTGGGGAAAAAAAAAATCACCAAAAATAGAAGACTGGCTCCCTCTGGAGGGCCAGCAGTCCTTGTGGGCACTATGGCCCAGCCACACAGCCTGCCATAGGGGTAGGGGAAGAGGAGGGCTGCTGGCACAGCATGATGGACAGCCGTAGCAGCCAGTCAACAGCAAGGAATGGGTCTGTATAACAGGCAGCCTTTGCAGCCAGTCAGCAGCAAGGGATGGATCCACTGGGGCTCCTTGGCCAACCAACAGCGTGGAGGGCCCACCATGCTCCTCCTGTGAAAATAGCTGGCAGGCCCACAATCTGCCCACAAACTTGGCTGGCAGCTGCCTTGACTTCGGTAGACTCCTGCTGATACATCAATTGAATCATCTAATTCAGGTTAAGTCTGTGGTTCCATTAGCTTCAGTAGAGCTATTTAATAGGGCTATGCGAAATTTCAGCAGCCATTTAGTTTCAGAGGTGTTGTGGGGCATTTCAGCACCTGAAACACTGAATCTGAATCAAAACAGAAGGCTCAGAGATATCTCCAAACCGAAATGAGGCATCCAAAACGTTTTTAAAATGTTTTGGAAAATTTCAGAGTTTCAGAGCCCAGCTTGCAGGACAACAGCTGTACACTACTACCCTGCTACGTGACTCGGTTCCGCAGGGAGCAGAGATCCATGCTGGTGGTCTCCTTGCTGCCACTGGCACTGCAAGGGGCAGGCAGCAGCAGCGAGGAGACCCCCAGCGTGGATCTCTGCTGCCTGCATCGCCAGGTCATGTGACAGGGCTGTGCAACCTGGCTCCACAGGGGGCAGAGATCCAGGGTGGGCAGTGGCGGCAAGGAGACCCCAGTACAGATCTCTGCTTTCTGCAGAGCCAGGACGTGCAGCAGGGCAGTGCTGGTCCCTCTGCAGGGAGCTGAGATCCAGGGCTGCACGGGGTGGGCAGCATCAGCGAGGAGATCCCATTGTGGATCTCTGTTCCCTGCAGAACTGAGTCATGCAGCAAGGACCAGTAAGCTTGCTTTCTGCTCTGCACTGCTTCCCTGCCCTTCGACCTGGCGTGACAGGGATCAGAGATCCACACACTGGCCCTCCTCAAGACAAGCCACCCACATTCCTGCCAGCTGGATAGAGCTGTGCGAAACTTTGCTTGCAGCCTGTTTGAAACAGAATCAGAGGAGATTCAGCCAAAATGAAACAGGACAGTGATCCAAATAAAACGAATCACTGTCCTCTGAAATGGCTGAATTGCAACTGAATCAAAATGCAGCCTTTTCACACGGCCTTACTGTTTAAGTTTGTGAGCAAAAGAATCTAGCCCTCTCTTTCATCTACTAACTTTGCGTTCTCATGTAACAGATATAATCAGGATAAATACATTTTAATCTAAAATATATCTGTGATCACTCTGTATGGAGAGCACTTTAAAAATACTGACCTTGGAGGTTCTGCAATTCAAATTCTTTACATTTGTAGGTGAGAGAAGAAAATGTGGCCCATTTGCAAGAAGAACTACACCAAGTCGAGGACAATCTAGTTCAAACTGAAAAAAAGCTTGCCAGTTATGTGAGAAAGGAAAAGGAAATAGAAGGACTTGCAAGCAGAAAGGATGTTGACAAAACAGACAGTGTTTCTACTAAAAAGCCTGCTCAAATCAGAAAATGCTCATCTCGTACTGATAAAACTAGGCAAATCGATAACTGGAGCCAAACTTCACAGATCCCTGTTAAAGATGCAGAAATCCAAATTGATTTACCTAGTGGATGTTCCTCTGAGGAAGTTGCAGAGATCATAAGAGAGTTTACTGAGAAAATTGACCAAATGCAAGAACTCCATGCTGCTGAAATCATGGACATGGAAACTAGGCATATTTCTGAAGCTGAAGCCTTGAAAAGAGAGCAATTTGTTGCAGTCCAGGTATTAATGGATGAATGTAATGCTTTGAAAGAAGTCATAGAGACTCTGAGAGTTAAAGAGGAGGTATATATTGTATTTTATACATACTATGTCACTTGCATGATATAAAGAATTGTTTTGGTTCATATGCCTGCTATCAAGTCTATTCTGAGTCTTCTTAAAGATGAAAAACAGGGCTATGTGATTAAGGCACTGTAAGGTATTTGGACTGGTATGGAGTTACCCACTTAGTAAGTGTTTCTGGATCCCTCCACAACCCTCAAGAAGTGATCACACTTTGCCATCTTGTAGGCAGCTGCAGCCTGCTGCCCCTGTACATGGCCAGTTCAGTGGGTTGGTGAAACATATGGGTCAGGCTACGGACCTGAACTTTGTAGTCCCTGTTTTAAATGAACTGTGTATCACCAGCAAGTTAAAGAAGCAGTTCCTGTGCGTCCCTCATCAGTTCCACTCATTTATGACAGTGGTTTTTTTCTTTTGAAGTTTTAAATGTTCTCTTTTCCAAATGTAGGGGGGCTCCATTCCTGGGTTAGTGCACTCAGCATCTTACCAGGCCAGAGATGGATGCTCCAGTGGTAAGAAAAAATGTTTAGTCTTTGCATTTTTTGCAATAGTAACATTTGGGGTTTTGTTTTTTTAACGTAGACTTTATTTGTATTGCTAAACAATAGTCACAAAATACCTATGCCAGCACAATGGACACTAACAACAGTCATTTTACATACAATAATATATTAATCCTGAAAGTGCCCACCATAGTGATTTGCCCACAATGATCCTAGAGCAAATCAAGATTGTATTAAGAAATCATAGAGACTCTGAGAGTTAAAGAGGAGGTATATGTTGTATTTTATACATATTTTGTCACTTTGCATGATATAAAGAACTGTTATCTAGGAACTTATTTTCATGTTTTCAGCTTTTCTTTTGTACTTTAAATGCTTTTGCTGCTATGAATTAAAAGTGCAGGAAAAACCACAGCACAAGCAGTATATTAATCCTATCAACAAGTCCCATCCTAGATCCCATATTTCTGCTTCTGCAGGCTGCAACTGCCCTTTTGTTCTTCTTTGCCTATGATCTTTTCCCAAGAACATCCAGTATCTGTAATGAAAATCTGATCCAGTTTAAACCAACTTTGAAACCAACATCTCCTTTGTTTGGTGTTGTAGATTTCCACGTGAGAAGGATTCCGTGCTTTATGACCCATATCTCAATAAGCAAAACATTAAAAAAAAAACAAAAAAACATTGTAATAACACAAGACAAAGAATTTAAATAAAACCACTAGCACAAATGTTGTCAAACTATTTCATTACATAAGCAAAAGTGATGAGTACAACATCTTTGTATTTATTTTAATTTCTTTAGATAGAAATGTTGGGATTATTTTCAAGAAGGACCCTGTAATCTGATTCCTTCTCCAACAGGAGAGTCCTTCTTCCTTTCTTTTTACTGATTTTGGCATTTCTTTAGGGTAGCTTTCTCAGTTATCCTGAGACTATAAAGCTGGAGTCCCCCTGGAACACTACAGTGAGTGGGAGCAGGTGTTGTTTTCTCCTGGTCCTTTTTATTAGGAGGTAGAGACTACGGGAATGGGAAAGGGTCAGTTTGTGTAATGTACATGAGCGTTCATGAACGTGTCAGTTTTGTCTTCCTGATATTTAAAATGTTTGGGTTTTTTGCTACTTTTTTTTTATGCAAACAGAAACTTATCTAATGAAGAACCTCCCAGCTATAATTTAGAAAACCACACTGATGCGCAATCATTTGTTGAAACAAAAAAAAAATAGGCATAATTTCTTATGTCTCTTGGTGCTTTCACAGTTGTTCAAGTTGCATACTTTCTCCTTTGTTTTAGACTCTAGTTCAGACTGGGGTCAAGGGATTTATGCCGCTCCAAGCCAGGGGTCTGACACAATATCAGAAGGAATGGGAGATGAAGGTGAAACCTCAACAGACTTACTTCCAAAGAAAATAAAGGTACAGCAGAGAGATGGCTTTTACTTATTAATACATAAACATGGGACTGACATCAAGCGTGTGCCCTACATTACTAGGGATTGGAGGTGGGGGCCTGTGCCACCAAGCAGATTGCATAGTGACAGATAGCTCGGAGTCTGTTTGCAGACTGAACTCATGCGCTGTCCCAGTCCAGCTCACAGGGCAGTGTTATCTATCCAACAGGTATCCCCATGGGTCCAGAAATTTGGCAGCAGAGGAGTGGTGGCAGAAATAATTGCCACATTAATGCTGCCAATTATTGCTTCCACAGCTTCCCCATCAACAAATTTCTAGACCTGTGGGGATTCATTTTACTTGCATATAGTAAAATGTTTCTACCTGCTTGTTTTGGAGAAAAAGGCACAGGTTACATACAAGAAAAATACAGTATCTGCTAAAACGCTATTAAAGAACTAGGTACCTTTGGCCTCCCAAGTCCCAGTTTTGATCATGTTTGCCCACTCATCTCTACGTAAGCAAAAGCTTTCTCTGCATAAGCAGCCTCTTTTCTCTGATTCACTAAGTGATGCCAGAATCCAGCTTGTGTGAAACAGGGTAACTAATTTTATTCCTATTTTATTTAAAGGGTTTGCTGAGAGCAGTCCATCATGAAGGTGTACAGGTACTCTCTCTCACAGAATTTCCCTATAGTGAAAGAGAGACATCATCTCTTAAACAAGGGCCAGAATTATGGCTTGAGGAAAGGAAAAATTTTCTGAGCACCATTTCATCTTTGAAGGATTTAATTACAAAAATGCAACTGCACAGGGAAGCTGAGGTACAAACAATAACACTTCATATATCAATATTTCTAAGGCCTAATGACTTATCTTTGATATTTTCATAATTCTCTTCTTAGCCTAGAATGTGAGAAATAAGCAGTTATTGCAACTACAGGTAAAATTTGTAGAATGTGATTGTATGTAAATAGCATTACATTTTATTATTTTTGTTAGGTGCATTGATGCCATTTGTATATGCCAGTGATTATTAACCAGGATGTTGTAGCACCTGGGGTTGTCAAAATGGTACCATATTTACTTGTATGTAAAAGGACCCTGAATATAAGACAACCCCTCAATAATTAGATTCTGTATGTGGGAAATGTATACATTTATTATAAATGTCCAGGTATAGAATCTAATCATCAGAGGGTTGTCTTGAATTCATCCCTCTCCCACTACTACAGTACAAAAAATAGTACTGGGGGAGTCAGATGACTGAGGGTCAGGTTGCCCCTTTGCCCTCTGTCCCACATCACTTCTTCCCTCTGCTACCTTCCTGCCCTCTGTTACTGTCAAACCCACCTCAGGCTCTCTCCTCCCTCAAGCACAACATGGTAGAAAGTGAGTGGAAGTGAGCTGTACATGACAGTAGGGGGGGAAGGGACAGCAGGAAGGGCAGAAGCTGCAGAGAGGGACAGGAGACTGACGTGGGTCTAACTCTGGCCCTAACCCAGACTCAAGGTGCAGAATCTAATTATCATTGCTTGCCTCCACCCCTGCCTTGTTGATTTGAAATGCACTGCACCAAAAAACACTGACTTTTCAATAAACATACCCATAAGAACTTGCATATATGGAAATTACTATGGGCAAGTTAATGCAGAATTGATGCATTTTAACTTAAGGCAAAATGCTGCAAATTTCAGCTGAGTTACTCTATAAACATACTTCTAAGCAGCACTTTTATACCTACTTATCCATAGTTCAAATTGTGCATGGTATTAGTCTAGAGCCAAAAGGCTTATGAGTTATCATATAGTTCATTGAGCTGGGCCCCAGCAGAGTCAACAGTGTTTCAAGCCATAGTGACCCCACAGTCCAGCACTGCTCAGTATGTGTATGTGTAATCCAGATAACCTTCCCTCCCTCTCCCACACTCACCTGCAAGAAGGGAGCCATGTAGAGGTTGAGCTTGAGACTGAAACCAGGTATTCTTGTCACAAGACCTGGGACCCTCCAAAAATGTATATGCAGATGAGGTGCAAGGCTGGCTGGTGCACCTCCACTCTATGAAGGGCAGGACCACACTAATCAGATGTGATATGCTGAGAGAGGAGGCAACAGTCTCTCTCAGCTACATAGAAGTTCGGTGATGTTTGCCAGACATTTACAGCTCATGAAGAAATAAGGATTGTTGGAAATGGAAAAGAAGGGTACTGTTCCGCTGTGAGAATGAAGAGGAAGTTTAAATATATTTGATGTAGTTGTTCACCATGACTTGAAAAAGAGTTGGCGCTGAAGAAAAATGAACACAGCAGGCACTATATTTTATTCAAATGGACTGCACTGACCTGCCCTTCTGTTGAGCTTTTCTAATTTTTAGATATGCAAAGAAGAAAAACTGTTTATAAGATGTGCTTTGTTGTCTTATTGTAATGCTTTATAAAGCTTGCTTGTGTCACAATCATTATAAAAAATTGATCCTAGTCCATCTGCCTGACTTCTGTTCATTTCCAGCAATTTGCTTTGTGTTGTAGAGTGCTCAGTATACATTTGTTTTTAGTCCTGTGAGAAATTTTTTTTGGTCCTTGTTTAAGAAGTATGGACATTCATCTTTTAACAATGCAAGATCTGTGGGAGAGGCAAGTTACAGAATATAAATACTTTGCAAATATTTCTAGAAGTTTGTCATGAACAATGTCACATGTGGCAAGATATCAATTCCTTTTCAGTATTATCCCAGGAAACCTTCTGTGCATAGGGATAGAGTTGGCTAACTCCCTGCCATTTGAGAATCCCCAATACCTCTACAAAACACAGCTAAGATGATATCTATTTTACGAAATTCATTAACTCAGTACATATTGGCATGGTACAGTACAGTATGACTTAGTTCCATAATAAATACAAGCTGTGAAAACCAAAGGCAATATAATACAATCACACCAGACAGAATTTTGCCACATAAGCTACATTTTCAACAAAGAAATCTAAGTTGCTCCTGTAAAAAATTCAAATGTCAGTTTGCTTACAAAAAAGATGGCATTTATGCATACTAAGGGACTAACAGCATATTTATAATATGTGTTTTTATGATGCCTACTATATTTGCAGTGGTGCACAAAGCTATCAAATAAGAGAAGCAGCGTTCCACTGACTGATTACCTTTAAGATTTAGAACTTGATTTGGTCAGTATTCTTGAAATTCTGTTAAATAGTTGATTCCTATTATCCCATTGTAGGTTTATGCAAGTTGTGAGTCTTCTGAAAATGTCCCAGACTGGCGAAGTGAACTTCTGCATGCTGTTCAGCAGGTCTTCATAAGAGAACAAGACATTCTTCTAGCTGCATTTCAGACAGAACTGGCAGAATTAGGTGCAAGGGATCCGGTGGTGTTGATGGGCCAGTTAGATCACAGACTTCAAGAACAGGTAACAAAAAACACACTTCTATTCAAAACTTCCATGCTAAATCTTAATTTGTGGTGTATCATTACAATGGAAAAACATAAAGCAACTCCTATTATAATGGTGTCTTAATTATTACTTTGAAAAATGGTTTGATTATATAAACAGTATAAATGCTCAAGTAGTAGTAGTGTTCCATAGATCTTTAAATAAGATTGCTGCTTTGATAACATTTTTTGGACTTTTACCATTGCATTTGTTTTTAAATACTGACAGGGTATTGAACAAAGAGCAGCAATGGACTGTCTTCAGAATGCAGACAGAAGAAGTTTGCTAATGGAAATTCAAGTATTACACTCCCAGATGAACAGTAGAAAAACTAATGTAAAGAGAGAACAAGAGATTGATCCAAAAAGCCAAGGTGTGGTAATATGTACAGATATGTGCACATTTGCTTATGGAGAAGTTTTTATAATATTTTTTCTGTTGTGACCTTTCTCTCTTTGTCCTTATCATTTTGAGTATTCTGCACTTCCAATGTTACGTAATCAGCTTACCTCACAAAAATTTAAAAAAGCTTTCTTGTGCTCATACTCCTACCACTGATGACTAATTTAGAGAGATGCTGAGCTATTTTCAAAGTGAATCACATACTGAAGTTGGCATCTTCAGGATTTTTTTCCAAGTATATACGTCAGTGTTTGGGTCTCCCAGCTTTGAAAAGTTGCTGAAGAGTCAGAATTACTGAATGTATTAAGTCAGAAATAGACTTAAAGAGGAAAATGTTCAAACTTCAGTTGTATGTACTGTAAATTTTCATACTCAAACCTAGACTTTCTCTGGACTTAGACAAGTATTTTTTAATATCACAGAATATTGCACACTATTAAAATGCATGGTTTTACTTTAAATAGTAATGGAATTGTGTTAGAATGTCCATATACTCTACAGAATGCATGTATTTTTGCTTGACTATAATTCTTATAATGATAATGGATTGCAGTCATTTTTGTCATGCTATGAATACACAATTATCATTCTGTCTTTTGTTTAGATTTTAAGTGAATTCGTGAAATTCATATCTCTAATGAGGGCCCAGGGTCTATTCACCGGCATTTGGAAAGGAGCATAAGTACTGTGTGGATCTTGTGTTTACTGTCTCTGCAGGGACAAATATCACAGCAAATGAATAGTGTTGTGTGTTTTTTGTTACCTGTTCTTGAAGTCTGTGATCTAACTGGCCCATATTAACGATATTTTTCTCTAGAAATGCTGGAATACAATATGCAGCAGAAGCAGTCACAGATACTGGAGATGCAAGTTGAACTTCGTAGTGTGAAAGAGAGAGCAGCAGAACTTCAGGAACAGCTGAATTCTGAAAGGATGACAGTTGCTGAACTGAAGAATGAACTTGCACAGGCTAAATTAGAACTTGAAACAACTCTAAAAGCCCAGCACAAACACTTCAAAGATCTAGAAACCATCAGGTATGGCTCTAAACAACTAACATTTTACACTGCCATTGTAAATGCTGTTTTTTTTATAATTTCATAAATTGCTGTATTCATTTTTTTGAGGAAAATGATAAAAAGATATAAATGCTTCTCAAGTTTTCTGCAAAACATTGACAAAGAACTAACTGGCTGAAAGATATTCCTATGTAGATAAGGAAATTTGGAGGAGGCAGTTAGTTTCACATTTAATGTTGACAACCTAAGGACAAATTTGTTTTGATTCCAACACTGTAACTTTCTTATTTACTTCATTAATTCAGTAGTAGCAGAAATGTGAAGACTGATGTAAAATAAGAAAATTACACAGAGGACTTGGATACACATTCATTTGTAATGCTACAATGTGCTGGCTCTGCAGGGACCTGTTTCCAGGCAGTGTTGTCCCAGTTCCCACTCATCTGCATTGGGGCCAGGTCTTCAGGGCCTTGCAAGCAATATTGGTCTTGTGCTGGTCTTTAATTAACTGCACTAATCTCCAGTCTTGGGCTGCCTACAAAGCCCTTCAAAGTTCTCTTGTCTCAGGCAGCCTCATGGTAGCAACAGCTGATCAGGCAAGCCTATCAGTAAGCCTGTTCTGCATACCAATGCCCCCCACCCCTGGATGCAGAGGGTGCTAAGCAGAAGCCTTCTGTCACCCCCTGGCTGGAAAATAGCTTTTGTGGCATCTTTGTTGTGCTCCAGCCAGGGTCTGAGCCCATCCACAGCTCGCTCTCTTTTTCAGGGCTACAAACTTTGTAAACTACAAATATAATGTGTGTCAAAGACCCAGGAGACCTTCTTGGACTGTCTTTCCACTTGTTACATATAGTGCTGCAAAACAGCACTACAGAGAACTGCCTGTTTGAAATAGACCAGCGTGGCTACAACCAACACCCCTAAGGACATAGGCAGACAAGGGTCTTAGGTAGACATGATATATTTTATTAGATCAACTGAATAGTTGGAAAAAAATTATTTGCAGGAAGGTGTTTGTACCTCAGCTTGCCAAAAAGAAAAAATTTTCCAACTATTTAGTTGGTCTAATAAAAGATATCACATTTATGCAAAGAACCTTGTCTGTTGGAAATAGGAACATTTTTGTGGGGGATTTGCCATTTTTGTGAGATCAGAGGCAAAAATAACCAGGATGCTGAATTTGAAATCATGCTTACAAATTCCTTTTAATTAGATTTGTAAATATGTTTCCTGCATATTGATATAAAGAGTAGCTTAATATGTGCCCATCTGTTAAATTCAGTGACAGAAAAGTAATTGCACACGTTTTTGCTTGCTGAGTGATTTTTTTTTTTTAACTTTTCCAGCCTGTGGGCCTTCCTGGGAAATATGCTAACTGTTTAGCTGTAGAGCAGATGTAGGCTGATCCTGGCCAGTACATAGTATCATAGTATCTAGGGTCAGAAGGGGCCTAGAGCAGGCCATCTAGTCTGACCCCCTGCCAATGGCAGGAACAAGTGCCGGGGTCACAGGACCCC